>BTHU01000023.1:110764629-111288703 GCA_036184795.1 Tokudaia tokunoshimensis
CAAGGCTGCCCTCTCTCTCCATATCTTTTCACATACATATATATGTGGTGGGATCCATGGGGCTGCAAACCCCCTCAGCTCCTTTAGTCCCTTCTCCAACTCCTCCATCAGGACTCTGAGCTCAGTCCAGTGGTTGGCTGTAAGCATCTGCCCCTGTATTTGTGAGGCTCTGGCAAAGCAATTATGTTTATAAGTAATATTAACCTACTAAAATTTGTATCTTTTCAATATAGCACTTGAAGTTCTAGCTAGAGCAATTAGACAACAAAAAGAGGTCAAAGGGATACAAATTGGAAAGGAAGAAGTCAAACTATCACTATTTGCAGACGATATGATAGTATACATAAGCGACCCAAAGAATTCCACCAGAGAACTCCTACAGCTGATAAACGACTTCAGCAAAGTGGCCAGATATAAAATCAACTCAAGCAAGTCAGAAGCCTTCCTATACTCAAAGGATAAGCAGGCTGAGAAAGAAGTAAGAGAAATAATACCCTTCACGATAGCCATAAACCATATTAAGTATCTTGGCGTGACTCTAACCAAACAAGTGAAAGATCTGTATGACAAGAACTTCAAGTCTCTGAAGAAAGAAATTGAAGAAGACCTCAGAAGATGGAAAAATCTGCCATGCTCATGGATTGGCAGGATTAATATAGTAAAAATGAGCATCTTACCAAAAGTAATACACAGATTCAATGCAAGCCCCATCAAAATCCCAACTCAATTCTTCATAGAGTTAGAAAGAGCAATTCAAAAATTCATCTGGAATAACAGAAAACCCAGAATAGCTAAAACTATTCTCAAGAGTAAAAGAACCTCTGGGGGAATCAGTATCCCGGACCTCAAGCTGTACTACAGAGCAATAGTGTTAAAAACTGCATGGTATTGGTACAGTAACAGACATGTAGATCAATGGAACAGAATTGAAGACCCAGAAATGAATCCACACTCCTATGGTCACTTGATCTTTGACAAAGGAGCTAAAACCATCCAGTGGAAAAAAGATAGCCTTTTCAACAAATGGTGCTGGCTCAGCTGGAGGTCAACATGCAGAAGAATGCAAATTGACCCATCCTTATCTCCTTGCACTAAGCTCAATTCTAAGTGGATCAAAGATCTCCACATAAAACCAGACACACTGAAACTAATAGAAGGGAAACTAGGGAAGAACCTTGAACATATGGGCACAGGGGAGAATTTCCTGAACAGAACTCCAATAGCTTATGCTCTAAGATCAAGAATAGACAAATGGGACCTCATTAAATTACAAAGTTTTTGCAAGGCAAAAGACACTGTCAAAAAGACAAAGCGGCAACCAACTAACTGGGAAATGATCTTTACCAATCTTACATCCGACAGAGGGCTAATATCCAATATATACAAAGAACTCAAGAAGTTAAACTCCAGAGAGGCAAATAGCCCTATTAAAAAATGGGGTACAGAGCTACACAAAGAGTTCTCACCTGAAGAATATCTAATGGCTGAGAAGCACCTAAAGAGATGTTCATCATCCTTAGTCATTAGAGAAATGCAAATCAAAACAACCCTGAGATTCCATCTCACACCAGTCAGGATGGCTAAGATCAAAAACACAGGAGACAGCAGTTGTTGGCGAGGATGTGGAGAAAGAGGAACACTCCTCCACTGCTGGTGGAATTGCAAGCTGGTACAACCACTCTGGAAAGCAGTCTGGCGGTTCCTCAGAAAACTGGGCATGACACTCCCGGAGGATTCGGCTATACCACTCCTGGGCATATACCCAGAGACTTTACCCGCATGCAATAAGGACACATGCTCCACTATATTCATAGCAGCCTTATTTATAATAGCCAGAAGCTGGAAAGAACCCAGATGTCCCTCAATGGAGGAATGGATTCAGAAGATGTGGTATATCTACACAATGGAATACTACTCTGCAATTAAAAACAATGAATTCACGAAATTCCTAGGCAAATGGTCAGATCTTGAAAATATCATCCTTAGTGAGGTAACCCAATCACAAAAGAACACACATGGTATGCAGTCACTGATAAGGGGATATTGACCCAGAATCTCGGAATACCCTAGACACAATCCGCATATCAATAGATTTCTAAAAAGATGGAAGGAGAGACCCCTGGTCCTGGAAAGACTGGATGTAGGGGAACGCCAGGACAGAGTAACGAGAGGGGGTTGAATGGAGAAAAGAGGGAGGGAAGGGGGCTTATGGGACTTTCAGGGAGGGAGGAAACGGGAAAGGGGAAGTGATTTGGAATGTAAATTAAAAAAATAATATAATAAAAAAAATGATGAAGGGGCTTACTCAAATTCTATGACAATCATAATGTTGGTAATAGAATGAGTGACATCATAATCTTAAAGTCAAAAGAAGTACTAAAATTAATTATTGCTTTTGATTCCATATTGGCTAGAGATCTTAGAACAATAAAATAATCAAAACTATAAAAGAAGTAATGGTTGCCAAGGGAGATAACACTGAATATAAGTAGAAACTATGAAAAGTAGAAGACAGGATAACAGAGATCTTAGAGTTATGGTCAAACAAATTAAAATTCATTATCAGGGATATCTAATAAACATATAATTTGTAAAAATCAAAACCAAAAATCCCCCCAAAACCTGACTCTTCACAGTAATAACAAGTGTAGAAAATATCATCACTTTAGATAAAATCGTTTGACGACCAACTACAAGTCTCCAACCAATTGAGAAATATATGCTCTGTGTTCATAAGTTAAAAGGTCATTATCACTATGTTTATCATTAGGTTGTCAATGTTTGTTCTTTTATTTTAAATCCCAGGTTGAATTCTAGGCCTGGTGGCAAATGTCTGTACTCTTAACACTAAGGTGAAGAGGCAGATGTAGGAGATTCAGTTTCAGAGCCACTCTGGACTGTGTAAAGAGTTTAAGCCCAGAATGTAATACAGAAAACCCTGTCTCAAAATACTGACTCTCTTCAAAAATGAAACCCCTGGCATCTTGATGGAACAGGAATAACCAAGAATACTTAAAATTATTTTATAGTATGCTAATAGGTGGGTTCAGGGCTTAACTAAAACTTCCGTCAGTGGGAAAATGGATATCACATTTTACTTCAAAACTGTAAAAGTTAAGAGATACATAGCTCAACATGGGAAGCCTTTAAATTATGAAGGAAGAAAGTAGACATGAACATAGGGTAATACAAAAATCATCTATACGTATTTGGAAAGGCTAGAACTCTATGTAAAAAAGGACTAAGTTTTTTGTTCCATAAAAATGACTAAGTTTAGCAAAGTGGCATCTGATGTAGGGAAAGTTAGCAAAGGGGGTCATATTCTAACAACTCTGAACATTTTACAATATATACGTGTGCCAAATCTCTTCAAAGTACTCCATAATATGCCAGTAAAATAGTGATTAAACATTTTATTGAAAAAGATTATATACAGAGACATTTATATTACTTATTAAAACAGTGTAATAGCTGTTTTATGCTACTTCACATACCTTAAATATTTAATAATAATTTTAAAAGAAAAAATATAAAAAGGTCTTCAGGGACTGTTCTCTTGAATTAAAGAAGCAAAGACATGTCTCAGTCTCTTGTGCAGTCCTTAACACACAGTACTTGCCAGACAAGCCACAACAACCCATCTGATTTACAGTTTCAGTACCACAAGTATCCAAGTGGGAAGCAATATCCCCATGAGTAAGGGAATTGTCTAAGAAATAAATTACTACAAATGGAGCAGCAGATCTTAAACAATAAGCATTCCTCATTTTGAAGTGCATCAACATTTCTGCAGTTGTATACAGTTTAAAATGGGATTTCTGGACGGATTCTGAGTTGTTATTCAATCCCCATCTACTTAAAATCAGTGTCGGGAGGTGGGGTGGAGGGAAAGAGAAGACGAACACAAAATAGATTCTGGAAATTGTGTAACTTATAAACACGATAGAAATGATATCTGATCTAACGTATTTGTCTCACAAAGACTTCTATTTTGTGAGCAATGTTTTCATCTGGTTGGAAATATATTAACATTATAGACTGCAAAAGATGACAAAAGAATGCTAAAACACAAACATGCTCCTGTGCAAATTGAAAAAACAACATGAAAAATATAGGCAGACACTTTAAAGTTCTATTGAGACATTTCATTTTTAATAAGTTTCTTTATGCATGTCAACAATAAACACCATTTGGATAAATTGTACTGGGAGAGAACCGGAACACTTCTTTGTTACATGCTGACAAAGAACAACATGATTAAATAGTAAATCCTTCCAAGCAGCCCTCTAAAACGTTTCTCTGAGATTTACTTTTTAGATACAAGCTCTCAGTAAACCGAACTCTGCTATTCTTGGCACCTCAACTTTACCCAATATTCTGCAATGATACTCTCAGGCATCCCTGAATATTAAATCTTGTTATCCTGTTGTATAACGTATTTGTGTGAAAAATTGAACGCTACATACACCATGGCATCCTAAAGAAGAAGGGAAAATTTCTGACATAAAGATTTGCAAAAATTGATAAATTGCCCACTACCTAGGAGAATCTGTTAAAGATTAAGGACATAAAGCTAGAAGGGAAACAACTATCCAACCAACCAACCAACCAACCAACCAACCAACCAACCAACAAATCAACCAACCAACCAAGGAAAGAATGAATAAATCTCAAAAAATAGTTATTCTCTTTGTTTAACTTATTATAATTTTGTTACCAAGGCTACGAGAACTTTTAGTATTGGTGATTTAGGAAACTGTAGGTGAAAAAATTTGGCAAGTCCAGTGCTCTCCACAAAGCTTTTTTCTTAATAATATTTATTGATCTTGTTTAATTGTTTGAGTCTAGTGAGGAGCTTGGCACGCATATTGTTTAGGAAACATTACTAGCTCTTAAGCTGCTTGGGTTGGCATTGTACCCATAAGTAAATGAATCAAGCAACTGCTCTAACATGCATGCCCTGAGCACTGAGTACAATCAATCCCAGATAGAAATTTCCACGACTGTGAGCCAAAATATGCCTTTGCATTTTACGAGTTGAATGTTTCTGGTATTTCTTACGGTTGTGGAAAGCTGATTAACATACTGTTTGAGAGACACAAGCATATCTCATTTAAAGACAGAAAAATCTATGACACATGAATAATACATGTCCTTCTGCCTCAACATTACAATTGTGCATTAATACATTTTATTAGTCTTAATCACAGATCTTACATCAGTACAATCTGACTCGAGGTTATAAAGCATGAGCTTGCGCTGTACTAGCAACAATATCATAATTATAGTCTGTACACAGTCTTTAACCTTAAAATCTGTTTAATTTAAAAAATATTTTAAAAGTTACAATGACAGGTTGGCATGGTGATACCGTTAATCCCAGCAGTTGGCAGGTGGAACTCTATGAATTCACACCAACATGGTCTACATAGCAAGTTCCATGTCAGCCAGGGTTACATAGAGAGACTCTGCCTCAAACAACAACAAAAACAGTAACAACAACAACATCATCATCAATAAGAAGTCTTTAATGAGGTTTGGATTAAGGTTTCATGGATCTTGCTAATATCAAATAGCCTTGGATTTCTCTAGTAACGTGCTTAACTGTTCTTTGGTAGAAAATTTGATGACAGAAAAAAAATGCAAGCCTAATTTGAAACGTTGAAGTCAATAATAAAATGGTACAACATTAGTCTCACAGATGAAATTATGTACCACTATCATCAAGCCTATTATTGCTATATCTTTGCTTAAAATGGTTATATATGTTGGCGTGTACTCAGACTTACATGAACTTGAACACAAATATACACTTAAATTTTGTTTATAATTAAGAAGACTATTCTTTATATATAAGGCTTGGCACTCATTTTGCTGTGATTTGAGGTAATTTTGAAATAGCAATGAAGGAAAAATCTTTTCTGATGGATATTTGATCTGTTTTCCCTCTTAAAAATTGCTTAATGATCACTTTCCTCTGGAAAATGAATTATTGTTAATTGTATTAATGCTCATCTAAATTTGCTGTATGATATATTTAAGGAAATAATCTTTCCCATTTAGCAGAAAAGTATCTACATTTCATGAATCACTGCAAAAATACATTGAGAGATCTTTAGAGAGATCTTTAAACATATTCATGCCCCAAACACAGTAGAGAAACTTTAGTGGAGAAGCCAAAGTTGTTTGTTGGAAGGACACTTCACTCGAATAAAAAAAAATTTACTCTGAATGAAGAAGACCTCATAGAGTTATTATGTCCTTCCTATCAGCATTCTTGTTAAGGGGCTCTCCTAACTTAAGAGAATGAAATCAGAGTAGATGCTTTGAGAGACAAAATGTTAGCAAGAATTAAAGAAGCTCTGAGAACCGCACCAGGCTACTATATTTAGTATAAAGTTGCAACCATTGTTTAACAGACAATGCATCTATACAACTTATTTTCATCTTCAACAGGAAACATTGCGTGAAGAAAAGGAACCTAGAGTTAATAAACTCCTTAGCATGATAAGATATATTTAAATGCATTTCTATGACATTTGAATGCACTGTCTATTGATGTTTAATGCATTAAGTATATTTTTTTAAATTCATAACTTTACTCTGAGGAAATACTAATTTTTTTAAATGTTACATGGCCATTAGCATAATCATAAGATAAATATATGGTTTCTTATGTAACCCAAGCTTGGCCCAAATTTGTAATCCTCATGTTTTGGATACCCAATATCTGGGATTACACATATGTTTCATACAACCTGGCTGTTACATGAAATAAATATATTTTTCATATTTCCTAAAAAGTTTCACATTAGGTTTTTTTAATGATTAAGAGATTATAAACAATTTTTTACATCTTTGCAGTTCCATAATACTAACATTCTACAAGAGTTAGATCATACTGACATAAAGCTAGAAGTAAATAGTCAATTAATCTAGGTATAAGTAGATAATCTAAAGTCTTTAAGTTACTCCTAATTTCACTAACTTCTAGACTCTAATTACTGGTTAGAGAATGGTATCCAGGTCATATCTCTGGACCTGGAAGGAGACATGACACCGTGAACTGCTTGAAGGGTCATTATTTGATTACTATCTTGACCTGGGTTCAGGAGGCTTAAGCCTATGTGATTAAAGTGTCGACTTTATATATATATATATATATATATGTATATTGAGGGAGAGAGAGAGAGAGAGAGAGAGAAAGAGAGAGAGAGAGAGAGCTATTTGATTCACTCTTATGTAAGGAGTAATGCAAATGGGCCTATCAATAATCTGACTAAAAAAAACCCACCAAGGGGAAGCTGCCTGTTGTAGAAGTTTTTGAAATATAAAGTTTCCTGTGATAGTTCTAGTTGTTAACTTGATGCCATCTAGAATCAACTAGGATGAGATTCTCCTAAAGGGGATTGTTTAAAATAGATAGGTATATAGGAATTTTTGTAAGGATTATCCTGAGTATATTAACTGATGTGGAAAGACCCACCCACTGTGGTAGCATCATCCCCTCTGTAGGAGTTTCTGAACCGCTTAAGAGTAGAGAACATACACTGAGCACTACACTGTATGTACTAATTCATTGCTTTCTTCTACTGACTGTGGGTGTAGTATAATTGGCTGATTCAAGTTCTTGCCATCTTGACTATCTGCAGTGATGGACTGTAACCTGGAATTGGGAGCCAAATAAACTCTTTTTTCCCCCTAAGTTGTATTTGTCAGGCTACTTTAGCACAGCTTTAGGTGATGGAACTAGGTGTCTATCTAAAATGTAGCTCAGTCCTGTGGGCTCTTCAGCCATGGTTAACTCCTAACCCCTAGAGAGTGTGTGCTCCAGTTAACTCTGCAGTAAATATTTTGACTTAAGCTCTCACCTAAGTAGTTTTTGTATTTTACTTTTTGAAATACTCCAACCAACCCCAATATATTATACTGATTTTGAATCTGGTCTCATAGGCCTGATTCTTTCAGTTGAAATTCTAGCTTAGCCATATATTTTAATGAGGGTATGCAGGAAAAATGGAAAAGTAATGTGCCATCTTAACTCATCTGCTTCCCAGATGAGCTGCTACCATTTAGAAAAGATGATTATTATATTAGCCTCCTCTGGTATTATGTCCTGTATTCAAATCCTAGGACCCATTTGATGACATATGAATTGTAGTATCTTGACATCTGATACAAATAACATGGCTAATCATCAGCAACCCTTTTATAAACAGCTTCATCAGTAGGTAGTAACATCATTTGATGTAGATAATGTGCTCTTTTTGGACACTACCAGTAAGAAGGAGAAAAATCTAGCTTAAAGAGATCAGCCAAAGTCAGAAGGTAAAGAGAAATATGGTAAACCTGAAGACATGGTAAGAAATGGGAAGAATCATTGCCCTCTTCATGAGAAATGCTCTTTGCATGCATGTGTGTGTGTGTGTGTGTGAATGTGTGCATGTGTGTCTTGTGTGTTTGGTTTTGTTGGAGATTGAATTTGTTGACATGGATTGAAATTCATTGTTCTGTTTCTTTCACCAGTTGATTTTATTTCTGTCTTTTACAACTGACTGAAAGTGGCATATTCATTCTGTCTCAGGTCATTGTTGTGTGACAGATGTTTCCTCAGGAGGCACGCATGTCTACTCACTCCAGATAGGAAACTGATGACAGATCAAAGAATGGGTACTACTCGAGACCAGAATTGTGAATGACTCAAAGAAATCTTTATCATCAAAGTTCATCCTAGCATTGCTGACCCAATCTACAGGCAGCTCAATAGGTTGGACAGTGTCCTTTCCAGGTGGCTCAATTGGCTTGGAATTCTTCTAGGACACTCAGCTGGTCTTAGTATCTTCTAGGCAGTTTGGCTGTTCCCTGTTATGTTCAGGCTGCTTTGCTGGTTGCTGCTTCTTCCAGGCTGCTGGTCTTGTCTGTATCTTTACAGTTTAGCTTGTCTGAGACTTATTATCCTTACTCTTTACTGCTTATATTCTCTGGTGGAGGGAGATATCTTAGTGAATCTTGTCAGTTTCTGGGAATTCCTGAAGCTATTAATGAGCCTCCATATAGGATGGAATGTTTCAATCTCACAGGAAAACTGCTATACAACAACCATGTTCTCAGATTTTTGATGATAACTATTTAAATTCGGTTATGATTTATCATGCATCTCTGAACCCTTCCAGTGTTGTATATATTACCTCTATGTTGCATAACCAGGTTCAGGTGGTATCTTGTTTACCCCTGTGTGGGAAAAGCACAGGTTTGGCTACACACTGCTATAAAAATACTTCATAGTCTTCCAAAGCTTACTATAGTCTAAATTCTCATATCTTAGAACTTTAATCACTTCTAGTACAACTTCTAATTATTACCTGTCTGACTTGGACTTTCACTATTACTTTATTTGTATCCTTGATGTAGACAAACTTGACTAGTTGTCTTATGTAGGTCTCATCTTCCTTTATATGCATGGAAGGCTCCTTTGGCTTTCCCCTTCCTTTTCCAATGCTTTTCCTATAGTCCGTTTGTTTGTCTAAATGATAATTGAGCTTTCATCTTGAGTAGTTCATGGACTATAATGAATGGCCATTCCTCATCTGTATGTGTATGTGTTTGTGTATATATATATCATGGTTTTTACACATCCTTTCACTGTAGTTTTTCTATACATATGAATTACACCCCTTTCTACAAGAGAAAGAAAACAGTTGAATCTCAATCTTTTTTGCTTGTCCCACATTTCTACTACATCATAATGAACAGCCAATAAGTATCTGTGGAATTATTTCATTAACGTATTTAACCTACGTACTCCCTTTCTTGCATTCAGGATTCCAATTTTCTCAGGAAAATACCATTTAATATATGTTGATTAAATAAAGTATTTGTGACTGAATATTTTAAACTTGGATACTAGAATATTTTTGACATCATTGAGGGAAATCAAGAGATCTAGGAAACACAGTGACTGATATTTGGTTTTACACAGCTTGAATTTCAAGTGCTGGTAAAATATGTAGAATGGTAAGCATTTACTAAGCTAAGATTATGTTATTCTAGTGAGAAAGATTCATTCTAGTTCCTATCATAGGTATACAAAGAAGGTAAGAGAGAGTTTTAATGTACTGGTAGCAAACAAAAACACTAAAAATCTGGCTCCCCCATAAATATCATTTTGTATAACTATCCATACACTGAACTATCTTCATAAGAGCAAAAGATACCAGGTGAGGGACAAAAGTACCTAGTTATAGCATATAAAGGGAAGATACGGTGAAAAAAGTTAGGAGACAGGAAAGAAAGAGTTGTGTGTGTGCTACTCTTTACTCAACGCTAAGCAATTGATTGTATAGAATGATGATTCCTGCTTGAAGGAGGAAGAAAGAATTAACTTTAGTCTCTAGACTTGACACCAGTACTAGGCTCACCACTGTGAAACACAGTATTAGGTAGATCCCTCAAATAGCTAAATATTAAAAAGGAAAATAGCCCAAATAATCCAATTAAAATTAGGTAAAGACATCAATAGACATTTCTTAAAAGAAGCCATATAAATGACCAACACATATATGAAAAAATGCTCAATGTCACTAATCTAAATGACATGATACCATTTCACTTCAATCAGTTAGATATTATCAAAAATACAAAATGTGACACTTGCTAAAAGCACTACTGAGAAAAGGGAAGCTTGTACATCGCTGATAGAAATGTATTTCAGTATAGACCTTATGAAAAAATTATGGATGTTTCCAAAAAGTCAAAAAACAGAACTTTTACATAATCCAACTATATTACTGCTGGGTCTATACCCAAGAGAAATGAAATCAATATTTTGATGAGACATCTATATTCTCACTCTTATTACAACACTGTTGACAATAGCCAAGAAATTGAAACAACCAATGAATATTTAACAGCTGATGAAAAGATGAAGCTAGTAAGAAGTCTCACTGATAAAGCTATGTACCTCTAAGCCTGATGACCTGAGGAGGATTCCAGAAATCCACATGGGAAGAAAAAACTGACTCTCACAGGGTATCCACTAACCTAACCTCCATACATATGTATTCTGGCAAGCACATAACAGACATACAAACAAATATTAAAAGTTAATAAAAATGCAGTACATATATAATAAAGTCATAAAATGAAATCCTGCCATTTATGAAATTATGGATAGGATTCTGGGTCATTATGTTAAAAGAATAGTTCTAGAAGAAATGAAAATACTACATGATTTTACTGATTATGGGAATATAAGAATAGACTTAATAGAAACTGAAAATAAAATAGTGGTTAGCAGATATGGGGAAAAGTAGTTGAGAGGGAGAAGTGGGAACTAATTGCACTTTGAGTCCTGACTTATAGTTAGAAGTATAGAGATAACAAATAAGTACTTTTTTTTACTTAGAAGAATTTATCTTGAGTGTTTTTACCAAAAAATGATGGTAAGAAAATATTTGAGAAGATAGATGTTTGTGCTGATCACACCATATATTTATAATTTTAATATCCTGGTTATAAAAGGAAGGCAGGTAGTGTTAATTCTTTGGCACTTGTCTGATATAAACACCGACTCAAGAAGATGAAAATCTATGGCTACACTATATGAAAGCAAGCTAATGTGCATGATGTATATATAAAGTGAAAACTATTTGTTTTATATAATGGGATATTAGTCTATAGAAGTTAAGAATGGAATCTTTAATATGAGGTGGCAGACATCATGCTAAATGAAATTGGCTATCACAGAAAAAAGTATACATGATCTTACTGATAGGAGAATCTAACATATACATGCAGAACCATTATAAAATAGTAGTTGCTAATAGGCAAGATTAGAGAAAGAAATATAGCAACAGGTTAAAGAACACAAAAGTAGCAGACATGTAGTATGAAGAAATGTAAAAATTTTATGTGTAAATAAGGATTATAGCTAACAGAATTAGTATTAAATATATTAGTGATTTTTGTTATATTAATAGAGTTAAATTGTTCTTGTCACAAAAATGTAACTATGTGAAGTGAAAGGGACATAACTTTGTTTCACTATAGTGTGACCATATTACCACTAACATACATACTTTGCTTTATTTTCTATACCTCAAGTAGGTGCAGTAACATTCTTAATAAAAACACCAAACACATGAACTAGTGGTTAAGGAAAGCCTTTTTTATATAATTGAAAGATTCCTTTTTTGAATATCTATGTCTGATACACGAAGATAAACATCTTCATTCGGAGAGGAATTCATTCTATAGTACAAAGGTAAAAAATGGGAGGGTAGTTATCTAATTCTTTCTTATTCTTCCAAGATCAGTTGTCATGAAGTTGTAATTGTTGACTACTTTTATACTATCAATGAACATGCGAGGTGAATAGCCCAACTCTTCTGAAGTATAAATGTGATGACTTCCTTTGATAGTTGATTTTCAAAATCTGTTTTTTGATTTTCAACTTTTAAAATGCAAAGACATGAATATATTTTTCCAGTTTTATTGAAAAAAGAATTTTTCTTTAATAAGACCTGATTATTCTTCTTCTCACTCTATTCCTCCCAGTTCCTCTCCACCTCTCTTCTTGTCTGGATCCTCCCTTTTCCGTCTTTCAGAAAATAAATAGGCTGTTAATATATATATATATATATATATATATATATATATAATTATATACTATAAACTATAAAAATTATATTATATATTATAATACTATATATATAACATAATTTAATAAATGAAAAGAAAAAACAGAAGAAAAGAGACCAAGAGAAGGCAGACGAATAGAGACACACTCATTTGTCCACTTAAATTCAAAGGACAAAGCAATTTCTTCCCATTTTTTGTCAGATTGGTAAAATTTCCTACAGGTGTTTTCTGGGAGGTTATTTTGTTCTACTTGCAAAGGTGGGGAATGTAACACAGGGTCCTCTGTATGTCACAGAGGCATTCTATCACTGAGTTACAGCCCTTAATGTGCTTCAGGGTTTGTATGCACCTGTAAGCCAATCACTGCAAGAATTATTTGAATAAAATCAATGTTATTGGACTTGAAATTTCTTGAGTAAATCTTCAGTGCCGTCATTCCTTGCACAACCACGATGTGGCATGATGAAAAGCTAGCTAGTTTGACTGTGATAATTTCATAGTATATATGTATAGAAAACCATCTGATTATGCATGTTACATTATTTTCAAATTACTTCTCAATAAAACAGGAACAAAAGAGAACCAAAAGGAAACAACTTGAAATGCAAATGACCAAGTAAGAAATTCCACTTATGCAGAATATTCCTGTAGAGAATGCAGGCTCCCTCACAAATCATGGAATATATTTACAAATAAAACTCCAGATATGTTGACCACTTATTTTAGAAATAAAAATATCTCTTTAATCTTTTTCATTTTAGCAACTAAGCCCAGGCTGCGGTTTATTTCATTGGCTCTTGTGAAAAGTAATGAAAGTCAAAACTTATTTAGGCTTTAATATATTCAACCACATTTCAGATTTTCTTTAACAAGCTTAAATATTAAAACAGCTTTTAAAAATGAGCATATAAAATAAACAAATCATCTTTATCACGAAAGCACTCTGATTTTATGTTCCCTGCATATTTAAATGATGATCCTTTTAGAATTTTCCAAACCCTGTAACTGTCAAAATCTTAACTTTCCACTTTTTAATAAAAATGATTTCCATAAAGATTAGAAATTAATCTAACCTGACTCTCAAACTTAATACACTTTAGTGCTGGAAGCTATAAAAATTCACCTATCTGGGTTTAATAAAGAAAGTTTTTTCAATTTAAATATACATTGCATTTAATAAGCTTGCATGATAATTTCAACAATGTTCATGGGCTCTGCAAATTGCCTTCCTGCTGTGTCCAGGATACAATCCAATTTCAGATTTGAGCAACCAAGTTAAGAAATGGTTGAGAAAAAAAAAAATCTCAAAAAGCAATTTCTGAATGGCATAAAGTGAAATGATTATAAGCCAGCCAATCAGATTGCTCTGATGCCTGACTCCAAGGAAATTAGTTTGTTTATATTGATGTTAACCAAAATATGTGAGTACATAAGTAGACTTTAATTTTTGGCTACAAATTTTATCATTCACCCAAATGTTTTTCATTGCAAGGATAAGCATGCTCTTTTTTTTATTTCCCTTATGTCAATTCCTACATCTTACTGATATGAAGTGTGCACCACTGGTTAAGCACTGTTAAGTAGTAGAAGTACTATAACGTGAGTGCGCGTACACACACACACACACACACACACACACACACACACACACACACTGCAAAGAGTGGGAAGGGGAGAGGGAGAGCCCCTGTCTTCCTAGAGTGTGAATTTTGTAGCATAAATAATTCAAATAATATATAACTACGAATCATGAAAAGTGCTGTGGAAAAAACATTGAAAGGCATCAAAGACTCACAAAAATCTGATTCGTATGTGAATAGGGTAGAAGTGGACTTTTGAAAATATCATTTATGACACTCCTTGATTTGAAGTGTCTAGACAGGGCAAACTTTACTCTTAAAGAAGAATGTATGCTCCAAACAGTGAATATAGCTAAACTACTTTTACGAATCCAGGTGGGACAAAATCCAGGTTGCTATGGATAGAGAGACTGAGGTAAATGGATGTATTCAAAATATTTTCGGAAGTAGACTTATGCCTTGTGGCTGATAACAACAATAGAGGTAATACATGCTAATGTCATGAATCATGGCTAAGTTTGGCATGGACAGCTGTGTAAAAGGTTGTGCTACTTTAAAAAAATCAATATAGTGACTGCCGAAGGAATAGCAGGTTTTATGTAGAAGATTAAGAGGCCAGTTTTTGATATGTCAATCTGAAGTATCTGTGAGAAATCTAAGTAGAGCTGTTAAGGGGCAGATTGACAATGAATTTGTCAATGGGTTTGTCAATCGGTTCAAAATCAAGTAAAAGTATCAGGGTTACAGATTAAATTTATTATTCTATGAAAATCATAAATAAAACCAAGAGATGACTATTAAATAAGCTGAAAAATGAATGAGTTCTAAGATTGAAGATTTTACCATTTAAAATTAAGCTAAGAAGAACGATCCAGCAAAGAATAATGAAATTCACCATGGATGTGATGAAAATCATGAGAATGTTGTTTTATAGAAACCAATGAAAGAAGAGTTTTCTGTAAATCAAGGAGAATGAAGAATAAAGAGTGTTCCTTATATTTAGTAAAATGTTGACTAATGGTCCCTTAATGGCATCACTTTAGGTAGAATCATGGGGAATGAAATCCAACTTGAAGTGCATTGAGAAATGACTGGAGTGAATATGTGAAGGATGAGTGATCCAGGCATCAAACTGTCAGAGAAGAAAGTTGGAAATAAAAAAAATGTTTGAACAATAAAATAGAAACTTGCAGTGTTGAATTGGATGTAACAATGGATATTCATAGTTTTCTATAGATACACAGACAGATACATTATCATGATATATGTATCTACATGTCCCTATGTGTGTTAACTGCAGTACCTGGAAATACTTATATCTCAATAGCAAAACAAAGGTAAAATAAATAAAAAACAAAAACACTAAATAAACCAATAAACAAAACATCTACGTTCTTAACATGGCTTCTAAATTCAGTTTCACAAAAAACGATATTGGATATTAGATATTCGAGAAATTGCTAATTGCACGAACTAGGCAGAACATCTTATATTTTGGAATTTTTGTTTTTATTGGTTATTTTATTTATTTACATTTCAAACGTTATCTGCCTTCCAAGTTTCCCCTCCACAAGCCCCCATCCCCTCCTCCCTTCACCCGCCTCTATGATGGTGCTCCCCCACCCACCCACCCACTCTTGCCTCAGTAGCCTAGTGTTCCCCTATCCTGGATCATTAAGCCTCCACAGGAACAAGGGGCTCCACTCCCAGTGATGCCAGATAAGACAATCCTCTGCTACATACACAGCTGGAGCCATGGGTACCCCCTGCGTATTCTTTGGTTGGTGGTTTAGTCTATGGGAGCTCTGGGGGTTCTGGTTGGTTGGTATTCTTGTTCTTCCTATGGAGTCACAAACCCCTTCAGCTCCTTCAGTCCTTCCCTAACTCCTCCATTGGGGTTCCTGTGTTCAGTCCTATGGTTGACTGCAAGAATCCACATCTACATTGGTCAGGCTCTGGCAGCATCTCCCAGGGTATAGCTGTACCAGGTTCCTGTCAGCAAGAGCTTCTTGGCATCAGCAATAATGTCTGGGATTGATGTCAGCAGATGGGATGGATCCCTAGGTGGGGCAGTCTCTAGATTTTCTTTGTTAAATTTGTTTTATTTATGTACATCCCAAATGTTGTCCTCTCTGGTCCACCCCTCGTAGAATTCTTTACCCATCCCTGGTTCCCTTCACTTCTGAGAGATTGCTCTCTCCAGGGTATCCCCCCTCCCTAGGGCATCAGGTCTCTACATGTTTAGGTGCATCCTCTCCCAGGTCTCTACATGTTTAGGTGCATCCTCTCCCATTGGGGACAGAAAAGGCAATCCTCTACTACATGTAGAGGCCACAAACCAGCCCATGTTTGTTTCGTGGCTTAGTCTCTAGGAGCTCCGAGGGGTCTAGGTTAGTTGACACTGTAGGTCTTCCTATGGGGTTGCAGAACATCTTAATATAACAGAAAGTGAGGAAATACTCAGTGTAATGAAGTCATGTCAAATAGAGGGAAAAATATTTTGAAGGGATTATCACTGGCTAAAACTAAATATTTGGGGGTTAAAATAAATGAGAAAATATAACTCTTTGTGTAATAGAGGAAACCATGAGCTCTTACATAAGTAAATTAATGGATAAATAGAAAGTTCAGTGATTAATGGAAGTTATATAACTTCAATATTCATCCCTATACATACTTGTTAATTATAAGTTGAAAGGAGAATAAAATAGAATAGCCATTAAGATGCCACCCTAATTAAAGGATTAAAGTTGACATCATTATTGATGGAACAACTCATTAATGGCACCCCTTAATAGGAAACAATGGGAAGACTAAAACATTAATTTTGTTATCTTCAGAATGATAACACAAACCAAACTCTGACATAATTCTAGAAAACTTTAGATTGAGGAGTATTCTATAAAATAATTGATATACAGTATTTAAGACAGTTGCCCATGACATCAATGGAAAGATAAAAGCAATATTATAAACAGCAAGAGACCATAGGACAGTACATAATAAAAAAGCAGTGATTGATTATAGTACAGATATTTTTGTTACAATGCACAGTGTTGGCACAGATAGAAAAGTATGAATGAAATCCGAGTGTTAATATTGCTTTATATATGTTAACATCGTTGATAGGTAGGTTGTCATTGTTATAGAACAGTGGTCATGTCTTTAGGAGATAAACAAGGTTTTGGAAAAAAATGAATCAACAATTTATTGTTAAATATTTGTTATTTATACTATTTTATTAAGCTTGTGATTGTTTTTGCAGTAACATAGTGAAAAGAAACAAGTGAAAAACTGAAGCTCAGTCATTAAGTAGGGGCAAGAGACATTTAGCTAACGAGAAAAGAATATGGTTTTTAAAAAGGTATATTTCTTTTCAAGTAGAAGAGACAAAATCTTATTGAAAAATCCCTCAATAAAGATATAGTAGGAACACTACTGTTAGGCATAAATGAATGAGAAAAGGGAGTAATGGTGTGATTCAGAGCATGTGTAGAGGAAGTGAAATTTAGCAGGCTTCTTCACGGATTTTCTTCTTGAAAGACCTTATCAGTACAAGACACAGTCTAATTTTATGTTTCATGACAGGACATTGGAGATTTCCCATATAATGGTCATCACAAATGCACAATCATGAAATAATATGATCCAATGAAAATGAGTCAGAATTTCAAGAAACACATTAGTTCTGGAAAAGTAGTGAAACTTATGAATGGAATAGTAACCCAAGGAACACAGTAGCATGTTTGGGTAGTGCTGAGGGCTCAGGGCAGCCTGGTGGCTTCTATGGTTAAGATAACTCTCTATCATGGGTACAGATCAGCCTGTGGTACCCCTAGAAGTGGTAGAACATTTAAGAGATAGGGACTAATTGAAAGTGTCATAGTCATTTTTGGGTAAGCCTTTGAATGGCATATTGTGGTCTGGCTTCTCATCTATTTTGTTCTTGCTGTGAGGTGAGCAGCTTTCTATGTTAGAAGATCCTCCATGATGCGCTGCCTTGACAGAGCCCTAGAAACAATGGGTTAACTGAACATGATTACTCTCTAACAAACCTTTGTTGCTTGCACTTCACTCTCACTTGGGCACAGGCAATTATGAGAGTTGAAATGACTCAGTGTATCAGTTTGACCAGGAGGAATAGGGTTTTAGAGTGTTTGAAATAATATATTCCTTTTATTAGAACTTGGGAAATGTAAATTTTCCTATGATTCCTTATTAAAGCAATACTTAGATATGTAGAAATTCTATACCCTATCACCGAATAGAAAAGCAATGAACTTATAGCTTAGTAAAATTGTGAGGTGTCAGAATAAATCCGAAGTAGAATAGTCTTTGAGCAGAAAATATCACTCTTCCTAATAAATTGCAATGATGTGCTCGAGTTTTCTCATCATTTGAAATCATTCATCAGAACTTAAAATATAGGCACATAATTATAGATTTTAGTTTGTGAAGGTCCTATCTCTTCAGTGTCAGTAAAAGTGGGATAAGTATATGGATTTTGTGCTAAAAATATAGATAGGGTATAGTGTCTAAAATCTTAGTAACTAAGATATTATTACCTTAAAATCCAGATATCTGCATGTCCATATGAGAAGCCCTGTTTTTATCCATTTTCCCTGAACATTTGAAGATTTAACTGGAATTCTCTGCTGTCAAAAATGAACTTCAAAAGTACTGGATGGTCTATTGAAAACCGATACTATACTTAGCGAGTGTGTCAGGCTTTCCCTTCAAATTTCAACTATAATTTCTTTTAAGAAAATTTACTTACCAGCTTTTTGGCACAATGAGCTAATAATGTGGCACCATTAAAATAGACAGGATTATTGGGAAGTTAAAAACTGCCCTAAAGTTTGAAGCACTTTTCAAGATAAATTTGACGTGAAAGCAGTGGATGTTTCAGGGAGGGGTTGCATAGAATAAAGGTGTTACGTGCAAGTAAGACTAGTAAGGGAATTGTGGAGAAACTAGGAATACAGGGTGGGGGGAATAAAGGAAAAGAAAATATAGACTTGGCAATTTTCATAATGCTGGTAGTATCTGCTTATTTCTGACAAAATTTGAGATAAAATGATAAAAGTTTTTCCCAGAGATTTGTCAAGGAAAGGACCATGACAAAAGAATTGAAATCATGTATGCCTTATCAAGTGTCAATAGGTCAAACAATATGTCCATGTGGTAACCCCTGGATTCTGTATGAGGCCGATCTATGAAATAATAGTCTTTGAAGATATGATAAATTTAACATCTTGAGATGAGATTATCTTTCAATAACCTAATACACATTAAATCCAATTATTAGAGAAAAAAAGTAGAAAAAGCCCCATGAAAACTGGAGTCAAATAGTTCCAAGACACGGAAAAGCACCAGCCACCTTAGCAGCTGGATTTTCCTCTTAGGACCTTCATTGGGAGAGTGGTCCTAGAACATCTGTTTTAGATTTCTTTTCTTTTTTCTTTTTTTTAATTAGGTATATTCTCTATTTACATTTCAAATGTTGTCCCCTTTCCTGGTCCCCCCTTCCCCCGAAAATCCCATAAGCCATCTCCCCTTCCCCAATCAACCCTCCCCCTGTCCTGGTATTCCTCTACACTATGGCATCAAGTCTTTCCAGGACCAGTTTCTATAGTGTTAAGCCGCTCATTTTGGCTTAATTTATGCCAAAATTTATGGTCCTCTAGAAATCAGATATTCTAGACATACAATTTATACATATGGTGGATCCACTGGCCTAAGCAATAAGGTATATTGAATTCTGAGCCTGTAGGCTTTTTGACATTGAGCATTAATGACAATGGACATGGCTAATATTTCCTGAGAATTGTATACACTAAACTCTATACTCAGCAATGTAAATGAGTCTCTGACCTTAGTCTTAATAATGGCTTTATGTTAGAATTATTGTTATGAAACTTAATATATAGAAGATGATATCAATGTCCAAAAAATTGTTTAACAGTTCCTAGTAGACAATAAGAACAGGGCTTTGAATCCATATATCTTACCTCCAAAGGGTTTGAATCTGCACAGTCTGCTACTTCCAAAGTCCATGCTTTTCACATCCTGCTCTCAGGAGTACAGTATAGAATAATATGGTATGGTATGGTATAGTATGGTATGGTATGCTTTGGTATGGTATGGTATGGTATGGTATAATATAGTATAGTATAGTCAAGGAAAGCACTGATGTACTGAATAAATCTGATTGGCTGGACAAGGGGATTTTGCTTTTAGCTTCAGTCTAAATTTTCAGTTTATTTCTGCATAACAAGTATGAGCATTGATCACAATGGGACAGCTTTCATTTTCTTATTTCTAAATTTTGTTATTTGACGATGTCATACATTTTTGCAATGTATGCTGACTATTTTCTCCCTTTCCCCATCCTTTATTTACTCTATCAATACTACTGAAGCTTTGTCACTCACATTTTGTCTCTTAGAGTAACTAGCATTGAGTAAAATTAATGTGTGCCGTACTTCACTTACTGCTGTACCTTGTGATGCTACTCTAAGACAAACGTGATGGTTTCTTCAAAACATTTCAACTACTTGCTTATAATATGTGTAGAGGATACTTAATTTATTACACTTTATGAACTGCTTTTTTCTTCTTACCACAGTAAGACTTTTCGTGCTTTAATTTGACTATGTATACAGTCAAATATCTTTGTACAAAATTCTATTGTAAATTTAGTTCTTTTATAGAAAATAATCAACATAATTCGAAGCAGTATTATAGTACTACTCAAAATGAGCAATCTCTTCTTAAATGAATGTGTTTTGCTCTGCATTGACATTTGCATTGCTCAAACATCATAAGGAGTTCTTTAAGACAGACACCTTCAAGTCCATTTCATCTGACACCATGCTTTCTATTCCTTGATGGACGGTCTCTCTAGACTGCTGATTTTGTAGGTATTTTGATATAGCAATGAGAAAATAATTAATGCACATATAAAAGGATTTGAATACACAATTATTCAATATACAGTTATGTGGACTTGTGTTTTAATGTTACTTCCAAATCTGTCAAACTTACAACTCTGTTTTCAAAACTATCAAATGAGATAGCTATTTAGGAGGGTTCCTTTTAATAAATGACATCTATGAAAACACCAAATACTCTGGATGGCGGGTTATTCACTTTCATTGTTCCTCTCTCTTCTGTATTTTTCTGTTTCTGATGGTCTACAGAAAACACAGTATAACTTAAGACCAATAGTATGCATCTCATACATGGGACTCTTAAAACATGTCCCAAGGACAAAGCACCAAGGATTGTTGTGAAGTCAAAGTGTCAGGCTCCAAATTTTCTTAGAAAAATCAATTTGAGTGCTGCCGAAAGGAGGCTGTATCTCAGAAAAAATTGGCGTTTAATATCTAGAATACACGTTTTCAAAGTGTTCTCTAAAGTTCAATACCACTTTCGCCATAGTAGATGGGCTTTTCTTTCAGCAATGATAAAACGGGCACATTTTAATACTCTTGACTAGATGGCTCTGTATGCGTACAAAGAATTTGGTATTATGCTAGGTCCAGCAGAAAGTTTACCTTTAAAATAATAGATAAAATTCTTCTCTTTTCTCCTTTGATCCAGGTCCTCCACTGACTCCAGGTGTGATACAAGGTTTGTTACACATAAAGTCATGGGCCAAGACCATAGTAGGCCAACTTTGGGAGTATTTCCCCTCTTGTATTGAAAGCAACATTCCTATACTTCTGGCCTTGTTTTGCTAGCTTCATTCTCAGCACTCTTTGTTTTTTAGCGTTGTCTATATTTTCAGGGTCTGAGGACTGATGCTACTTGCCCAGTAACCTAACGATGATTTTAAACTTGACGTGTTTCATAATGAAACATTATTAATCCTTAGGGTATTTATTGTAATGCCTTGCATTGGGTAATATAGACCATGATCTATTGTTTCACTGCAATACCAATGCCATGCATCATTAATAAATGTACTGTTCCCATTAAGTGTGAAGCTTTTAATTAGCATACATATTTTTGTCGTCATATATCAAGTGAGGTTGACTTTTTCTCATCTTGTGTTGCTTCTGCTGACTCGAGAAATTGAACTCTTACTGCAGCCGGGTATATTAAATTGTGAACTTTGCAAGGCATTCCAAATGATTTTCAGGGTCTAAATGAAAATCCAATTTTCTCTAAGATTTTTAAGTAAAGTGACATGATGTTTTTCTCCTTTAAAATAATGTCTCTGGCACCTTCACAACAAAACCTCATGCTATTAATCAAAACCTAGTGTGTCTGAATGATACAGAGTTTTGCAAAGTAGGGCCTACAGACTTCCTGATATAAAATCGTGGGTCCCACCCCAGGTCTATTCAGTCAAAATGTGGAAATGGCTTGAGGATTTTTCTTCTAACAATCATTTGGGTAATTTTCATTTTGTGATTCTTTAAACCCACAGAGAATGGTAATTCTTCTATTTCTTCTCTCTTCATTAATAAATCACCTTTGCCACGTTCTTAATCCAAAATCTTTCTCAGTAACCCAAGGCTATCTTGGTGACTAGAGAGCTACAAAGAACTGGAAAGAAATTTCTAGTTTTCATTTTGCTGCTTATACTCATATGGCAGTTGGGGAGAATTAAGATTGCTGAGCTATTTTAGAAACTGCCATGCAAAAAGTGTGAGTGTAGGGGGAGGAGGCAGCACAACTAGTAAATCTTAAGAGTTCGTCTGGATCCAGTATTTCTGGATTTTATCAATGGCCCATCTGCTGCATGGAGAGTAACAGAGAGAAAAAAGAAAAGTAGATTAATTGAAGAAATCTCTAGGGCTGGAAAAGTAGAATAAGTCTAGGGGTTAGAGCATAACTCTGATTCTATTTACGCCATCTTGAACAAATGATACACTTAATCTGATGCCTTCTGCTGGCCTCCATGGGCTCCAGGAATGCAAATGGTACACAGGTTCACATGTAGGGAAAAACACACCCCGTACAATAAATAAAAATTTAAAACAGATGTACAGGTCCCATATAAACAGCCAGTAAAAGGTGATTAGTAAATATTATAGATGATAAAGAAGAAAAGGAAGAGTAAAAAGATGAATGAGAAGAAGAGGGCTGAGGCCTTGTGGGCTTTCCCGCATTCACTCCTGTGTGTTTATTGGTGTCACCTTTGTTCAAGTCAAGTTTGGGCAGTATCTTGGTGAGATTTTATGTGTATAGCTTCTGACATTACCAGAAGACACGGTCTTACAGAAAAATCCCCTCATCCTTTTGCTCTTCCAATCTTCTTGCCCCATCTTCCACAATGTTTCCCGGGTCTTATCTGAGGAAGCTGATTTGTAGATGTGCCTGTTGGGACTGTGCACCATAACAGAAGTCACACATACGATTTATATTATATAGATTGAGAAGTCTATCTAGAAATACATATGTATATACATATATGCATATAACAACAACCAACAAAAATAGAAGCTATTTTTGAATATATTTTGAATGTAATTTTTTAATTATATTTTGAATATATATTTTTGAATATATATTTTGAATAGAATTTGAAAGCGAGCAAAGAGACATATATGGGAGGGTTTAGAGGAAGGGAAGGGAGAAATAATGTCATTATATTATAATCTCAAAAATAAAAAAATAGAAAAAAAGGAGCAGGAGGGAAGATAAAACAGGGCATGAGACAAAATCTAGGGCATTCAATAAAAATACTAGTAGATTTATTTGAAGACAAATTGGATGTGGGAACCTATTGTGTTCTAGATATTGTTCCATCACTGAAGATAGAGTGGTAATCTTTGTAAGAGAAATTTATATTCTATGTATAAAAAAGAATAATGCATAAACTTGGGCTCTTTGTTGGCCATAATTTTAGAAGGAAAATTAGAATGATTGGTTATGGAGACTAGCAAGTTGCTGTTTTGTATTAGTTGTTAGAAAAACAAAACCTCTCTGATAATAGAGCAGGAGACCTGAGACACAAAGGAGATGTGAGGGACTTACAGATATTTGAGAGGAAAGCAGAGGCTTTCTGCAGCCCCTGAAAGGTTCTGAAATGAGACTATTAGTATTTAAAAAAATAAAAAGAAGGAGTCAAGAGTATATAGTTAGAGCAGGCACATAAGAAGCGGTGACTGTGGTGACTGTTGGTGATAGGGTTCTTAGCAGACCAGGAGGTCCTAGTGAAACATAATGGGGATGCCGTCTTTTACTCTGAGGGAAATGAGAAAACCATGGAGCCAGTCTGAACTTGGAAATGACATGATCTGATTTTCAAAGGCTCACTTTTGTTGTTGTGTTGAAAGACTCTAGGAGAACAAGAAAACCAAACCAAACCAAACACAGAACAACAAAGACAAAGCAACTCAGCCACTAGACAGGTTATTGCAATGATAATGAAAACAAAAGTGATTGGGATGAAGATGCAGTCACTTTGACTTGTTCACTGATCAGAAGTAGGCAGGAGAGATAATGATAACTCTGGGTTTTGGCCCAAATAAGTAGAAGAATGGAGTTGCATTTTCTGAAATGGGCAAGAAAGCCCATAGGAAGGAACAGTGAAGTAACACTGAGTGAGTACATTCTGTGTGAGGTACTCTGTAACAGGTACCCTGAGACTTTATTCTAATGTGCTTTTGTTAGGATTATAAGGAAGCCAAAGAATACTGTCTTTAGTTTTAGGCAAGTGATTGTACAAGTATTTTGGGAATAAGCTTTGATCTTCCTCATGCATGGGGAGTCCATATTCAGAGTTAATATACATCACTTTTCAGCTTTCATAAGCTATATTCATTATCTCTGAACTTCAGCTTTAACCAAAGCAAATAAAACTAGTACCAGTCGAGGGGCTACAACTTTGCTATTTGCTTACTCACAGCAATGCCTTACCATCGCTCCAGTAACCGCCTTAATTGCTTTCTGGAAATAATCCTACCCCATCTGGTGGGATGTTTCTGAAGCATTAAGTGCTCCAGGAAAAAGAGCTTCCGGGCTTTACAGTAAGCACACAAGTCTTCAGGAGCCTCACTGGCTGTATTGTGCTGCTTCCCAAAGAGCTGAAAGGGATGCTACTGTGTCATTTCAATCTGAAGAAGGCATTTGCACACTGATGATGTTATCTGACGTCCTAATTTGTGCAAACATTGATTTGCTTGGAGCAGAAAAGAAATTTCCACTCAGACAGTGAGGGTTGGGCCCTGATTAACAGCCAGGGGGAAAAGACTGAAGTGCCAGGAAGGGTAAACTCTTTCCCTTCTTTATCAGATTTTCTTTCCAGATTTATTTTTGTTCCAACAAAGAATATTCTTTTTGAGCTCAATTCAATTTGTATATAAAAATACACACCCCTATTGATTTCACCCTGGTTTAAAATGGTATTTTTGCAGTACAAAAATTTAATCAATACAATCTTATGAGTTGGACTGGTAATGGTAAACACACTAACAGATATTTCATTTCATGGGGCCAAAGCTCTGGAAATTGATACTACAGAAAAGGATTACTCATTCACCATTGGGTATAACTTTGTTTACCCAACCATGATATAGGTGTGAAGCAGAAATACAATTATGCTGTGGCCAACACACAAGGGGTTTTTGAACAGTAGAACTTGCCTTCCCAATTCCCCTTAAGGCCTATAGATTGTACATGTTGGCAGATCAAATAAGGATATTGTGGGAAATCGTTTACAACAAATGAAAAACAGCTTAATCTGATAGGCTGGAAAATTAGACTGGCATAGGTTTTGAAGAAATAAAAGTCTAAGATCATGTCGTTAAAAATGAAGCATTTGGAGGAGACAGATTTTCAGATTCTCAAAACACGGCTGCTCTTTTTTTTTCCTCTCACATATATTTAAAGCACTTTGTTTTGAGAAAGGAAAGTGGAATTCTAAGACAGTAGTTTCCAGAGGTTCAAATTTCAGTCAACAAGCCGTTTAAGATAGTTAGTCAGAACTGTAGCAATGCCAAAGGAAGTGTATTTCATCATTTCTAGGGGATTTAGAGGGAGGAGTGAAATTAATCAAAGGTACAACCTTGCCTTTATCATGTGTTCGGGTAACCCTTAAATGTCTTTACTCCAGTGGAATGCAGAGGAAGCTTACTTTGCAGGAACACACACAAAGGTGAAAGACTTGGAGAAATGAGTCAGCTAGGGCAAAGAAAAAAGCAATACCGCCCCTAAGGATTATGACCCTTGAATATAAGACTTAGAGCCAAAGACGCATGGAGTGTATGGCTATTGCTATAAACATATAGTCTTTGAGTTATCCACTAAATCTTTAGGTGTAGATTTTAATCCTGGCATTATATCAGGACAGTGCAGGGAACAAAGGAAATGGTAGCATTTTCATGTTGACGTCACTAATTAATATTTCCTATAATTGGTTTACCAGGAGGCCTTTCTCACCCTAAGTCACATGATGTTCTAATTCACTGGTGTGTTTACAAAGGAAAAAAACCATCACCATAGTGAAGATGGGAGAGATAGGTAACTGGATTGTTTTGAGAACTGAGAATCAGAGAGACAGCACTGTTTGTCTCTAAATCATACACTATTCTGGTTGTATTACGTCAAACTCCCTCAGAAAGCTGACAACACATAAGCTCTAAATCTCACATTGTTTTCACTACAAGAGCAGGTAATACTTCAGAAATAATTATTCTGCACAAAATGCAAATTAATATAGTTTAGAGAACATGTATTAACTCTTCTGAAGTTATTATAAAAGGAACATGTGTTTGTTTCAAATGTCAAAATTGTCAAAATTTCAGTGTTTTTGGAATAAATTGTATAACAAATAAGTGTCATAATTCAGAATGTTATGACTTCTACTTTATTTTTTAATCTTTAATGTGCAATGCAAATTTCCTATTATTCAAATTCTTTGAGTGTGGTACTTTCCTTTAACAAATGTATAGAATCAGATTTTTACAAGAACAATATGTTGGTGAATATTTACTCAGTAAAAAGAATCAGCCAGTATGGCAAGATGGGCCAGCTAGTAGATGTTTTGTCAAATGACCTAAGCTTGAAGTAGATAATTAATGACAAATTGTCTTCTGACTTTCATGTGTGTGCATGTTCTGGCTTTTATACATACAGGTTGAGAGAGAGAGAGGAGAGAGAGAGAGAGAGAGAGAGAGAGAGAGAGAGAGAGAGAGAGAGAGAGAGAGAGAGAGAGGATTAAATGTCG
This sequence comes from Tokudaia tokunoshimensis, assembly GCA_036184795.1. Taxonomy (NCBI): domain Eukaryota; kingdom Metazoa; phylum Chordata; class Mammalia; order Rodentia; family Muridae; genus Tokudaia; species Tokudaia tokunoshimensis. The sequence goes on from BTHU01000023.1 coordinate 110,792,032, forward strand.
AAAAAGAAAAATAGAATCAGCCAGATTTAAGCACAAGCTCTCCTCTGCCAAGGAGGCACTTAGGTACTTGTGAGAAAAACTTTTAAAAGTTGTCTTGTTTGGCTTCTTCTTTCTAGAATGTTTTAGGGTTACATTTACTCAAGCATCATGTTGACTATTATTACTACAAAACAAAACGGGAAAGGGGAAGTGATTTGGAATGTAAATTAAAAAAATAAAATAAAATTAAATTAAAAAAAAAAACAAAAAAAAAACCAAAACAATTCTTTACCTTCATTTTAAACATATCCTTTTGTTCGTTTTTTTTTTTTTTAGATTGCATGCAGATTGTTTATTCCTGCATTGAGAAAGAGGGAAACAACAAAACTCATAAAAGTCCCCAGGCCTGTCGATAGCAGAGACATGGCTGTAAACAGGACTACTTGCTCAATTTCAGATGCTCGAATTTATCAGCAGCTTTGAAAGTTTACTGTACTGGTCAGTATAGGTTAGATTAGGTAAAAAAGACTTCTTAATGGCAGTAGCTGTATACAGCAGACCTTTTTTTGTCCTTTAGCTACATGCTGGCTTCAAAGGAGATCTCAACCTGAGATTTATAGTGTGTTTCAAGGCAGTTTAAGTGAACATGAATAAATCTTCAATGTTTTTAAATGCTTCCACTCAGATGCTACACATAACATTCCATGTTTCATAGACAAAACAAGTTATATGATGTTCATATCTACAAAAGTATATTGTGTTTCAAAGGTGAAAAGAATTAGAATCTTGGTATATATGCCATAAAACATTTGTTAATATAGAATCATAATTTTATCTAATTACAAAGTCTAGGTTCAAGACTCTTATTTTGCTCTTTGCCTCCTTGGAAGCTCCTAAGGTATCTTTAAAGAAACTCAGGATTCAGCACCATTCAACTTCATGTAAAGCAGGGATGCAGCATAAGAATCTTTGTTATATTAAAGATAAGAAGACCAATAATTCTTTCAGGGTCATGAATCAAAATGGAATCTAAAATGGGAACACATCACACAAAGATCCATTCTTTGTTTCTTATTCTTCTAACCAGCCTTTGGTCCTCCCACTGTGTTACAGAGAAATCCTCAAGAATATTGTGACTTTTCATGTCACAATGTATTAGGTGCACATAATGTTACCCATAATGAATACTAAGTCTCAGGTGCACAGCATGCTTTAGAAACTAATTTCTAAAGTAGGTACACATTTTTAGATTCATTTTGAACTCCACAGCTGCCTCTTTACTGCTAAGGAACTTGACTTGCATGCAAGAGTAAATATTTTAATATAATGTGCCCATAAGTTTTCATCCTTGCTGAATTTTAAAATATGATTTGTTCAGAAAACAAAAATACTGTTTTGAGATTATGGCCAGAGGAAGGTGATCCTTTTGGATAGGAACAAGGTTATTCCATGTCACTAGCCTTTCTGAAAACCATTTTCAATGAGAACAAAAGAATAAATTTGTATGCCATGTTGAGATACGTTTTAAAGACACAAAATAATATTCACACAGCAATGTTTAGGTGTGTTAGCATGTGTGTGCATGCACAATCTAAATGACTTAGGGGAGTTTTTTAAAAGTATATATAGCCCATTTCTTTTCAGAACAATCACTTTAAATGAGAAGCTAGACAGTACTGAAAACAATCAACCTTACTGATAGAAGGAGCCCATTATAGACCTGAAATAGGTTGCAATCCACTAGTTAAGAAGAATACTACAGCAAACATCAATGACAACATTTTTTTCTTATAATAAACTCCAAAGTTTTCTGCTTTTAATGGTGTTAGTTATTCCAACTGTGATTATAAAAGTATGTCAGCTTTTGCTACCCAACAAATTCCCAAGAAAGAAGAGATCTGTTACTATTTGGTTTGAAATTGCAACAGGGCATATAACTACAGTGAGGATAAAAATGTTTTTTTCCATGTTGAGAAGTGGAGAGAATAGAAAGACCTATTAGCATGATTGCCCTTTTTCCCTTCCATCCTATTATTTTTCAACCCATATATCCACCACCAACTCATTCATCTCTTCATTTATGCTAATGTCAATCTACCTGCTCCTCACTGGTTAGACAGCAAAACAAATTTCAAAATCAACTTCGGGTTCACATATGGATGGCAAAACAAGTGTTCTTTTTTTGTGAAGGGTAGTAAATAAATTCTGATAAATAAATAAATAAATAAATAAATAAATAAATAAATAAATTGAAGGGGAAGTAAATAAATGCTCCTTAAATCTATTTCATTCTTATAGCCAGAACAAAAATAAATTCTACTTTCTATTCAATTGGGTGGATGATATTGGTCTTTGTCTTCTACTATCTGTACCAAGTAAAAACCCCCATTCAAAGTGTCCTTGTGTTGAATGAGAAATCTTATTTGATGTATGGCTGCTATAGAAAGATGCTGAACAAAGTAATACTGTGAGGAGAATGGGGTTACAAAAATTTTCTATTTGAGTTTTCGCTCCAGGATCTGCAAGGGTTAGGTTTAGCCCTTTGTAACCCAGTTACATACACAAGGAATGCAGTCCTACACAAAACTCTTTCCCAATAGACCAATACGTGGAAACTTAATATAATCTAAAAATTTAACCATGACATACATCATTGCACCTAAGAATTAAGAATTTCGACTCCCAGGGAGCTCCAGGTTATGCTTGTTGGCCCATAAGAGGATCGTCTATTGTTCTACTACTATGTCCAACATATAAATAAGTCAAAAGTTAATCAGAGGTTAAGTCATGGGATAGCATTTGGGAGGAGATGAGCCATAAGTTATTCATGCTAGAAGCAAAGATACCTAATATAATTTTACAGATAGAGAAAAGTAACTAGAAGGCAGACCCAACAGGAGCCACTAAGAGAAATTGATCCCTTCTTAGAATGAACAGGATTTGGTTAAGGGTATATATATAGAAGTGATATAAATATAATTAAAGAAGTTGATGGGAAGTAAACATGAATTGAGGTAGGAAATGACTAAAGCCACATGGTTTCCAATGTAAGTCTCTAAACTCTGAGCAAAGACTGGGTACTTTGGGTGTCTTAGTTTCATAATGTATCAGGTTTAATGTCCCAATGTAAAAAGTTATGATAAAGTCATTTTCAAGAGCAAAATTGTGTCATTGCTACAAAAGCTCCAGGAATAAATATCAGGTTGGAAACGCCTTTCAACAGCATTCTTAGTTCTTGTTCCTCCCACAGTAGGAAGAAGGAAATGAGTCTTAATGGCCATATAAAGATCGATGTCCACTATTTATGTATAAAAATGTAGTTTTAGGTATAGGATAGGCAAAGCAACTAAGGAAACGTTGTCTAAGGTGGCCTTGAGTGCATAGATCTGTGGTATTTTTGCATGAAATATATTTGGTTATAAACCTTGACCTGAAAAGCTGCTCAAATGGATTCACTTATTGACTCTCAAGCACGGTCTCAGCCATTAAATAGCCTGTACATGGAGAGATGTGCTAATTGAAGAAACCTAATATGGATTCGGCACTTGAGCAAATCATTAATCCTAGTGTACCTGGATTTTCTCCTCTGCCAAATGGTAATATTCACTCATGGGGTTGTTATAATCACATGCAATAATGATTAGGAAGGGCTTTAAAAATGCGATGTCATAAGAGTTCAAGTTGCACTATAGTTAGCAGGAGCAATTTTCAAAAACTAACAATATGGGGCAGCAATATTGCTCAGCAGTTAAAAGCATTTTATCTTAGGGTTTCTATTGCTGTAAAGGAGACACCATGACCATAGCAACTCTTATAAAGGAAAACATTTAATTGGGGCTTGGTTAACCTTCACAGATTTAGTCTATTATTGTCGTGGTGGAAAGCATGGCAGCACACAGGCAGACAGTCTGTAGAGGTACCTCAGAGTTCTACATCTGGATTGGCAGACAGCAGGAATAGAGAGTGATACTAGCCCTGGTTTAAGCTTCTGAAAGCTCAAAGGCCACTCTCAGTGAAATACTTCCTCCAATGAGGCCACATCTACTGCAGCAAGGCCATAACTCTTTTTTTTTTATTTATTTTATTTTATTTTTTTAATTTACATTCCAAATCACTTCCCCTTTCCCGTTTCCTCCCTCCCTGAAAGTCCCATAAGCCCCCTTCCCTCCCTCTTTTCTCCATTCAACCCCCTCTCCTTACTCTGTTCTGGCGTTCCCCTACATCCAGTCTTTCCAGGACCAGGGGTCTCTCCTTCCATCTTTTTAGAAATCTATTGATATGCGAATTGTGTCTAGGGTATTCCGAGATTCTGTGTCAATATCCCCTTATCAGTGACTGCATACCATGTGTGTTCTTTTGTGATTGGGTTACCTCACTAAGGATGATATTTTCAAGATCTGACCATTTGCCTAGGAATTTCGTGAATTCATTGTTTTTAATTGCAGAGTAGTATTCCATTGTGTAGATATACCACATCTTCTGAATCCATTCCTCCGTTGAGGGACATCTGGGTTCTTTCCAGCTTCTGGCTATTATAAATAAGGCTGCTATGAACATAGTGGAGCATGTGTCCTTATTGCATGCAGGTAAAGCCTCTGGGTATATGCCCAGGAGTGGTATAGCCGGATCCTCTGGGAGTGTCATGCCCAGTTTTCTGAGGAACCGCCAGACTGCTTTCCAGAGTGGTTGTACCAGCCTGCAATTCCACCAGCAGTGGAGGAGTGTTCCTCTTTCTCCACATCCTCGCCAACAACTGCTGTCTCCTGTGTTTTTGATCTTAGCCATCCTGACTGGTGTGAGATGGAATCTCAGGGTTGTTTTGATTTGCATTTCCCTAATGACTAAGGATGATGAACATCTCTTTAGGTGCTTCTCTCAGCTGGAGGTCAACATGCAGAAGAATGCAAATTGACCCATCCTTATCTCCTTGCACTAAGCTCAATTCTAAGTGGATCAAAGATCTTCACATAAAACCAGACACACTGAAACTAATAGAAGGGAAACTAGGGAAGAACCTTGAACATATGGGCACAGGGGAGAATTTCCTGAACAGAACTCCAATAGCTTATGCTCTAAGATCAAGAATAGACAAATGGGACCTCATTAAATTACAAAGTTTTTGCAAGGCAAAAGACACTGTCAAAAAGACAAAGCGGCAACCAACTAACTGGGAAAGGATCTTTACCAACCTTACATCCGACAGAGGGCTAATATCCAATATATACAAAGAACTCAAGAAGTTAAACTCCAGAGAGGCAAGTAACCCTATTAAAAAATGGGGTACAGAGCTACACAAAGAGTTCTCACCTGAAGGCCATAACTCTTAATGCTAGTCCCTGAGCATTCAAATATATGAGCCTATGAGGGCCAATCTTGTTCATACCGGCACACTCTTGCTGCTGGAGCCTAGAGACCTGACTTTGATCTTTGCATCTCTTTTAAAGGCAGAAGGGAAGAACCGATTCCATAAAGGTGTCCTCTGTGTGCCGGTATGTTGATATGCAGCAGGAATGTAAAAGACTAGAAACCAAAATAGAATAATAAATCTTAGTCATAATCCAGTTTTTAAGAATATTTTAAGTGGCATATGTTTTCTTTTCAATGACAATCCTTGCCCTTGCCAAATCAGGATGACTGACACCCTTAATTTGCAATTTCCTAAATTTCAAGAGGTTTCTTTTTTCTTTTTGATTGCTATATAATGGTTACCTAATTATTTTTTCAAGTTGCAATTTCTGGTGTTTAATTTCAAAATCAATTTAAGATGTCTCGAGCTCCATTAATACAGCACAATACTGTTTTGCTCGTTTTTCTAGCAAAGCATTTAGTTTAAAAAATGCATCATTCTAATGATTTTAAATTACTCTACAGTGTACATACCAATTTACAACTATTACAAATTTTTATATTTTTCCAAAAGCACTTTAGTTTTAAAGATATAGTGTTTTTCATGATGGGATGTGAGTTAACTTTTAAAAGAGCACAGACACAATTTAGAGCCTTAAAATTATCTGATTTAAGTAAAAAAAACTCACCTATTTCATGAACATACAAAATCATTATAGTATTAGGAAATGACTACAAAACGAAATGATTTTTCTTTTTTCAAACTAATGTTAACATTCTTTATAAATGTATATAAAACCCACACACAGCGACAGAGAGAGAGGGAGAGCGGGAGGGGAAGATGGGGAGAAGGGAAGAAGGAGAGAGGGAGAGGGGGAGAAGGGGAGTGGGAGAGAGGGAGAGAGGGAGAGAGGGAGAGAGGGAGGAGGGAGGGGAAGGGAGAGAGAGAGAGAGAGAGAGAGAGAGAGAGAGAGAGAGAGAGAGAGAGAGAGAGAGACAGAGACAGAGACAGAGAGAGAGAGAGCCCAAACAATGGTGTGAGCATGTTTACGTTCAGATGTCTAAGGGTGTGCATGAATAGGCAAGCATGTATCTCTGACTGCATGTATGGTTATAGAATCATGTGAATGGTAGTGTGATGGCATGAATGCTTGAGCAGGAAGTGTGAAGATTCTGAGAGAATGCTTACGAATGACTGAAGTTGCATTATATGCACATAGTGTGCTTATGAGTGTATGTAGGAATGTGTTTGGGCATATATGTGCTCATGCATTCATATTGTTGTAATGTGTTTACAGGTACAAATGATGAATGTCTTTGTGATTTAAGTACGTGCTCAGAAAATAAATGTTACTCATAGTTGAATGTGTCCTTGAGATTTTTTTTTAATAATGTTCAGTATGGAATGGAGAAATTTCCACCAAACTTCATGTGCTTGCATGCGTGAGTGTGTGTGTGTGTGTGTGTATACGTATGTATGTTTGGCATGCATATAACTTATAACTTTTTGAAATTAGTAATGAATCTATCAGGATTCTTCATTTACAGTGGCACATGCCACTTTTGAAGCATTTGGTGATAGATACTTTGAGATTCATTCTTAAAAGTCTATAATTATGGTCTATCTTTACCTCAGAGCTCTCTTAAAGATGCAGAGAGCATCGGGCACCTTTCTGTAATAATGTTGATGCTTGCTCATTGGTAGTGTTCTCTCTCTCTCTCTCTCTCTCTCTCTCTCTCTCTCTCTCTCTCTGTCTGTCTCTGTCTCTGTCTCTCTCTCTCTTTCTCTCTCTCTCTCTGGTTAAAGCATGCTGCTTTATAAGGTACACAGGAAAGCTCTGTGAAATAAAGCTACTATGTAATGAGTACCTGGTTCAGGGTTTGCATCTTTACGTATGTTATCTTATTTGATCTTAACTACAACCTTGTAGAGTAGTGTTAGATACACTTTTTAGTCTAAGTTAAGTGAGCTGTCAATGGTCATGTGGCTAACTGGCAAAAAGGCTAGCAACAAATTCAGGTCTGTCTCATTGTGTAACTATGATTTTAGGGTTACTCCAGGCTAAATCTTTCAAAGAACCTATAACTTCCCTTCCTTGGAGTAGCTTTAGTTGCCTATGTGCCCCTCAATTACTTTGTCTAATTAGGGCTAAAAATTTATTCATACTAAGTTCTTATGTATTCCCAAGGCAATGAATTCATTCATGCATGGCCTATACTTTGAATGGGAAGTCTCTCCACTTACTTTAGAAGGTACAGACTTGATTAAATTCATTATTATTTGTGTAAACCTGTCTCTTTATTAACTATCATGGACCAGAGGGTTTTTCAACTTAACACTTTCACAACCTTTTCGTAGATGTAAACATTGAAAATTTAATAGTGTTGGCTTTGTTTAAAATAATCAGCAACAACCAATGCTGTAAGCCTGTGTTGATAATCCTTCATATGCTTCTTTGCTAAGATGCCAGGAAGTTGGGCTGGAGAGAAGGCTCATCAGTTAAAAGAACTGGCTGCTCTTCCAGATGTACTGATTTCAATTCCCAGCAACCACATGGTTACTCACAAACATTTATAATGGGATACAATATCTTCTTCTGACATGCAGGCATACATGGAAATAAAACACTTTTATGTATAAACAAAAACATCTTTAAAATTAAAAAAAAAGATGTTAGGAAGTTAGAATATATAACATAGCTTTAGTTTCCTCATTATAAAATGCGGATTACCATACTTATGTCACAGGGCTTTCAAAAATTAAAGATGGTGTAGATAGAGTGATTTGATACTAACTGCTAAGGATTATATGATAGATGATATTTGACCCCGTACAAGTTAATGATGGATATATATGGGAATAAAATTCAGCTTTATCTTAGTTTTAAAATTTTACTTCTTAAAGGTTATGTGATTCAAGGTTGCTGACTGTCTCTAAGTTTTTATTTCCTCTTTTGAAAACCACCAGCAGCATTCTATAGCATCGTGTCCCAAAGTATGTTCCTAAGAACACTTGTACTTCTATAAGATATGAAGAAATGTTTGACAACTGAGTTTCCTAATCAAAGATTTGTAGGATGCTCTTCTAGATATATTTCTTTATGCAGGGTTGTTTAAAAATCTAATATGGGAATGCACTTTGTGAGTTTCTTGATGGAAGCTAACACGTGTAGTATTTCTCATGTTTTCTGCCCAATAGAATATTTTCTATTTCTCCATAATATTCGGCAGTAAAACTATTATATAGAAAGTACATTGGAAATACTGACTTGGCATAAACATTAAATGGATAATAGTTGTGAAGCTCATATATAGTAAGAGCTCAATAAATATAGTATTGCTATTATCATGACCATAATCATCATTGCAATCATTAAAATGGAATATGATATGATGAATAGGTTCAAGAGGCCTACTGATATGTTATGGTGATCATAGTTAACAACAGTAAGATTAATTGAAAGCTACTAAGAGATTTTCAATGTTTGTCATAAAAATTGATTTTTGTGTGAGGTAATGCTGTGTCAAATAGACCACTTTGTCCTTTGCAGGATGTGTGCACATGCCAAGGCATATCAAAGCATCATCATATGTATGTATATAAACTTTTACTAGTTAAAATCCATTAAAAATTAAAAATTCCTATTATAATGTAGATTATCTGGTTCAGAAAGCAGAAAACTAAAAATCTACAAACTCTGAAACCGTAGGATTTTGTTTGTTTGATTGGGTCAAACACAGCCATAGAGGTTATACGTTTTTACAGACAGTATACTGATATTAATTCTCTTCAGTGTGTATATTTAGATTAAATGAGTTCTTAGAATCACCAAAGGGTTCTTTGACACTAAGATTTTTTTTTTCTGAAGTATCAAAGGTCAGAATTCCACAAGTAAACACCCGGCCATTTGCACTATACTATCGGATGCATTGAATGTATTTATAAGACATTGTTTTAAGTACAACTATTGTCCCACTAATGAGAGCTATGCATCTTTTCTTTCCCATGTAGCTAGAAAAAAATAACTGAAAATATAGAAAATATTAGGTAGAATTCTGTTGAATTTATGCCTCACACAACTTGGATTTTCTTCCTTGGGCCCCGATTTAGTTTCTTGGTGATCTGGAAATAATTTACCACCTCCATTCTAAATCTCTTGTCAAGTGGCATAAATTTTTCTTAGATGTAGGGTCTTTTAAAAACTTTCGTTAAACTTTTTTCCATGCTTTATTTATTGTTCTTCATATCTGAGAGCTGAATTCTAGGTTTGTGGTTGGCTCTGTTTCTTTTTACCAGAAATTTTAAGGCACTATGTGGGTAGTTTCCCCAGAAACCAATCTTTTAGTGAGGGAAATATTAAACTAAAAGAAAACAAAACTTCACACACACACACACACACACACACACACACACACACTCACACACACACCATATATTTCTCTATGTACTTTCACTGAAGATAAATCTGTGAAACATTGCCTGTATCCAGCTTGAGGATAAATATTATAGATTTTATTTTCTGTATATTATGATTGACTAGGATTATCTTCACATTTTTAAACTACCATCTTTAAGATACTCTAAAACTCAAAATGAACTCTGTCTTCATTATTTCACATTTTGGAATAGCTATTCCAGAATTTGTTTACATTTATGCTTAAATCAACAACAAAAGAGGGTTGAGCTCAATATGGGCTGAGTGACTTTTATACTGTACTGACAGGACATAGATTCATAAAGACCATTTCAACCATGTTCTCATGTGCCTCAAGGGGAAGAGGGAGACTTAGTCACTAAAGAGAGACTGATGAATATTAAAATGAAGATGCTTACTTGGTCTAGTTTCTAGTTTGAGTTGACATGTCAATGTATATGGGGAAAATTTTACATAGACCCCACCCCTTATGAGCTATTACAGGCAATCAATAATACTGAGAGATGCAGAATTAGTTTTCTCCAGGGATGAACTCCTTGATATATTACCCAATCCCAACTGGTTATCTCTAAACACATGAATATATGAGAAACACTACTAATTTTTCTATTGCTCTGATAGAACGCTATTATCAAATCAACTCTGAAAAGGATGCACCTAATTGGATTTATTGTTCTCAAAGTTTAGAATCCATGATGACAGGGCATGGCGGTAGGAATAGCTGAAAGCATACATCTTGAACCACAAGCAGGCAGTGGAGAGAGCTAATGCTAAACAACATGAGTCTTTTGAAACCTCAGAGTTCCTTCTTAGTAACATACTTCGTTTAGCAAAGTAAGACCACCAAATTCTCTCTAAACAACAACCAATTGGAGACCATATATTCAAAGGCTTAAGACTTAACAGGGGACATCTCATTCAAACTATCACAAACACCAAATGGGCTGAGTAGGTTATAAACAGTTGCTGAACTCTAATCTTAGCTGACATAAAAAGAATGTAAATTTTCCTTCAGTTATATTTTATAATGACAAGCAGAGTTCGAAGAAAATGGATTATTATATTTTTTCAGTAGCAATATAAAAAAGTAAAGAATACAGATGTTATTTTTCTTAATATTATATTTTAAGTAGATATAGATAAGATATTTCAACATGCAATCAACACAAAAATTAATTACCAGGTACTGCAATTGTTTTTCCATATAGATCTTGAAAAAGGGTCCTTAGTAAAAGCATACTACCAACTTCAACACAAATTCAAATTTCTGTCATTTGTCTTTAGCTTGGGTACACATTGTCATTTTGTGTTGTTTTGAAGGGAGTTTGAAAGCGTGGGTAGAATTTTGTTATTTGTTTCTGTTTCTTTAAATAAAGACTATATCTTCCATTCTTACATCTGTGTGTGGGTATGTGATTATATTGGTCAATGAGATATAAGTGAATGTTTCTAGGTATGGTTTCAACAAAGAAAGTGAAGGTTAAAAAAGAACCCCATACCACACTATGTTTTACCTAAAATGAGGACATTTTAGCTAGACAACTGGCTACCATTGTGTTATGTGAGTTTCAGGGTTCTCATAGGGATGAAAGAGTGGCGAGCTGAAAGCAACTTTTTTTTCCCCAGAATCTCCAAGAACGGCTGTGCTGTCTGCCCCTAGATATATAGTTTTTTTTTTTGTTTTGTTTTTTGTTTTTTTTTTTTGTCTCAGAGAAAAATCATACTTCTGTCTTGGTTAAGCCACTTTTTGTTTTCCTTGAGAGTGGTAACTCTTGTTGCTGAACTCTAATCTTAGCCGACACACAAAGAATATAAATTTTCTCTGAACGATATTTTATAATGAATAACAGAGCTCAAAGAAAGAGAATGAAGAGATGGAACAGCTACTTTTTAGTTACCTTTTCAAATAAACCATCTATCTGTGTTGAAGAAACACAAGAAACAACACCATCTGGGTAAGGACAAAAGAACAAAATGACTTTGGAGTAGAAAGAATTTTCATATTCCTTTAGATTAATTCAGCCCCACAGTGTCTGAAAATGAATTTCTTTGAGACAGCTACTAATTTATCTCCTTCATATAAAAGATTTGTCTCTGAAATATGTCTTTACAATGAGAATTGAAATATAATGACAATAATAGCAACCATTTATTATCATAATTTAGTATCTTCTGTGTGAGAACCATTATGCTGGAGAATGCTTTTATATAATGTCATTTAACCCCTACAACTACCCTGGAACTTGGGAATTATTTCCCCATTCTGGTGTCTACAGAAGAGGCTCAGAGAGTCAAGAAACCTTTTCAAGGTCACATAGTAGCTGAGAAAAAAGACCAAAGATTTGACTTTATTTCTGTCTGAATATTTTTATTCTTGAAATCGTGACAATTTTCATAACATTCTGTTTGCTAGGAAAAAGAAAGTTTTGAGGATATTTCCCCGGGTGTGTTCACTGCCAGCTTCCTAGAGATTCCGTGAAAGTGTCGACAATGAAAATGGAACATCATCTAGTGAATTCAAACAAGCTCTGTGAATAATATTTAGATACAGTGAAATCACAAGACTTGGTTCTCTTATTAATTATGGACCTAATAAGTTGTCTGACCACATCATTCAACATTTTGGTAAGCAAGTTTCCTCTTTTGTAAACTACAAAGCATTATTAGACAATGTCTATAATCTCATCTAGTGCTGCTATTCCATGCTTATACTAATAAGTATATCAAATAATGATTATAAAGAAACAAAAAGAGGATTGTTAGTAGGAAGTCATATTTACAATGTGGAAACTTTCATTGCCTGACATGGAGAATTCAATTAAAAACTGAATGAACCTAGCAAAGAAACGTGGGTGGATTGCTTTGATTGCTGAGGCTGCCTATTCTTGACTTCAACATTAACCTCACTGATTTTGACTACTATGGTTTCAAAACTATCTTTTGAACAATACTTTTGAGAATTCTTTTTTAAGGCACATTATCTGAACCATTTTGCCAGCATGGAATGAGCTTTTCAAGGTTTGTTGAACTCTATTATGTTTACTTACACATTAGTAGAATAATTCCTTGATTTAAATGAAACTTATAAGTTCTTTTCTTTTTAACTTGTAGTGTAAAAGTGCTAATTACTGAAAATGAATTAAAGTCTGAATTTAGTCTAAAAAGAAAGCTTTTGGATTTTCAAATTGGGTTTCATAGTGATAATACACCCAAGACTTTTTTGGTAAGTCTTGATCTGTTAAGATACTTGTGGTCATCTACTGAACTAATTGACCTAAGGTTTGGTAACAATCCAGAGTGGGGACTATATTTTTATCTAAACTCTATCTATCTACCTCTATCTATTAGACTACCCTACTCCTGAAACATCACATACTTGTATTGTAGGACTTAGAAAAATTAATCTCAAACTGCTTGAGAAACTTCCCTTATTGTTTATATTTCATAATCCTCCAAGATGCTATGACAGTTGTGGGGCAGAAAAGAAACCAATGATCTTACCCAACATTGAACTATGTTTGCTACAATAACCACTGCCCAGGCAAGATGTATACATTGGTGCAGTAATGGCATGACTGTTATTGTATATCAACTACTTTCTGATTGGATTTTATGCTTGCTTCACAGGAGAGAAATAATTTCTGCTACTACAAAGAAGACTGGAATCCCATAGTGGGTAGGTATACATCTTAAGGGTAAAGAACAGTATTGTTATTTTGCAAAGTAGTTGTGTGTTCATGCTACCTTCTAAATATTTATGTTTATATCCATAGATATCTGATGCTCTCAACATTAGTAAAAGAAGCTTCTTTTAAAACTGGGTAGAAGTCAATAAAGAGATTCATAATTGGCTTATGATCAGATAATAAGTGACTATTGAGTGCTCAGTCTTAAATCAAAAATATTACATCACCCTCTCCAAGTCTCAGATAACATCACATTAGAGGAAGTAGGAATGCCAAAGGATGGAGAAGAGTGCTGTGAAATGCTATCTTTTGGACATGACATGGTTATAACATTTGTTAACTTATAGCTGTCATGGTTATCTATACAAGACCTAAACAAGGTGAATCCAACCACATTTTCAGCATGGGTAAGGGAGAAGCTTACAAGCATCCATCCATAACTAAGAAGCCATTGGATGATGATATCATCTCGGGAAGGGAGAATCACTCTTTGGTAGAATTCTTATGCTATAGTAGATGGCTCCATACTTATGCACAAATTAGTAGCAATAATTGGACTTAGTGGGATAGTATAAAACAAACAAAAACCAAATGACAAACAAACAAAAACCCAGATGAGAATTTGGAAGGTGAAATGTTTCAGTGGGGAGTCAGGAGACAGTTGGTAGGTAAATAGATCTGGGCATGATCATATTTGATTGTGTGCATATATGAAATTCTTAAGAATATATTTTGAAAAAGAAAAAGCAATCATACTATGTATTCTGAATCAGAATGGTCCCCATAGGCTGATATGTTTAAATCCCTGGACTCCAGGTGGTGAGGTTGTTTGGGAAGGTTTAGGAGATATGACCTTGTTATAGAAGTTGTGTCACTAGGGGTTGTTAAGGTTTAAAAAGCCCATACCTTTTCCAGTCCCTTATCTTTGTTGTCTAGCCATGTAAACTCTTACTTCATATTCCAATGTCCAAATTTCCTGCCTGCTGCCATGCTTCCCAGAGTGATGGTTATGGATTCTGTACTTTTCCCCATTGAATCCTAATTAAATGGTTTATAAGGTTCCTTCATTATGATGTTTCTTCACAGCAGTAGGGAAGTAACTAAGACAGAAGTTGGTACCAGGAGTGAGGTTTTGATGTGACAGGTTTGACCATGCTGTTTTTTTGTGAAATAAGGAAGATTTGAGTGTTTTGTACTAGTAAAGTGATTGAATGCCACTGGAGGTGTTTAAAGAGCCATCCTGGTAGGAGATTGGAAGACAGTTGTTATTAGAACAATGTAGATGATGGCAGTACAGCTCAAGAGCTTTCAGAGGGTAACATTTTTAATAATTTCACTAGAGATTATTGTGATACTTTGACAATAAATGTGACTGCTTTTTGCTCTTGTCCAAGGAGTCATCCAGATGCCAAACTGAAAAATTTTGGAATAACTTCCTTGGCCAAGGAGATTTCATGGTAACCTAACAATACTGATTCTGTTGTGTGAATATTAGTGGCCACTCCTATGCAGATCTACAAAGAAAAATCAAAAGTAGGATAAAAGAAATACAAGTTGTACTGTATGAGAAGAAAAAGACCAACAGGAAATTTAACACTGGAGATAAGTCTTGTGATCAAAAGGATGAGAAACTGAAAAAAAAAGGCCTGATTTTAAGTGGAATAAAGGAATAGTGCCCTCATGCTGAGACTCTACCCAGATAATCCTACAACAGGCAAAAAGAAATGTTCAAAGATCTTAGTCATCAGGAAAATGCAGATCAAAATGACCCTGAGATTCCTTACACCAATCAGAATTGCTAAGATCAAAGCCTAGGGTGAAAGCACATGGTGGTGAGGATGTAGAAAAGGGGAACACTCCTCCATTGCTCATGGGATTGAATACTGGTACAACCACTCAGGAAAGAAATCTGGAGGTTCCTGAGAAAATTGGAATTAGATTTACCTGAAGACCCAGCTATACCACTCTTGGGCATATACCCAAAAGATGTCTCACCATACCACAGGGTATATACCCAAAGGACATTTCAGGCTACTATCAAGACACTTGCTCAATCATGTTCATTGCTGTTCTATTCATGTTAGCCAGAAATTTGTTGAAGCATTTGGAAAGCTATGGCCTTGTTGGAGATGGTGTGTTACTGGGGGTGAACTTTGTGGTTTCAAAAGCCCATATCATTTCTTGTTAGCTCTCCCTTCCTGTGGTTGTTGTCTAAACGTGTAAGATATCAACTACATATCACCTATCTATATGTAACACCCATTCACAAGTATATAAATATAATCTTCCAGTTCTAGTTTCATTATTTGTATGTATAGGTACTTTCAATCCCTCTTGTCATTTTCTCCAATGAATCAGAAGAATATGTATTTACATCAGATCTCTGGAGCTATCCTATAGATATTTTCTGTAATCAAAGTATAGTCTGTAAAAATCATTTAAATAACATGAATGTGGTCATATGATGGAGTGAAGAAAATGGTTCCATAGATGTAGGATACTTTAGTTATAGGAATGTTTAGTGGGCATACATGCATACACACTGTTTAGTTTCTGTCAACTTGACTCAAGCTAAAATCATAAAAAAGAGGAAATGTGAATTGAAAAGATATTCTTCATCACTTTGGCTTATAGGCAAGTCTATGGGGACATTTTCTTAATTATTGATTGGTATAAGAGGGACTGGCCAACTGTGAATGGTGCCCTTCCTGGGTAGGTAGTCCTGGCTTGTATAAAAATGTAAGCTGAGTGAGTCATACAAGCTGATAAGCAGAACTCCTCCATGATCTTTGCTTTAATTCCTGTCAATAGATTTTTGCCTTGAGTTCCTGCCCTAATTTCCCTTCATGGTAGAATATGATGGAGACTCATAAGCATTTCTTCTCTAAATAGCTTTGGTGATAGTGTTTATCACAGCAATAGAAAGCAAACTAGAATGCCTGGGATACACATTTCATTTCTAATCAACTGATTTTCATGTGCAGGGTTGGGATTACATATTCTGCTCTACCTCCAAGTTCACTTGGTTGATTTTGTCCGGTTGAATCCTTTCTTTCTGTCTCTCTTAGCTATCTTGCTATCAAGCTTTTCCATCTCCTCTGTCAGAAGACTACTAGGACTACAGGGTGAACTATGAAGTTGGGTGCCAAGTGACTGCTTTCTTCATAGGATCTTATACACCAGACACAACTTCGTATACATTTTCCAGGTCTATTTCATGTAGTTAAATATGAAGCTAAACACATGGCAAATAATAAATGAGTCCAAAATTCAGAATAATTGAGTAAATGAAAAGAATGCATCCAGCAGTGAAAATCAAATTATGCTTGTTTGCTTTTGATGTTTCTGTCAGTCTGTCCTAATAAATTACTTATACTGTATGTTAGTTAGATCAGTAAGGATCCATGCTCTCACTCATGCTTAACTTGATTTCCCTGCTTCACGAATGATATGAGTCCCTAGGTTTCAAAATAAATTTGAAGTTATAATGTCCTAAAATAGTAGACTTATCTCAGATTTACAGAGGCCTCTGGAAATTTGCCTCTCACTTTAGACTTGTCAAATTGTCAAAGTTTCACTGTATTTTTGCATTGCTGCCTGCTAATGATGGCATAACAGGTATGCTTTTTTATTGTCTCGGAACAAACTGAGAAAAAGGTGTGCTTCAAAAAT
Source organism: Tokudaia tokunoshimensis (assembly GCA_036184795.1). Lineage (NCBI taxonomy): Eukaryota > Metazoa > Chordata > Mammalia > Rodentia > Muridae > Tokudaia > Tokudaia tokunoshimensis. The sequence goes on from BTHU01000023.1 coordinate 110,809,151, forward strand.
ATCAGATATTTAATGTAGTTACAAATTTATGTAGAAAATTAGGGTATAATTATAGGACCTTCTATATAAATGAGAAAATTTAAAAATTGAAGAATATATTTGGGTTCAGTTTCTATTTTCACTTGAGCAAAAAAAAAAGGCTTGGGGGTGACAAACCATGTCTGAGTAGGATGTGTTGCTAGGAAATCATTATAATGGTGCAATTTTTTTTTTTACCATTTCATATCTACCTCCCAAAGATATTTCTGCACATGGAGTTTCACACACTTAATTTGGCTTAGGATGCTTTTAAGGATGCTTTTCATTTGCATTTCTAGTGTCACCAATGGACTTCACTTATTTTAAAAAACTATTGTTAAAATTTTGACCTGACTTTAGCTAATGCAACAATGTTGCAAGTGCAGGCTTTAAAAAATAATTCTAATTAATCATATCAGAATCACCTCCAAGTCTGTCTTTTAGTTTTTCTGAAGATAAAAGCAAGTTAAAATAAATTTCAGCATAGGTCTTACACCTTGAGTATCAGATTAAAATAAATAAGCTGGCGTGAATTAATCAGAAGCCTTTTTTGTTTCTTTGTACTGCTAATACACGTGCCCATTATTTTTCCCACCATGCTTCAGTGACTCTTTGCCCTTAACTGAGCTTTTCTTTAAGTCCATATATCTGTAGAATTAGGACGCAATAATACTGCTGCTCTCTAGTGAAGTTCATTTTTCCTTTTGTGAGAAATTATCACCATTCCTAAGAAATCAAGGTGTGTCTAGAAGTGCAGAGAGAAGAGTATTTGCATTTCTACGTTTCTCTTCTGTTTACTTTAATGATTCTTTTTATTGAAGATACTATATCCTAGTACCTTATACTTGAGTAGATTTTTCTCTTTAGCAGCATGATGAATGGTTATAAGTCATCCTCATAGAATGTGCATTACATTTTTAATAAAGCTTCTTTGTCAAATAGTATCTATGACCCTGTTGTATCTATAATATTAGAAGAAAATTCTGTGTATGCGTGACTCACTTTAAGAAGTCTAATCAATTCTTAGAAATTGCAGGAAGTGATGTGTTGTATGTACTAGAGATAGTCATATGAAATCATTTTATCATTGGCATTTTCAATAAAAGAAGAAACTGACAATGTTTTGAAGCATATGTTACTTGCATAATGAAGGAAAGTTTCCTTAGCAACAATTATTATATGAATCCCTTATGACTTTCTTTGCTAATTATCTTATTATTAGTATATGCATATCACTATCCATTAGAGAACACTTAAAAATATAGTGAAACATTGTTATAATGAAAATAATATATATGTACAAATATATACATATTTCCATGAGTATTCATTGTCTTTTGCTGATTTAAATGCTTAAAAGCATGTTCTATATGTAAAAGTATAAATCTGTTCTTAAAATGAGAACCATTTTCACTTAATATAGTCTCACCACAAACATTTTGAGAGTTAAGATAGTTAATGGACTATATCCACAAACCATTAATAATCGATGTCAATAGTTTAATATTCAGGATCAAGAATCACAGATTTCAGTATTAGAGAGGACCTCAGCGTCTTTGGGCTAATATACCATTTCACACATGATGCATTTGAGGCACAACTAAATTAAGTGTATTACTCAAAGTCACTGCCCTGTGAATATATTCATACATCCAGACACCTACATCCACATCTACATCAACCCTACTATCTTTCTAATGGAAATAGGAGCAAATGTCAAAGGATGGCTTAAAAACAAATATTTTCTTTTTTTTTTAAATTTTATTTTATTTTCTAAGTTTTTTTATTTACATTCAAGATCATTTCCCCTTTCCTGTTTCCTCCCTCCCCGAAAGTCCCATAAGCCCCCTTCCCTCTCTCTGTTCCCCATTCAACCCCCTCTCACTTCTCTGTCTTGGCATTCCCCTACATCCAGTCTTTCCAGGACCAGGGGTATCTCCTTCCATCTTCTTGGAAATCTATTGATATGCGAATTGTGTCTAGGGTATTCCGAGATTCTGGGTTAATATCCCCTTATCAGTGACTGCATACCATGTGTGTTTTTTTGTGATTGGGTTACCTCACTAAGGATGACATTTTCAAGTTCTGACCATTTGCCTAGGAATTTCGTGAATTCATTGTTTTTAATTGCAGAGTAGTAGTCCATTGTGTAAATATACCACATCTTCTGAATCCATTCCTCCATTGAGGGACATCTGGGTTCTTTCCAGCTTCTGGCTATTATAAATAAGGCTGCTATGAACATAGTGGAGTATGTGTCCTTATTGCATGCAGGTAAAGTGTCTGGGTATATTTTCTTTGGCATCTTTAGTATCTAATACCCTCTTTGTATGAGACACATGATGATAATCCTTCAAATGGTTCTGATGCATAACAAATAGCTTGTTCAGAATCACCTTAGTTGTTATTACTCTGTATATTTCTAGCTGGTTAATATACTTCCAAGACACACCTATTACAAGGGTGATTGTAGCAAAGCAAGGGCAAGAGTTGCCCTCTTCATATAAATGCTTACTTCCATGAATTGTATTATCTATTATTTGTGAGTAATGATAGAGAAGCTCAGATCAATTTCATTAAGAAAAAGGAGATCTTGAACTCTATATTCTACTTTTATACTCCCCTATCTGACTGTGTCCAGAAGCCAGATCTTGCCAAAGAAATATAGTAGACACATTTTACAATGCTGATCTCAGAGGCCAGGGCCAATACCCTTACAACAGGCTAAATGTATTACTGAGATTTTACAGCAAGGAGTTATGTTTTAAGAGAGCACAATTTGACCTGTGGTATATCCAAATCTAACCCATGATATAACAAGCTTCTATTATATTCCTCTTGAGGTATTTTAAAGACTAATGAGTTAACCTTTGTGAAGTGTCATGAGACTATCAGGCTAAAGAAGTCTGTGTCAAGTATCAATTTAAGGCTGTGAACAATACTGTAGGTTGGAAAACAGACAACAAATAATCAGCAGATCATTTTCTGCAGTCCCCTTGATATCAAAGCAGCATAGTTAACATGCCAACAGCTAAGCAGCTTCATGTACTTGGAGGAGGAAGATGATCAATGGCAAAGAGCATATCCACCTTTGAAATGACACGATCCATTATCAGAATCAGATGCTAAATTGCTTCCTGTACTGAGAACACTCAATTAAGAGGCTGCACAGTGAGATCATCTCCATGGTTAAATATGCTCTTTGGGAACAACCTTTATGGAGCTTCAAAATCACAGAAGGACTATTCTTACCATGACACCAGAGATTTGGAAAGCATTTCCTTTCCCTATTTTTCAATTTGGTTGGTTTATTAGGTGTGCTTGTGTGAATAAGAATTTTTTCTAGTGAGGTTTGCTTATTGGGCCTGAACTGAATGAATATGACTTTGGTTCAGGTTTTCTGGACAAAAGTATTCCATTCACACACTTGGTGTTTAATGTTTTCATCTGATTTTCAATAAGAGAATTTAACAATTTGAGCATTCTCTCTTTGTCTAACTTGTCTTATTTGGTAGGGATATGGTGGTATGAGGCTGAAAATACAAACACTGCATCTAGCATGATATTAGCAGTTCTGATTTCTATACTTATGTTTGCAACTCACCAGGATTATGACCTTGGGCCAGTTACTTATTGTCTCTGTTTATTCATACTGAAAAAAATTCTCATGTATTTCTTATTATTTATAATCTGTTTCACCATTCCAGACTGCAGTGCAGGAATCTTTATTGCCTTGATGACATATCCCAAGACCATAGCAAACAACACAGAACAGGTAGTTAATAAAAATTCTTTAATAGGTGAAAACTAATCTCACTGAGTATTGCTACCATTTATGTAGCATGTTAATAATATTCAAATCACTATTAGTAAAATACCAGTCTTCCTTTAGAGTCATACAGTTTTAAAGTCCTATATTTTTGAATCAGGGTCTCACAGTATAGTACTAGCTGACTTTGAACTCACTACACAGTCCAGATTTCTCTTGGCTTTATGCCAATCTTCTATACTCTCAGCAGGGCTCCCCATGTGGTTACCAAGTCCTATTTAATAACTTGTATCACATATGTCTTTTCTATTTCATATGTCTTTAAATTCCTTCAAATCACATTGATATTTTAAATTAATTTTTCATTGCATATTAGGGAATGCAGGTATAGTAGCTAGGATAACAATTGTGTCCCCACAGTTTTAGGTACCTGAACATTTGTCCACAGTGGATAGTTATTTGGGGAAGTTTTGGAGTTATATCTTAGCTGAAGGCAGCATGTCACTGGATGCAGGTTTTGAGAGTAAAATCTTGCCTACATACTTTCAGTTAGCACTCTCTACCTTCTGCTTCTGATTCAAGATTTGAGGTACCAACTTTGTGTTCCTGCTGGCATAATACAGCATGTTGTTGTATACCTCTGCTATCATGTCACTGATAAGTGATACAATAAGAGGAAGTTTATCTCATTTTAAAGCACCAAGAAGAACATGTATGGGCTATTTGAGATCTGAGGGAAACAAATATTTGGTACAGGAATACTCTTTATTCTCAATACATGTAAGCTAGTTGTATATAAACAAACAAGTGTTTTTTTTATGCTTTCATGATGAATTCTTTGCACTTCTGGGCATTGAATCCAGAGTCTTTACTACTGAGCCAAATCCTCAATTCTAGGAGTCAAGTGTTGACTTGATGTTAAGGACCCTAATATGGTAAAGACATATTGATGTTCCATGGAGTTCTTACTTGAGCAGTATTTTCTATATTCTTTCTAGACAATATTGTGCTCTCTTTTGGTCTGCTTAAAAATGCACAGAATATTCACCCCCCAGTTTAAGATGTATTTATATTCATTTTATTTTTATTTAACAGTTTTGCATATATATAAAATAAATTTTAATCAATTTTCAAACCGATTCCCCTTTCTCATCAGCTTCCCTCTTTTTCTAGAACCCTTCTTTTCAACAAATACAGGTCATACTTTCTGTTACATGAAAGTATACTTTAACTGAGTTTAATTAGAGTTTCTTGCCTAATTGTGGGTTGGAGAGTTATTTTCTTGAGCAAGAACATCTATCAGTGGCTAGACCACTGACAAAAATGATTCTGCCAATAATATCTGGACCTTCCCCATACATATTGAATGTCAGGAGAGTTGTGTAACAAAAGGATTCTCTTGTAATTCCATCCTTGAATTTCAACTTCTTGCTTGGCATGTCTACTTATGCCTTATGCAAACATCTTCAGCACACACAATCAATCACTATGTCTGCTCCCTTTACATGATCCCCATATTTCTGTCCATGTGCTTTCCTCCACCCTCTATCAGTTGGTGGTATTTCTTCCTTTTACACACTGACCTGAACTGGTTAGACCATGCTTCTCTCTCTCTCTGTCTCCACATTGAACTTCCACTTGCTTTCTTCCCTGTGCCATCCTTTATGAATTGATATTTTCAGTGTTTGTCAGAGTAGTAAATTTTAAATGTACTTTGCAGTTTCTTTCAAACTACTCAGTGCACTGCTATCTCATTATAAGGAAATGCAAATTCTTGAGCATGGTATATCAATAAAATTCTTTATGTTCTGGCCCAATGCTCTTGTGATTGGTGACAGTTTTATCTCCTTTAGCACTCCTGGGCTACAACTAACCCAATGATTTTCAAGCCCCCAGATGTATCATTTAGATTCCTTTCTTTCCTTTAAAACCTACTCCTTCTGTCTGGTTTTTACTTTCTTGTCCAGCCAATAAACATTCATCATCTTTTTTTTTAGCATAAATTCTAGTGTGAGACTTTCCTCAATGTCTTCTCTCATCTCAGAGAAATAACGTTGCTTTCTATCATACATACTCTGTGTCTCATGGCCCTGGACATGGTCCCTTTTTTTGTATATAATAAAGTAGGTAAATGACTCTTAGACAAATGTTATTAAATGCATGGAATATGCAAGGTCAAAGTTCTGGCTCAACATGGGTATACTGACTGGTTTTGTGTGTCAACTTGACACAAGCTGGAGTTATCACAGAGAAAGGAACCTCCCTTGAGGAAATGCCTCCATGAGATCCTGCTGGAAGGCATCTTCTCAATCCATGATCAAGGAGTGAGGGCCCACTGTGGGTGATGCCATCCCTGGGCTGATAGTCCTGGGTTCTTTAAGAAAGCAAGCTGAGCAAGCCAGGGGAGGAAGCCAGTAAGAAACATCCCTCCATGGCCTCTGCATCAGCTCCTGCTTCTTGACCTGCTTGAGTTCCAGTCCTGATTTCCTTTGGTGATGAACAGTAATGTAGACATATAAGCTGAATAAACCCTGTCCTATCCAACTTGCTCCTTGGTCATGATATTTTTGTGCAGGGATACAAGCCCTGACCAAGACAATGGGTTATATTGGTGCTGTGGATAAATTATAGTTATTTAGAATTATGTATCTTAACAGAGGGGTTCTCCTGTTTTCTTAGGGCAGAATCACACACTTCCGTTCATATGCTAACTCACTGGTAACAAAATCCCACAGTGCACTGAAGTTTTCTGCCTACCATATGCCATTTTACACCCTCCATAAAATTCATAGGCAGAAGAATTCCAAGAATATTCATTGGTTAACTCTATTCATTTAATAAGAATATAATCTGAAGACACAAAAATATAAAGAATGACCTACTCTTTTTTATGCTTGCAATATAGAAAGATAAAAACAAGCCATGTGTACAAAATACCTAAATCAATCTGGCTTCTGGGCTCTCTAGCAATGCATATGGAATGAATGTCATAGGATTCATAATGTTCTAGTCAGAAAAAAGTTTAACAAAATGCCTAAAGTTGTAGTTGGTCTTGGTGGGTATGTTGGATTTTTCTAGGTTGAATGTTAATTGACATTTTTATGATAAACAAAACACATGGAAAAGTGTAGATATTGAATGCACTTGGGATAAGCAGATCTTACAGATTATATAAGCAGGGGAGGGATTCACTCATTAAGCAGAAGTAGATGACAGGCAGTTTAATAGTTTGTGGTGATCGTTTGATAAGGAACTTATGTGTAGACAGGAGAGAAGTGTGGAGGATGTTAGGTTAAAGAATGAGGAAAAGAAACAATTCTTTAGAAATAATAGTAATTGGAGGCAATATGGCAATATATTAAATGTGGTAGAATACTGTGTTTGTTATGTTTTTTACACGATGAGTTACTCAATGAATATATTGACTATCCGAGTTTATGGCGATAGAGATTTGAAAGAATCTGCCAAGAATAGACTGTAGGAAATTTGAAGACTATTGAAACAATTACAGTAGAAGAAACAAGGAGAACAAAAGGTAAACCACATACACCTATCACAGAGAAACATGATGCAGAAACTATAAAAAAATAAGAAGTAAAATACTGACCTAGGAAATACCTGGAAACTTATTGTGATTAATGAAATTATACACTCCATTTACAGTGTAGTACCTTAAGGAAATAATCAGGTTGACTTGAGAGGAGAGACAGAGAGAGAGAGAGAGAGAGAGAGAGAGAGAGAGAGAGAGAGAGAGAGAGAGAGAGAGAGAGAAAGAGAGAGAGAGAAACTCCACTCTACCTGTAGAGCAGTCAGATCCGGTCCACTTGGGATCACAGCTGCAAACTCCAGTGTCCAGAAGAAAAGTTCCATGTCCGGAGCACTGCTCTTGACATATAGGAAGTGGAGTTTCACAGTTGACTCCACCCCAGCCAGTAGAACAGTGACATTCTCCTTTGACACAGATGCCATGGCTGGAACACATTGGATCTAAGCAGTCCTCTGAATATCAAAAACAAAATGGTTGGGGGAGGTTGGGAGAAAAGAGGCGTGGGATTATGGAACTGTGATACACTGATTTCCTAGTATCATCTTATTAATGTTACTTTAATTAGGCAATAAAATGACTCATGCAAACATTGTGTTTAAACCAGAAGATTATTAACATTTAAAAATATGGTAGGATATGATAAAGGTTGCAACCTAAATTTGGAAGAAGAAAATCACACATATGCTGCATGCAGTTCTGAACAGTCAGTGATACTCCCCACACAAATGAGTGGGTGGACCTGTATAGACCCTCAGTGGGAATTTCTCAGCTTTTCAAAAATGTCTGAGAGTTTTTGGATAAGTCATTCTTTATCCTTTCTGAAATTAGAATCAAAGTTTTACTTAATGTATCTAGAAGTTTTTGTATGGTTTTTAATTGGATTACTTAAGTTATTTGGTGAGGTGAGTGCTGTTGTATGAAACAAAACAATGTATACAATGTTATTATAACCTCACATTTATTCTTCAGAAGCACCAACAATGCCACATGTTTTTTAAATTGTATTTCAAACTTTTGTGATGCTTCCTTCTTTCTCAGAACACTGTCATATATTTTTGTCATCTTAGAATAAGCTATTTCTATTTGTCTCTGATTCTGTGAGTCTCGATATTTTTGCCTGTAGAAAATTGTTCTGTGCTTTCTACTGACTAGTCTCTGTGACTTGGGAAGGTTAACTTCCACATTCTTTGTATTTCTATATGAGACTATAACACTTTCTATACGAGAGTATAATGAGAGTATAATACTTTGTCTTAATCTTGATTATGCATTGAAGTACATTTGAGGCAATGGGAATACACTGATGTTACCTGCATGAATTGGCAAGTCTGGCTTACTCTTTGAGTGTGGCTTGTTACCACAAAAGGTCCATTATAATTGTAGTTATTACTCACATAATTAGCCCAAGATCTCAAAGTCATTAGAACAATAGTTTAATAACTGAGTTAATCATTAAATAAAATATCCAAATGTATATCTAATTTTGTTCATGATTTGGAGTAAGAGGTAAAGTCCATGATATAGACTATTTTTAGAAGGACTGTATTTGGTTCTGTCAATGTACAACAAGAATAATAAACAAAATTCCATTTAATTTATTTTCTTAAGAGGTGTCTTACACTTCATCTAGGTCATGTTTGGCATGTCTAGTTCTCTACCTCTCCAAGAAATCAGACCACACCTTGTACAGTTGAAAGTTAGAACTTGCAGACCTTGACCAATGTTGGGGAGAAAGCAACTCCAGCCACTGTGATGTAAGTCCTACTTAGTATTTGGTTTCTCCACGCTTTTCACACAGGCTAGGCTCAACTAAATTCTGTGGTGTAGAACTTCCTGCTAAATTCTAGAAAGCTGTAAAAGTCAGAAATCTTTTTTCGGAGGATTCCTGTGAAGGCTCTCTCTGCTTTGTAGGTCCCACACCCACAATGGTGTATGTCATAGCTATGTTTCTTACTCTCTCACTTCAAGCTATCCCTATTAATATTCTCATAATGCTCTTTTCCACTCAAGGCCCAAGCATGGCTCCCCATGATTTCCACGGAGGTGCTTTTCTAATAAAGCTCATTCTGAAGAGTAATTATTATCAGCTTCTTTCCTCATGAACTACAAATTCTTGTTATAAAGATCTTTACATCATGAGAGTCTTAAATCAGAGAAATGAAATCAGCGGTCTAGAGAAGGCAGGTGTAGAGGAAATGGGGTATTTGTAAGGTTATAGCTGATTGGGAGCAAACTGTGAAACCATGTGTTCTGTTTAAAAGGATCTTGGCTCTAGCTGATGTAGGCCCAGACATTCTAATATTCAAGAGAAGTTTGAAGTAGGAATTTTCAATATGACCCATCTCTATTTTAAAAATTGACAACTAAGTCAGTCAATAAAAACAATGACAACATCATGTCTGTAAAGAAACTGTCCATAGCCTGTTTCAGCTTATAGGTTCTTCATATGTGATGTAAGAATTAGAATATCTTCATATTGTATTTGTAAAGCCTATGCCATTTAATATGGTGAGCATTCTTCCTTTTTATTTTGGCTGTATTACATATGTTCTTAGATACCAAGTAAAAGGCTAATTTATGGTCAACCCATGTTTCGTCTGCTTATGAAATTTAAATCAGCAGGATATAATGAATTTAGGTTACATGATTTTCATGGCAAACTGTAGATGTGATAGATATCACTCATTGTTAACTGTGTCAGGGTCTATAGAGCATCTGCATTTATACTTAGATATAATGATAGTTTGATCATTATATGATTATATAAAAATATTTTTAAGATATCATAGGAACTCCAGTGCCTATACAGACCCAGTGAAATTCACTAGAACAAACAGTCCTACACCCATATTCTACTGCCACTAATAGTAGGTGGGAAGCTAAAATCCTGCTTGTTCATGGAGTGGAATTAGATTAAACCCTTTAGCATGCTGTGTAATAGTCTTAATGAGCGATCTTTAAAAAGCAATTACAGTGCATTTTCGGCAGCCCCTTTCCTGAACAACAGTTGTGATAAGACCATCTCCCATGGTAATGGTTTCATATTATTTCTGAAATCAGTCTTATATTAGGAATGTGGCATGAAAATGGTCTGATTACTAGTAAACTTATTTTCCAATATGTCTGTTTAAATGATAAAACTACAGCCATTTCAATTTTTTTTTTTCTAAAAACTCCTTCGGGGTGAATTTAATACAAAGGCTCTGCTTTGAAACTCATTAGTGGTAGGTCTGATTTTTTTTTTTAGGGAAAGAGGTCAAGTTTCCTCATGAGGCATGTAAGAATAAATAAATAATATAAAGCAAAAGTAATAGTGGTAATTACAAATTACTCCCCAAGAAAACATTTGCAAAATGTCTCCAAATATGTCTATATCATTATTTTTATTGCATTCTTAAATGTAATGCTTCATTATTCAGCATAAAGGACTCTGTAATAATCAAAACATATGGCTAACACCTAAAATAATCAAGCTGAAAATTATAAAGTTATAAAACAATATTAGAAATGAAAAGATATCACTTTTGCATTATTGCTTTTCAGGTGTCATAGAAACAGTGTCATGCATTCCATAAAGCTGTCAGAAGAGACTTGAGCTTCCCTGACCTCAAATCTTTGTATCAAGCTCATTGTACCATGGGTATGTTGAACATCCATTATTTGCAAAGATTGCTTGGTTTTCTACTAGTATTATAGAATGAAACTATGGAAAATCAAGTGAGAGAAAAGACTGAAGCAATATATCAAAATGGGACTCTGACCTTCTTCACAAATTTCTCCTTTGTATCCTGGAACACAGATGCAAACACCCATGATGCAGGTACCATGACCAAAGCAGGTTGGGTCAATGCACTGTTCTTCTGGAACATCACACTCAGGCCCTTTCCAGCCATTCCTGCAGACACAGTGGCCTTTTTCATATTCTCCATTTCCGCCACACAGCACAGGGCATGAATCTAAAGGTTGGCAAATAAGTTGCAGTGTTTTTATAATCCTTTTGAAAATCTTCAAGAATAACTTTATATTGGTTCTAGTATGTCATTTCCCACAAAAGTAATAGTTTTGTTTTATTCGTTGTTTGTCTTTTTCTTTATTAAATAGGCCTATGATCATGATTACTGACAGAATTTTCCTCTTATAGAACTTGGGTAAAGATAAATTATGAATGTTTCCTATGTGGAGAATACATACTTGCTTTTGATCCTATCACAATGTCAAATTATTATCACTGATACTATTATCACTGCTGCAATTTTTTGCTAAGGGTTTTGTCGCTTCAATGGCTTTTATGTCCTCAAATACACGTACACACACAAAGAGAGCAAAGTATACATTAAAATCTAATAAACAGGGCATTATTCATATGAAAGGGGTTTTGTAAATGCTATACAAACAGATTTTCAGGGGATATTACCTCCTATAGACTTTTATTAGAATACCTATTCAGTTTTGTTATGTGTGTTCATTTTAAATCTATGAGGTTTTTGAGGGCAGTACCCACATCTCCTGTTTTTCCCATATTTTTTTTTTAAAGATACAAAACCCTTATCCTTTATTTCACAAGATCTGCTGTGGTACAAGAAACCTACGAACTGCTTTAAAATTCTCTGTGGAATGGGATTTAATGTAAATGAACAGTTATTTTTCACCTAAGAAACCAAAGATTAACCTAGTAGACCAGAAACTTTAAGACTGTATTGAAAATGAACAGGAAGCATCTGGAAAATAATAATTCCAATTCTAGATGAAAGTATGGTCCAATTTATCTAAAGCTTTTCAAGAATTAATTAAACTGTGCAAGTGCATGAAACAATATAGATTACCAAGTTTAACTTTTAAATTTCAATTTCTTACTTTCTAAACTACATATCCATTTAGTGATTCATCACTACTTCCAGCTATGATGGTATAAAAGTATATTATATTTGCCAGATGCAATTGTCATCTCGGAGGCTTATGGCTGGATAAGCTCACCCTTTCTACTTCTTCCTAAACACTGACTGGCTAGTTCAATTCAGCTGTTTGGGTTCAAAACTCCTCTTCAAGCTGATTGATTCAAACTGGCTTCTCACTGAATTGCTGTCTCTGAATTCCACGAACTGGACTGCACTTACTAAGCTGACTGCATGAACTGAACTGGACAGAATGGAATCACAGGAACTCAATGGCATTCAACTGAACTGCACTGAACTGCACTCAATACTCTGAAGTCAACGAAAGTACACTCACTGAACTGAACTCCTTTGCTGGCTCACTCTGCCCTGCTCTTAAGTAGTCAGTTTTTCCTGTCCTCATGAGAGTTGGGTATGTCCTATCTCTGACTCATCCTGTCAAACCTTTCTCTGATTCACTTTGTCTGCCCCTCAACTAGAAGTCACTTTCAAACATGGCTGCTTCCTTCTACAAACTAACTTTATCTTCACTGTTTGAGATGAAAGGTGTGTACTAAGAGCATGTCTGTATTCAAACCAGATCACACAGACTTAGAAGGCCTTTGGCTGTAATCCCTTGCCAGCCCAGCCCTGTTGTTGGATTAAAGTTTCTCTATGTGATAGCATTTCCAAATTCTAACTTTGCCTTCTTTTAAACTTAGACTGCTATGAAGTACTTTATACAAGAAATATAAATAGTATGTTGGAGTTGGCTCAGATGATATAGGTTCAAATCTAAGCTGGCACTTACATTTTCTTAACCATTCACTTTGAGGTTCATAAAGTAGGGGTAATAGCAGACTTAATTCATAGGAAGACCGTAGGAATGAGGAATTAAAAGAGGCAATAGGAAGTGTTTAGAACACAGCTGGCATATGAAGTGTTCAGATTTGGGTAACAATCGTTAGCAAGCATTTCTGGCATTGCTGATATAACTATTGTTTCTATCACCACTATTGCTCATAATGTCGAGTTTTCTAATGACACTTTTTTAAGGTCTCAGCCTGTGGGTCATGACTCCTTTGGAAATCAAATGACCGTTTCACAGGGATTACCTAAGACCATTGGAAAATACAGATATTTATGTTACGATTCACAGAAGTAGCAAAGTTATACTTATGAAGTAGCAATGAAATAATTGTATGGTTGGGGTTCACCACAACATGAGAAACTGTATTAAAGGGTTGTAGCACTAGGAAGGTTGAGAAGCACTTCTCTAAAACAACTAGAATCATAGAACAACATTACCTCTAGCACAGTCAGGTCCAAGGAATCCTGGGAAACAGTGACAGTGTCCAGAGATACACTCTCCATTTCCATTACAATTGGTCGAGCAGTCATCCATTATTTCTATTAATAAAAAAGAAGAGAAAAAAAATGAACCTATGTCCAGGCAAGAGCCATGTTGTTTAAAAAGTTTCAGAATTCCTTGTCTATAATAATCTTGTCTTCTGCTGCCTGCAAGGCTTTTATTGCTCAAAATTAGATGGCAAAGACTTCTGCGTGATCTCATATACAGTAGATTATTCAACATGGTTCTCAATTTCATGAATTGACTTTTAAAGAGAAGAACAAAACCCAACTCATCTCTAAAGTGGATAAAGGGTCCACATAAATTGTATTCTTAAAGGCATTTGTAATAAAGCTAAAATGGTATGAGAATTATAAGACATTTCTTAAAAGCAAAGCAGATTTTAAAATGTAACCAAGAAGACAAAGATTACATTTACTTTTCATATTTATGTTATAGCAGATAAAGTTTCTTCTCTAGAACATGGACTATTTAATATACTATCTTGACAGGTTAAATATGATAATCAGCAGTTTATTTTCATTAATAAGTGACAATAGAGTGCTTTTAAAGTAAGTGTTCATATTAAATTCACCACCGATAAAAGCATTTGAACCTAAGTATTTTGTTGAGAAATGCCTTCTTGACTGTAAATGCTAGTTCCCTGCCACTGATTTCTTTTAAATCCATTCTTACAAAATAGTTTTCATGGGAATGCGGAAAGGCTTTGAAGGTACCCATAAAGTTATGCAGAAAATAACTTAGAAGCTGGGCGGTGGTGGCGTACGCCTTTAATCCTAGCACTTGGGAGCCAGAGGCAGGCAGATTTCTGAGTTCAAGGCCAGCCTGGTCTACAGAGCTGGTTCCAGGATAGCCTGTACTATGCAGAGAATCCCTGTCTCAAAAAATCAAAAAAATAAAAAAAAAGAAAGAAAATAACTTAGACAATTGTATATAACTTTTCTGAAAAACAACTGATTTGCAAATGTCAGTCTTGGAAGATAACATTAATTTTTATAGTTTATAATTATATTTGAATATCATAATGATTAGCTTATAGGTCTATAAAGGATCAGGTGCTCAATGTGCCACTTATGGTGTGATATGTCTCTGTGTGTTTGTTATATTGGATTTTTGTTTGCTTTTTAGAAAGAAATTAAAGTCATATGTGTAGTGAAGGTAAGAGAATCTGAAAGGACTTGGGGGAGGGAAAGAATATGATCAAAATATATTTAAAATTAAATATTACTTGAAATAATAAAAATATAAAAAATTCTGCACTTGGCAATTTTGACCTGAGATTTTCTTTTTATTTCTTTTTGGTTTCCTTCTTTCCTTCCTTCCTTCCTTCCTTCCTTCTTTCCTTCCTTCTTTCCTTCCTTCCTTCCTTTCTTTCTCTCTTTTCCTCCCTCCTTCCCTCTCTCCTTCCCTCCCTCCCTCTCTTCCTTCCTTCCTCCCCCACTTGCTTGCTTTCTTGCTTGCCTCCTAATTCTGGTCTAATAAAACCATTTCACTATATTTTTTTTTCATTTTTAAATAAAAACCCTCCTTCACTTAGAAAAAAACATTTCTAATACAAAAGAGAGATTCTAGGAGGTGCGCATGGTATCTTTCCCTGAACATTAAGAATGAGTAGGTACAGTGAAGGTTGAGAGATGCATTTTATAACTGTGGCCCATGAGTTTTTGCATCAGTAAAATCATTGTGTGACACCTGTAACACAGAAACTTGGACTTCAGTTCTGAATCTCCTGAACCTGTCACTAAGGGATTTTGTCCAGCAATCTTTAATCTACCAGGCATCCTACGTGAATCTGCAAGTACTACCACATTAAAACATTGAGAGCAGTTAACTTTAAATAGTTTACTACATAATTGCAGAGTCTGTGACTGATGTGATAGATTCTTCCCTGGGCAGAAAAAAGACAAGAAAAGAAAATGCCCATTTTAGAGAATATTTAAATAATTTGAAGTGGATTCAGGTGCTTCATGGATTCTGAACAACACAATCCTTAGTTCATTTATGAATTATAGAAGCATTTAGTAATGGATGTACAATAGAGTAAATGACTTATATGCTTTTGATTATTTGGGAAAATTTACTTGAACTTAAATTTTGTTGTTATTTTATCCATTTTATTTAATGTATGAGGGTTTTATCTGCATGCATGTATTTGTATCATGTCTGTGTTTAGTGTCTTCAGAAGATAAAATAGGGTATATCCTAGAACTGGAGTTATAGGTGGCTGGGAACCATTATGGGGAGGCTGGGAATTGAGCCCAGTTCCTCTGCAAGAGCAGTAAGTATTCTTAATCATTGAGCCATCTCTCCAGCCTTTTGAACTTTCTTTAATGAAATGAGGGTGGAAGATGATGCCTTTTGTTTCTAATATTAAACAAGAAGAAAAATGAAGATTCCTTCAAGGCTCAGCCCAACAGTTACATAGCAATAGCCCGGTAGGCCTGGCTTGCTATAAAAGAGAGAATATTTCACCTCCTCTCTTTCTCTCTCTCTCTCTCTCTCCTCACTTCTCAACTCCCCTTCCCATGCCCCCCAAATAAACTCTATTTTATACTGTTTTATACTAGACCCATCCTATGACTGGTACCTCAGGGGAGGGATGCTTCAGCATGGGCCCTCTGACGCAATCCCTCCCACTGCACCATAACTTGCTCTATAAAACACATCCTTGGCTTTATAAAACATATCAAAAGAAACTGGCTTTTGTGTTTGGTTTGTTTTGGTTTTTGGTTTTTTCAAGACAGGGTTTCTCTGTGTAGCCCTGGCTGTCCTGGAACTCACTCTGTAGACCAGGCTGGTCTTGAACTCAGAAATCCGCCTGCCTGTGCCTCCCAAGTGCTGGGATTAAAGGCATGCACCACCAAGATATTGGCTTGCATGTGCAAAATAAAAATATTTTGCTTATATGATATCTGGATGATGACATGAAAGGTTAAGTTCCTTTGGGGATGAAAGAAGGTAAAGATAAAAAGCCCACAAGCATGGTTCTTGGTTCTACTAGTTTTTAACAGGTTAATAGCTTGGTTAGTATTTACAATTTGAGATAACAGGCTAAATCACAAGGAAAAGAGAAAATATTCACAAATATTTTATATCTTCTAATTTCTATAAATTAGTCTGCTATAATTTAATAGCAATCATATCAAAATTATGTTTTGACTTTTTTCACTGAAGTGACTTTTAAGGATCCACTCTTAGTGACAAAATAATGTGACTAAAATGTATAATTTTTAATTTTAATAAGAATGTTATGTATTTTGGCGATGTAAGATCAGTGGAGTTTGTCTCAGTATGATTTTTATTGTTTTTCTAATTACTTTAGAGGAAAAATAATAGTCTTATGGCTAGAATACTGTTTTTTTACTCTCTCAAGGTCTTCAGCATCAAGTAAAAATAGAACATAATTGTTATCAAGAGCAGATGGTCTATTTATTAACAGTCAACACATCTTCCTAAACATATGGCTGAACAGGTTAACTAAAGGATAAAGTAGAGAGTTGTATAGAGAACTGACAGCTGTAAAAGATTTTCTCTTCCTTTTAAAGACATGCATTTTGTGAAAATTCAAACGCTACAAGGCTGTGCCTACAAAGTTGTTTACCCTGAGGACTCTCAAATTGCTAAAGAGCTTAGGTTTATTCACACAAAGGGTCAGGGGAGTGTTTTTACGGAGAAAACATGACAAAAGACTGAGACATTTCAGACTAAGGAGGGTGATGGTGAATGCTAGGCATTGTATTTAGAAAGAACTCAATTTAAAAGGCCATAGGCACACTGAAAGAGCCATTTGATTGTCAGACCTAAAGACACCCAAGAAGGGGGTGCGGGATGACTTAAGTTACTGTTTTCAATATTCTTCTCTAAGTATTCTTAATTTGTATTTTGAAGCCTTATAGGTTTTGAGAATCAATTGTTCTAAAGAATTGTATTGATGCCAGTCTTTTTATTTTAAGAGGTAATTATTTGCTCTTATTTTACAAAATCAAACCAATTAACAAGGTCTTTATTTCCTATCAACCGCCCATTCTCTCACTGGGGATTCTCTCACCTTAGGATTCATCCATGCTACATAATTGTTTTGTCACCAGGCTCTTCCCTCTAATATAGTTTATATTTTATATTTTAAGATAGGTACTCACTGGTTTTCCAAGATTGGCTTGAATTTCCTTTTAAGCTCATGTTGGTCTTGAACTTACAAACCTACATTTTATGTCACTGGCATTATAGGAGCAAGCTTTTGGGCTCAGTTTAACAGAGATACTTTTACTTATAAGATTTCCCTCTGAAGTCATTCATCTATCTAGCTTCTTAAACAATATTATCCAGGGAATTTTTTTTTGTTAAGAACATATAAAGGGCTTTGTGACAAGTGTCTTAGAATATTAGCAAATACTGGAGAGCTTTAAAAAATCTTAACCAATGTTTTAACAACAATGAGAACAAAAATAAAATGCTACTCATAGTGACATTTATTGAATAATGACTTTAAGGTAGAAGGAACAGTATGTGAGTAATCAAATACTTTAACCACCAGTGACTTCCTACAGCTATACTGTGAATGTGAATTCAAATAACAGCCATGGCAGATTACCAATTGCTGTAGTTAGCACAAATACTTGCTCCATCTTTTTTCCATCATTGTAAAATGCCAGATACCAAGGTCCTTGGTCCATATACTCTATGAAACCTGTCTCCTGAAGTGATGTTAAGATCAGATTCCTTGGGGAGTGCTGGATGTCATCTGAGCTCTTAGAGTCCTGTTTTACCAGTTGTTTGCCATCCATTAATTTCACAAAATCAAACTGGAAAAAATACAAACACAAATATGAACTTGAACCACTTTATACTTCTGGACATATAACCATCTTTAATTCTCACCGACTTATTCAATATGTATTTCTTTGCTCGAAGAGTTGGCAAAATGTAAAAAAAAGTTACCAATTCTTAAGTTTATTTGAAATCAAAGGAATGTGTTAGTTTTGAAAATCGTTTCACTACACTTACAAATGTTGTGAACGTCTCAGTTTGGGACTGTTCAAAATAACAATTGTTTAAAAGCAAAATTTCAAGAAATAGAAACAATTTTGAGGATTTATGTATGAGATCCAGACATTTTATGAAAGTATCTGTCTAAGAGAAGTTCCTTGATACCATATTGTGCTCAGAAATATGACCTTGTTAACAAATTTAAAAGCTGTTTACACTTTAAAAAACAAATAAATGAAAATTACAAATGACGATATTTATTACAACTCATTATCTTTGTGAGTACATACATATTTATATATTCAAAGGCTAGCCTTCCCCTTTAACCATTTGGTAAACATATAGTTTTACATGTTCCTATGTTTTGTGATTCACATTTGAATGACATTTTGACTGTCCTTGACTTGGCCAGAAGATAAAGTTTTAACTCTAGCCATCCTTGTTGGGAGAAGAGTGGACTGAATATTTAATTCTTTCAAATTACATCTTGGATAGAGGAGTGCTACTAATGGATTAATGCGGACAAAAATAAGCTTAAGAAAAAACACGAGAAATATGGTATCTGTTTATAAATAGGCTATGGAAACTGCAGGCGTTTTATATATCTGAAAATCCTGTGAGTGATTGCTTAAAGAAAAAATTTTGTATATAAGCTAAAACCTGCTTTTAATATAGTCAATGTGTTCTGGTTGATTTCCATACTGTTACTGGGATAGTAGTAAAAGGATGTGCAAAAGCAGTGGGGAAGGTACAGACTCTAGTGCAGAGAGAGCAGAGAATCTATCTCATGATCCTTTTGTAGGAAGCAGAGATCAAGTTTAAAGAATGTTTCCTTAGACGATCTTTTCTGAATGTGTTTTCCTAAATGCTATTCTTTATTTCTAGTTGCTGTGTTTTCATTTAAGTGTGATTAGTATAGATATTTTTGTTACAAAGATTTTTTTTACCTTCATCTTTGAATCCTGCAGTATTCACAAATCACAACATCTGAAGTGCGAAGTACTTGATATAGTACCCTCTAAAAGGATTTAAGAAAATACCTATTATATCAAATACCTGAGTATGTGTAGGTGGAATGTTTCTTCTGCCATAAATTCCCAGCAGAGAGTCCTTGGCTAAAGAAATATTGAATTTCAGATATATAGGATGGTGGATAGTAATCTGGAAACGCCAGAATAAGCCAGGTGGAATGGTCTGCATGACCTGGGCTCCAATGTCAACTTCCCCAGTGTCAATTGCTCGTCCCTTCTGGAACACTGTTTTAAAAAGAGAGAATTATACATACAATTAATATTAATTTAAAAAGCAATGCTCTTTAGCTTTTCAAGAACAAATGTATTGAAATAATTTATACAGCTTTTTTTTCTCCCTGTATTTTTCAAGGTATTGCTCATATTAAATATCTTCTAAGGGGCCTTTTCTGATCAACCATTACGCTAATTTCTCTCTTAAACTCCTACTTCATTTTGTTTAGCATGATTACTTTGAAGTATTTACTGAACACTCATTCTCTTGATAGCTGCAGGAGTTAGATGAGTAACATGCAGTTGTCGGTCTCAATGAGTTTTGAAAATCACTGAATAAATAGGACATATATGAAAGTAACCACATTGTATAAAAAAGGAACTGCTATGGGCATTCAAAGGAAGAAAAAGTCTTTGGTTTATATTTGTAATCCCCTTTTTTATGCTCTTTATCGCCTTTTATTTTCTTGTAGTAACTATCCATCACATTACATATTATATGCATGTGTTACATATTGCCTATTTTTTCAGGATATAACGTAAGCATTTTGAGGACAAGGAGTAGAGCTGCACTGTTCATTGCTTTATCTTCAGTATCTAGTAAATGTATGTAAAGATTTTACACACACACACACACACACACATACACACACACAAATGATCAACATATAATTATTTAATAAATGTGTGGATGAATGAGTCATAAAATGGTAATTATGGAACATGGCATTGAACATGAGACTTAGATGCAGCTTTCACTAAAACAGTGCTAAAAAAATTGTGATCTTAAGGCTGTGGGATATGCATATATAATGAGGAGTTCTAAATAGGGTTGGAAAGACATAAATTGCTTTTAGTACTAGTCAAAAGGATTTGATTAGTAAAGTTAATATAGAACAGTAAGAATATTTGAAAAAAACATAAGGAATCATATTAACTATTTATCTAAAGGAAACCTATCATACACATAATTCTTTATATAAATATGATTTAAATCAAATATTTTATCTGAGCTAGCAATACTCTTTAAAAGTGCCAAAGAAAATACAACAGAGAGTACTGCAGAAGAGAGTGAAGAATGATTCTAAGAGGTAGAGGGTTAGGGGGTTTTCTGTGAGATTGTGTCTCTTAGTAATGGTAGGGTTTATGCCCATAAAGTCTCACCAACATGACTACCTAAACATGAGACTGAAAAGGTTTTTCAACAGTAGACATGACAGTGTAGATGGAAGAAAGTCCATGAGGTCTCAACTCCACACAAAAAACTATAGGTCATTAAGGAATATTGAAACTGAGAGAAATAGTCTTCTCCAGGAATGAGCATACTAACTGATTTTCCAGTACCGAATGGTTGGCCCTGAAAACATACAAGTTTTCATACAGCAGACCATGCTGTATTCTACCAGGGATCATACCATTAAAGATAACTGATTCGCCCTACTCCAGAAGCCATCACCTGTTACTAACTCCTCAATTAGAGGTGGAGGTTTTAGAACCTCTTCTTCTTCACACTGGAAAGATTGGGTTGACTTTGTGTAGATCCTGTACAGGCAACCACAGTTGCCGTGAGTTCATGAGTACCTAAGTTCTGCATGTCCATAAGAATACCGTTTCATCACTGGAATCCCCTAACTCTGATTCTTACCATCTTTTTTTCACTATCTCCCACGATCCTTCCTGAGCCTTTTAGGAGAGGAATATGATACAGGTGTTCTATTCATGGATGAGTGTACCATGGGCATTTGTTCTTTGTGTTTTGACAAGTTGTGAAATTCTGGGTTCACCACTGCCTACCATGCAAAGATGAGTCTCTGATGAAGCCTGAGAGTGACATTTGCACTAATCTATAAGTGTTAGGGTACGTATTTAGATGGAATTTTGTGAAACTATGTCCATTTAGTAAAATAATACTAGTAGGTTCACCGATGTGCCTATGAGCTCCTCAGGTTTTGGCTCTTCATCAGATTTATAGTGCCAGGCATCCTTTTACTGTTTGGGGGTTGGTCTTAAGTAAAATCATAAAGTATTTGATTACCTGCCCCACCCCAATTGCATTCCTGGAACTATTGTTCCCATTGGCCTATATTGCTAGGCTCATCAGTATTCTAGCTCACAGGTTGATGGTTGAGTAAGACAGATGATTTTTCTTTCCAGTAGACTATATATATCATCTTTCAGATACATTGGAAACAATGAGGAAACTTCCAGGTCAGAACCTGTTTGATTTCTCCACATCTTATGAACAAAGCTTAGGGTGACTTCAGCAATAAGATCATACCATCATGTTCTGCTGTGTAACAACAAGTGATGGCAATAGCTTGTATTGCTTTGCGGGTCTCCATGTTATCTCTGACAAACAACTGGAATGGCAATATCCCATACCGTGTAGTGGAATTTTCATTTGGCCACCTGCTGCTTTTGAAATTATCATTAATATCTCTGTGAGGTAATGGCAAATTAACTCTTTCACAAATAACATTAAAATTTTTAATAGAGGGAAGGGCTAGGGTATACCTCAGAGCTATAGTAATTACCCATCATGCATGAATTTTGGGCATATTAGATCGTCTAATCTTGAGGCAAGATGTAGGGCAGAATTAGAAGGAGACACAAAAACAACATAGAAAGTACAGATCATTGATTCAGGTGAAATGGCACAAATACTTGAATTTAGGTAAAGCACAAATAACTTCTGTAGAAAAGGTACATTTCAGTGAAAAGTAATTTAGTATAGGTGGAAAGTAGGAGAAAGATGTGAGAACAATATAGAAGATCCAAAGCAGGGCTTGTCAAATTTTTACATAACTGAGTAGAGGAATCTTCAAACACAAGCATCGAGTGCATATGTTTGAAGTGAGACACTTAGGACTCCAAGTGGTGCTGATGTTGCATTGTTCACTCATCAAAATCTGAGAAGTGAAGGTAATAGTTGTGAAGGCAAAGGAAACATTAAACTAACACTGTGATTGTGAGTTTGAATCATTTGGATAGTACTAATAGCCAAAATATATGAAACCCAGAAGTACCTGGTCAGTGAGGGGCAGCTGTTTAGTTTGAGCAAGAATAACTTTATTTGATGTGCTAGCTTAATCTATCTTTGTATGGAATGCTACGTCATGGGTTAGTGGGGAGGGAAGGAATATAAAAGGAGGAAAGAGAATCGGTTTGTTTCCATTTTAAGCAGGGATTATTTATTCCACTGGAGGTTTAAATTCAGCCTCATTTCATCCTATCTTTATCTTTTCAGCCATCAACTCTGTCTCCATACCAAACAGTTTAAAAACACACATGGTCCCTGTCCTTTGTGTTCATCTGACATAAAATTAACAGCCCATTAAGAAACACACCTGCAGTGACTTTATTCAGAGGCCAAAGCCTCGCAGCTTTTAACTCCCTAAAATACCTACATTATTGCTTTTTGTGTTAAGGCCAAGAGTAATAACTATTTTAAGAATGTTCACTGTTAACTGTTAATAATAGATTTCAAATGCAATTTTGAACATAATTATGTATTACAGGACACATAATTTTGTGGAATTGACATTTCTAATAAAATACACCCTTTGAGATAATAAATGACCAACAGAGTCCTTTATTTTTCATTGAAAGTTACTTTTCTTCTATGTAAGACAGAGCAATTTGGTTCCCAAAGGGTGGATTATAAATTTAACTCTTAAGGGTTTAGAAGCAATAAATATCTTCAATAGGCAAGAGATTTATAGACCATATTTATATGGGCATTTTTGCTCTCACCTTAATATTCAGTTTATCCCACAGCTCTCCTCATTAGAAGCTTTTATCACTTCTTAAAATGCACCATTTCATTATGCAAACAATATTATAAATATAAAACAATTCAAAATGTTCGAGGGTCAAACAGTATAATTTTGGGGTGCACTCATTCTTAAATCTCTGTACAAAACTGGTTGAGGGACATTATCCTTCCTATGGAAAACTTACCAAATATTGCAACTTCTCTTACTGAACTGTATAGCATCATGCATTACATAGTAATGATACTTTAATGTTATTTATTAAATCAAAAGAAGCTCATGAAGTTCTACTGTTGGAGTTTCCTGGTTGTTATCATCACCATACATCTAGAGTACACAGGCATCAATAACTTAGAAAAGTTACTTTACAAGAAGATGGTTTCCTCATTTAAGATGTTAAAGTTAAGATAAGGTGAGTAGAGATAAAAATACATGAACAAGCAAGTGGACTGTAATTTAAATAAAAGAAATTATTCTAGTGGTATTAGGGAAGAGAAATTCACATCATTTACAGATGAGAAATTTCCTGGCCTCTACCGTCTTAGAGCCTCCATGTATCAGAAAGAGAAGTAACTTCCTGTTGGCAACATACATTGTTAAATAACCTTCTCTATTTTATTATCTCTCAAAATTGGTTATGTGTTGCAGTCCAGTGATTATGAGGTCATTTTTCTTTCATTTTTAATGGTGTAACACAAAAAGAGTGGAAAACTACAGAAAAAACTATGTATGAAAATAACTCAATCTGTGTTTTTTTTTTGTGAAAAACATACTTGATTAATAAAAGGAAATGAAACAGCACCAGACAAGTATAACATTCTGATTCTATACAAATTTCTAGCAAGAGAATGATAAGCTATGCTCTTGTATTGTTCATGTTTCAATGATCATTTAAACATGTTTTTCCTGAAGCACATCAAAAGGCTCAAGAAGAGCATGCTCTCTTGTAACAGAACGCTTTTCCTTGTACACGTGGGGAATGAAACACATAGAGCCATGAATTATATCATACTGTGAAGTACTGGAGTTATCACAGTCTTACCACTATCCACCAATTTAGTCTGAGCTAAACACTCTCTTTATTGGTTGCAACATAGATATCAACTGCTGAGCTGGAAAAACCAAAAGGCAGATAAGTGATATTGAAGGATGGCACACTAAGTGAAAGTAGCTTTGTTTAACAAGAAACAGTCAAGCTGCCTTGAGGGCAAGAAAATAGGGCATGAAAATTATGCTGGACATGGTTTGTAGTGACTGTGCCTCTTACACCAAGGTTTTAAATGTCTAGACATACACTTGAACACTAACAATTACCAAAATTGTTTTATAAATGCAGGGTAATAACTATATTCTTTACATATGCATATATTTTTCTTACCTAATATGATAGATCTTAATTCTATTGAGATTCAATATATGAAAATCAAAACTCAATTGGATGTTGGTACAAGATTGGACATGTATTTACTAAAAAGAATCTTCATAAAAAAACGACTAGGTTAAATGGTACTGTATTTGTGTTAACAGAAACATGAACATTTCATAAAGGCATTTAAGAATTCCCTGAAAAGTATCTAAGCATTGTATTCCAAGGAAAAGAACCATATACTAAGAATATATTTATTCTTCATTTCATCCTACTGAATATTCAACATTTTGAAAGAATAATTGTTCATATTGCCATGAGATGGTTTAAGTACCATATTCATGGTATTTCAAATATAATATTTTCACATTAATAAGTCTTTGTAAAATTTAGAATATTAAAATGTAAAATGAACTCCACACATAGTAGGCACTGTAAGCAGTGGATGAAAACACACACCAATTGGTTATCCAATATCAAATTGTCAGCCCTAAAAACACATATACTAACATTAAACAGGTTGAAAAAGTTACATTTGAATATATATGTTTACACATATAGATATATATGTCTAATAACGATTAATGAAAAAAGAGGCTATGAATTTGAAAGAGATCAAAGAAGAGAAAGGGGAAGGAGAAGATGTTGTAGCTATTGTCTCAAAAATAAAACAAATAGTAATGGGAAAATTTGTTATTAATAATAGTATATTTTAACCTTTCATTCAAGGTTTGAAGAAAGGAGTACTTGGATTTGTCTAAATCCTTAGACATTTGAGAAATCAAAGCGAATACTATACATTTGTAAATATAACCCCTTTGTCTTTATGGTGTTGATAATAGATTGTTTTGTTTAAAATTCATTAATTAAGTTTGCACTAAACAAACATATCACTGTACATGTATAAAATATTAGGTCCATAAATGGAAATTCTTTATAATCTATCAGAATAGCTTATATCATAAAGTATATAGTTTTTCTTTATATCTGTATATGGTCTATAATAAGATGACATTGCTAAAACTTTGTCTTTTAATTTAATGACTTAGTTGGAATGATATTTTGATTCTATATTTGTTTATTGATAATGTGTAAAATGAAACATAATTCTTTTAAAATGGTTTCTTAATTTTTTGTAAATAAATTTTGTGTTGGTTTTATAGTGCTAGAATATTCTCTACAAATTATTGGAGGAGAAAAGTAATAAACAGTCTTACTCAGCTTTTAATTCTGCAATAATGCTTAAATAATGACTGGCCTGGCCATATAACCTCACTGGTAGAACAGTGGCATGAATATTATGGGAGTAAACAACCACTTTTTCACTTGATTTAAAGTCCCCAATATAAAAGACGAAAATCTTGCTTTATATCCTTAATTAGTTGCCAAATCCATAACTGGTTAGGTCCTAGGAAGAGATCCAATTACTTTATTTTGCTAAACTGATCTAGTAATAAATGACCCGCTAAGTTCTTATCTTTATGCCCATGGAGTATAACATTTCTCAACCTTTATCAAATAAGTTTCTTTTTGTAATAGATGGAAATTAATAGAATACCTCACAACAAGTCAACCTTAGAGAATATAGGAGTATGGAATATTGTACTTTATAGAATATCTATATCACACTTTGCCATCAAAGTTTAGAGATTATTGATGAAGGGGTGGTGGTGGAACTATTATTTATAGGGCCCATAGTTAGTAAAAAGTTTTAACAAGACTATATGTCTGGACATGACAGGGGTTTTGCACACATCAAATCACTGCTACTGTGACTATATGCACAAGACGTATATACTATCAAGACAGACAAATTCCTACCATGGATTTGCGAGGGTTTGCTGAAGTACCATCCATTGCTGAGGAGCTACTAGAAATGTATGGCTGCTTGGAGAGAAAGATTCAGTTTTCTTCAGGTATGTGGACCCCGAGCTCCAATACCTGCTCCAATAGACTGGTCCTATACCCATGCACATATAAGCAGCACTAAGTAGATTTATTGGGCTTAACAAAAGAGTACATGAAATCAGGATGTAAAAGTGGTGGATGAGTTAAGATATTATTGGAGAAGAAGGAATGGGAAGTGTCCTTCTTCAAGGCACATTATATTTGTCTACATAATACTCAAACAATAGAAACACTTAAAAATATGTATATTAATATTTATAGCAGAATTATTTATAGTAGTCCAAAAATTAAAATCTATGTAAAGGTCTCTCAAATATTGAATGTCTGAACAGAATCTAGTATATTCATTTGATAGAGTGTTATTCATCCATAAAAAGACTAAGTATGATCTGTATTAACTACGAGAACTATAAGAACATTTCAGTGAGAATGTTTGTACTCAAATGTTAATATGTTACATAATTCTATTTATGTAAAAACAGAAATTTGTGAAGGTAATTGTTATATAAGAGTTCTGTAGAATGCTTATAATTCTTTAGAATGATAAAAATGTTCAAGTACTAAATAATAGAGATGGCAAACAACTATGAACATACTAACTTTCCCTAGATTGTGAATTTAAAGGGAGTAAATAGTATGGCTGTATAAATTATATGTCAACATAACTGTTATAGAACTATAGTTAAGAGGTATAATTGACAGGGCACATTTGCATGTCTGCATACACATGCACACACACATACAGACACACACAATAATATAGTGTCTCAAGAATTTTCATGTATTTCTGGGTGGTTTGTAGGTGATACCTAGAAGGCTAAACTACTTACTCTCTTTCCAGTACTCTTACAAAGTGTGAATAGAAGAGAATATCCAGAGGGACAATTACTTTCTACATTTCATGTGTAATATCAGATACTGTTATGTAGAAGCTAAGGTGTCAAAAATCATATTATTCTGGACTTTGATGTGGTGGCAGGAGTTCACTCTAGTTTCCTATTTACCTTAGAGTATGTTTGTGGAAGGTAAAGTATACAGAACACTTAACAACTGCCTAAATTCTTGGTGTCATCTAACTAGACATTTATTAACAATTAGATAATTATCTATTTATCACATAGTTGAGAGCAATGAGGAAGTAATATAACTGGTAATACCTGGCCTCCAGTCAAAGAGGCGGATTTCACAGGTATTGATTTTCATTGGTTGTCATGTTGCTTTAACCTTTGATATGTACAATTTAGGAACCCAAAAGAAATTCAATAATATGAAATTAACATTTTTCACAGACAAAACTCATTTCAGAGACTATCAATAATAAGAATAATAAAAATAAATGATAGCATTTATTGAACATTTTTTAGTGCCTTCTTTGAGTTCCCATTTCTTATTTTTTAAAAATACATCATGTCTTGTTCTTACTAGTACAGCACACAATTTGATACACTAGTTTATCCCGAGGCTTCTCTCTGCACATGTGTTGCCTCTAGGATTTTAGTCCCTTCACAATCTCTTCTCTTACTAGCATCTTCAATCTCTCGCTCTCTATTGGCTACTTATTCTTTGTCTTCAAAGCACAAATCTTTCTTCTTGTGAAAACAATGTCTAACATGGACCTTTACTTACTTATACTATTTAGTTTTTCATTTTCTTGCCAAATTGTCTCCACCTAGTACCACTATTGCTTCATTACATACATACATACATATATACATATATACATACATACATACATACATACATACATACCATGTAGAATTTTAGCACCTGTATTTTTCCCTCTGACTCTATTTACTGTTCCATTCTCCTACATATGTACTTATCAGGATTGATTCATCCATCTTGTTTCCCAGGGTCTAGCTAAGACCACTGCAAAGAGTTACCCTTTCATTTTTTTTTCATTTTAAGCCTTTAAATACTTAATCATCTTACTTCTATTTCTATATAACAGTTAGCTGCATGCTATTTTGCATAGTGGGTACCTGTATGCATGTTTCTTTCAGCTCTCCTATTTAATCACACTTAAGGGTAACAACTATGTTTTCTGCTTCATTTGTTAACGCTCTATGGTACTTAGCACAGTTAAATATAAACTTAATTGACATAACATTTAAAATCAAAGGTTTCTGTGTTTCTGAATACTAAGCTTTTCATTTTAGCTGCCTTCCAATTTCTTTAAAAGAGGACTGATGTGGTCAGGTGTAATTTCTCTGTCAACCCAACATTTTAATTTATTCTTCCTTCTCCAGGTCTAAGTAAGAAAGATGGCACCTGTGTGTGAATCTGAACAAGACAACTTCAGTAGGATATATATGGAAAACAGGAAAAGGCCAGTCAAAGGACAAAGGCAAGATAGGTGGTAGAAGAAAGATAAAGAAGCAAATACAAATGCCTATTATTAGAAATATAGAGGCAAAGCAAATATATACATATACACATACACATACATATATGATTATTTCCTATGCAGTTACTAAGATACACAATAGAAGTCTGAGCTGAAGGGGTTTGCAACAATATCAACCAACCAGAACCCCTGAGCTCCCAGTGACTAAGCCATCAACCAAAGAGTACACATGGTTCTAGCTGCATGTGTAGCAGAGGATTGCCTTCTCAGGCATCAATGGAAGGAGAGGCCCTTGGTCCTGTGAAGGCTCCATAGATGCCCCATTGTAGGGGAATCTGGGGTGGGGACGTGGGAGTGGGTGGGTAGAGGAATACCTTCATAGAAGTAGGGGTAGGGGGGATGGGATAGGGGCTATCCAAGAAGGGGGGGGTACTGGGAAAGGTGATAACATTTGAAAAAAATAATATTTTTTCATTTTTGAAGTTAAAATATAGTTACATCATTTCCCTTTTCTCTCTCCAGACCCCTATGTGCCTTGCTCTCACTGAGATCAAGATCTCTATTTTTAGGATTGTGTTATAGGTAACACACACACACACACACACACACACACACACACACACACAAATTTACACACAGACATCCCTAAATATATACACACAGCCTATTCAGCCCATATTATGCTGTTACATGTGTATATTATGTGCTATTTCAGGGGTGACCATTGGCATTAGAGATCACAGCAGAAGAGGGAATGGAATTATTAGGAGAGCCAGAGGAAGAGGAAGAGAGCTCTGAGAATTCATCTCCTAGAAATATTAGAGATGTTACACTCATAAAGACTCATCCACATGGCTGCCTAAAACGGACCCAAACAAGGATGACATCAATGTGCAGAATAACATGGAAAGGGGAAATCTCATAGGTCCTCAATCCTTGAAAAGAACTACAGGCAAGTAAAGAATGGTGAGAGTGGGAATAATCTTTCTCAGGGAAAAGCTGCCAACCTGGTTATTCAGTATTGTGTGGTTGACCTTGTGTTTAACAATGAAATTTCAACACTTCATTTTGAAAGGAAAAATCCAAATAACTTAAATAAAATGACTTCATGAAAATGCTGGCAAATAGTTGATATTTCTATAGAAATAACATAAGTTGAAATAGAAGTAGATAATCAGTAGAGTCAGATATACACATGGGTGATAAATTCTAAAATGAGCTTATTTTTTCTAAAAGTCTATAAAATTATGAGGATGGTATAGGAAGATTCCTCAGCTTTGGAAGCACTAGCCTGGAATGGTATTTATGCTATTCTATATTAGTAGCTTTCTTGAGGTAGAATATTAAGGTCAAGGGCCCATAATAAGACAGACTTATTTTATTATGTCATCACAGGAAAGGTGCATATTGGTTAAAAATAACATAATACTTAAGCTAAAATGAGAATCACACATTAAACATATATGACCAAGAACATTTAGCATGAATTTTTTATACAATGAGTTTGCCTTTTAGCATAGAGAACCCATTTTATAAATCTGCTTTAAAAGTCAGGTCTCCCCTATGCTTTAGAATAGCTTTTGTTAAAACTGAAACATATTGATAAAGTGATTTAATATAGTTGAAAACAAGCTGCAGCACTCTAGCTGGGCCCTCTGAAACCTTGTGTTATAGAAATATCTATATATCATTATAGGTAGCATTTACTGTAATTTGACATCAATCTTTAAAAATAATAATGTTAAGCTCTCAACAATGTTTTCTTTGTTAGTGCATTACTACTATTTTATTCATGTAGTTTACTGTGTGTATATGAATTATTCCCAATTTTACCAGTGTCCTAGACTCTGATATCCTTTAAATAAAAGACACTGCAACATTGGGTTTACTCAAAGAGTAGCTGAGTGCTTTTTAATATCCGTATGTCCTATGAACCAATACTGAAGAACCTGAACACTGTGGGATTGTGTTCCATCTGAATGAACAGTGATTATCTGCATGCAAGTGGTGCAGTCTTTTCATTGGGTACCACAGAGGGCTTTCTCCCTCCAGACTGATTATTTATTTATTTATTTATGAAAAGATTTTCTTTTCTCATACTATACACCTCAAACAGTTTCCCCTCCCTCCACTCCTCCCAGCTCCTCCTCACCTACACTCTTTCCCATAATCATTGCTGCTCAGTTTTCTGTTCAGAAAGGAGCAGACATCCAAGAGACAACAGCCAAACAACACCAAACAAGATACAATTAAGACAAGGAAAACTACCTTCCTAATGAGGTTGGACAAGGAAACCTAATAGGAGGAAAAGAACTCTGAGAACAAACAAAGGAGTCAGAGATACACCAGCTCCCACTGTTAGGAATCTCACAAAAGGACCAAGATAACAGTCATATCATATCCACAGAGAATCTGGTATAGACCATTAAAAGCTCTGTGCTTGCAGTTTCAGTGTCTGTAAGCCCGTATGACCTCCGCTTAGTTGTTTCAGAGGACCATATTCTCTTGGTGTCCTCCATCTCCTCTGACTCCTATAGTATTTCCTCCCCACTTCTGTGGGGTTTCCTGAGCTCTGAGGGGAGGGAGCTTATGGAGAACTCCAATTTAGACTCTCTATCCATATAATGTCTGACTGAGGGCCTCTGCACTCACTTCCATCTGCCACCAGAAGCCTCTCTGATGACTTTTAACAGACACAGATTATGTCTGTGAAATCAACATCTGCAAAACCCTAAATAAGTGTAGAAATTAACCTGCCATTAAAGGTTCACACTTATCACTACATAAATCTCTTTACTCAGGAAAGACAAACAAAGAAAAATAGTCTACTCTCTCCCTTTCTGTTTTTCCCTTTGCCACTCTTCTCTACAGCCCACAGTAAAAGGCAGTTCAAATGGTGCATTTCGTATTGTTTTTAATTTTACATTTCATAAAGGTGTGTGTGTGTGTGTGTGTTTTAGAATAAATGTGCTCAGCAAATAGAGATATTTGGGCTGAAATTTTAAATTTGCAAAGTATTCCTATGTGAAGGGTCCATATTTGGATTATATGTGCAAAAATGCATAATCAAGATAGCTATTAGTTAAACAACTGGCCTGGAGAAAGTAATTTCCCTAAACATAAAAGAAAAAAGAGGCTCAAAGTACAATGAGATAAGAATAAGAAGAAAACTGGGCCCCTAACTCAGTTCTATCCATGGTTCTGACCATTATGCAAAGCAGGTTACTTAACCTTTTGTTTTCATTTTTAACTGTAAGACAGAGGTAACAATAGCTGCCACCGCATAAAACTCATATGTAGATAAAATACATTAAGGTATTTTAAGATCATAAATGCTCTCTAAGTGCAGCCTGCTATTGTTATACACATGTCAAAAAATTCTAAAGTTAGTAGGTAAAAACTAGGAATCAATTACTTCAATTTAACAGAATTCCCAGCAAGTACCTAAGTGGCAAGCCTTACAAACATACTTTTCAACCATTTTTCAACAATATATACCTTTTGCAAAAATAAGACTGTTACTTGGATGGGCTAATTATTTTTCTTTTTTTTATTAGATATATTCTTTATTTACATTTCAAATGTCCCCTTTCCTGGTTCCCCCCTCTCCCAAAAATCCCGTAAGTCATCTCCCCTTCCCCAATCAACCCTCCCCATCCCCCACTTCCCTGTCCTGGTATTCCTCTACACTACGGCATCAAGTCTTTCCAGGACCCTTAACTACAGATTTGGATTCATGGCCTCATAATAGATACAGTTGGGGGCAACGTTAGACATGAGCTGGTCTAGTATGCAGGTATGTTTGTCAAAGCTTTAATATCTGTTAAAGAGAAAAGGAAAGAGGGATTTGGCAGGGATATACTTCTTTGATCTACAGAACAATAGCCTCTGTGTCTGTATTTACACGAGTAATTTCTGACCAATATTTATTTTGCATAAGGATTTTCCTCCTGGACTCTCTTAAGGGACTGAAAGCAAACTCCACATTTTTCAAATAAGAAACTGGATCCAAGAGAAGTGAAGCTATAGTTGCTATCTGGACTTGGCTATAGAATGTTCAGGACAAGCTATAAATTGTGTCATATCAGTCAATGGAGTGTTGTTTACATGGTCATATATTCAGAAGAAACTGACTAGAAAGTATCATTTTTTTCCCCCTTCAGTGTTACAAAGATAGATCTTGTGGAATGAATTTCAAAGAAATGCCACTTGCCCCACCAAGGCCAGTATTTTGCAAAACTGTAAAAATACAGCTACCCTGTAGCTGTATTTAGTATATTTCAGTTCTTTTTTCTTATCACTTTTTTTTTGTTCCCGGTATTCTATTTTGACATTCAACTTGGAAGAATTCATTGCTGAACTTCTCAATAAATCTTATCCTCAGTCAGATAGCTACTAAAAATGTTAGGATTTTACTTGATCCTGATGCTTGAGAAATAATAGTTAAGAAATATTCCCAACCTTTTAGTGCTCTAGGAAACTGTTTACTACACACACACACACACACACACACACACACACACAAAATCATACAATGCCTTGAACACATACAATACACTCTTCTTTATACAGCATGTGAGGTAAAATGTCCTGTCCATTCCCTCTTATAAGATTTGCCTATGAAAATTGTAGTAAGCTTGTTTTTATCTAAGATCCATGGCCTTATTCTTAACTATTCTGCATAATTATCCTTATGCCCATATGTAATTGTACCTCTGACTTTACATCAAAGAAGCTTCTATGTGCAGCAGATAAAGACCTTTACAGAAATTCACATATTGTCAACATGCAGAGAACAATTGACATTTGGGTGCCTGGCACCAACTGATATATCCACACTACAAGCCCCTGACCTAAGGCTCAGGGAACATTACAGATGAGGGTGTAGAAAGATTATAATAGCTAGCCAATTGGGAAGTCTGCTCTGAGAGCTTTCTAGCTACAACAGGGAAGCTATACCTATGAATTCTCAACAAAATGAGTATTTAAACAAACCTCAACCATATCAACACCATTGAATAGTCCTACTTAGATGGGGGAAATCTCAAGGGACCTACCATTAGATAAAGAACTTCAAGCAACTAAAAATGAAGGATGAGCCAAGTGATTGGTTATATAGTACCAAGTGGACAACCCTACAAACATACATGCAGGTACCAATAGAATGGACTCAACATGTTTTTACATTCTTATGTTTATTCATTCATATGTATATGGTTAAATAAGGGAAGACTCTAAATTTAGGAGGGTATTGGGTTCGTGGGCATGGCCATTGTAGGAGTAGGTAGAAGGTGGGCAAATGATATAGTCACTTTTTAATTAACTCAAAATTAAAGATTCGCCTATGAGTCCCTCGGCACCGGAGAGCAGGCCTTTCCCTTATTGTCCAACTGCTGAAATGGGATACAAGGCATTCCATTTCCTGTTCATTGTTCATGAACAAATAGCTGACATCAAAATGGCTTTTTTTTAATTTGAAAGAAGCTAATCATAGACACAAACCTTCCCTATACTGTTATTAACTGAGCCTTCCCTTGGTTGCAAAACAATTTCTACCTGTAAATCATCCCACATATAACTTTCTGCATTTCCTATACAAGTCGAAGGCAAAAACTTCCCTGGACATTAGCCTGAGTATACTCTGAGTCATTGCTGGTGCTGTTTTTGTGTCTTTGGAATTTTCATGCTGAGAAGGTATCTAGCAATTCAGATGCTTATTTTGCATTATGTTGCTGCAATGATAGACAAGACAAACATAAAATTGAACCAAGTTCCAGTGCCCAGTTTTCTTTTGTGATCTTGACTTTTCACACCCTTATTTTCCCCACATTTAAATAAGGATTTTATCATCTTTAAGATTAAAAATCTATATATTGTAGTCATTATTATATAGTGTGTAAACTGTATATTACAGTTTACTTATGCATATTTCATGGCTGAGGTCTCACTGTAAGCATTTTATTCCTTCCTATCTCCTCTGCTCCAACTATACTAGTTGTTTCATAATGTTTCCAGTTAAATGGTGTCTTAGGGTTCTACTGCTGTGAACAGACACCATGACAAAGGTAACTTTTATAAAACCAACATTTATTTGGGAATGATTTACAGGTTCAGAGATTCAGTCCAGTATCATTAAGGTAGGAACATGGCAGTATCCAGGCAGGGATGGTACAGGCAGAGCTGAGAGTTCTATGTCTTCATCTGAAGGCTGATATGAGAACCCGTCCAGGCAGCTAGGATGAGGGTATTAAAGCCCATACCCACAGTGACACACCTACTCCAACAAGGCCACATCTTCTAATAGTGCCATTCCCTGGGCCAAGTGTATATAAACCATCACATTCCACTCCTTGATCCCCATAGGCCTGTTCAAACACATGAGTCTGTGGAGGCCATACTTAAACATAGCATAATGAAAGATGCATTTAGTCTAACTTCAAAGGTCCCCATAGTTTATAGCAGTCTCAAACAATGTTAAAAGTCCAAAGTTCAAGGTATCTTCTGAGATTCATCCAATCACTTAATTGTAATCCCCAAAGCAAAACAGAAAAACAGCTGGGCAAGCTACAAACTCTGCATCAAACTCCTTTTTCATCTTTGTTGAATGCAATAAACTTCTTTCTCTTTGGCTGGTTCTACTCTCTGTTAGCAGCTTTCCTCAGCAGATAGCCCACATCTCTGGTATCTCAAGCATCTTGGGGTCTCCAATGCAACTTCAACACTATAGCTTCTTGTTCCAGTGTCTGGGATCCACACATGATCTTCTGGACTCCTCCAAAGGGCTTGTGTCACATTTCCATTCCTGCCCTCTGTAGCACTCTATACTCTGGTTGACTCCACTCCACTGCTGCTACTGCTCTTAGTGATTATGTTGTGGCACTGGCATCTCCAATACACTGGGGTCTTCTGCTACAACCAATAGCCTCTCACAGGCTCTCCTCATGGTGCCAAGCCTCATCTTCTTAGCATGGCCCCTTCAGTCCTGGGCCATCAACTGCTGCTGAGGCTACACCTTCACCAATGACCTTCACTGAACTGTCACAGTGCCAAGATTCACCTTCTCTCCATGACCCCTTCATACCTTCAAAACCAGTACCTCCTGGGTAATTCTTAACACATTACCAAGTCCAGTTGCAGCATGAGATACAACCTTGGCTACCTCTGGAACACAGCTTCTTTTTTCTCTTAAAACACTCCCCAGAAGACTGGTTTTCTCTTAACACAATCCCCTCAATGATGCTGGTCTCTTCTTTACCACTAATTTCTTAGCTCCAGCTAATCAACATCAATTGTCCCAGTAGTCCCTTCTATTTTTGATTCGAAAGCCAGAGCCACATGACCAAAGCTGCTGAGTTCTGCTGCTTGCAGGAGCTAGAACATGCCCACCCCACCCCCTTTCTATTATATCATCTGTTTTCCAATTCCCCTTATTGACTAAGCTTGGCTGTCCTGTAACTTGTTCTGTAGATTGACCCTGAACTCAGAGATCTCCATGGCTATGTCTCCTCTTCATGTTGGGATTAAAGATTTGTACCACCATGCCTGGATTTAAGCTTTTCTTCACCTAGAACCTGCTATGTTCAAGACTGTCCCTGAACTCAGAGATCTGTTTGCCTTTGCCTCCTGGGATTAAAGGCATGTTTTGCTAAGGCTAGGCCTAAACGTTTCTGGGTAGGATCTTGCCCCAAGCTCACCACTCCCTTAATTTAATTTAATATTATCGAACACAGGATTCAGCTCCATTTCATTTCCTGGAGCCCTTTAAATGCTCAAACCATATATTTTATATTTTTTTTCTTTTTCAGCTTGCTATGTTTGTTTAAAATGCTCTTCATAAGAATTAACTAGAGAATGAAGTCTATAATGGGCAATTTGAGACTTTCTTTGTTAATACATTTAATCTGAGTCTCTTCACTTTAGCCTCAGGCAGACTCTTCAGGCAAGGGCAAAAAGCAGCTATGTTCTTCACCAAAATACTGCAAAAGCAGTCTCTAGGCCACATACTGAAGTTCTTCTCACTGAAACCTCTTGGGCCACGTCTGCAGTGTTCAAATCACTCACAGCAATAAAGTCTTCCATATTCCTACTAAGATGGCTTCTTAAGCTCCACTTAAAACATCCTATGGCTTTCCAAAACCAAAGTCCCCAAATGAACATTCTTCCAAACAAAAACATGGTCAGGCATATCACAGCAATACCCCAGTCTCTAGTACCAACTTCTGTCTTAGGGTTTTACTGCTGTTAAGAGACACCATGACCAAGGCAACTCTTGTAAAACCAACATTTAGTTGGGACTGGCTTACAGGTTCAGAGATTCAATCCAGTATTGTTAAGGTGGAAGCATGAGAGCATCTAGGCAGGCATGGTGCAGGCAGATCTGAGAGTTCTATGTCTTCATCTGAAGGCTGCTATGAGACTCCATTCTAGGCAGCTAAGATGAGGGTATTAAAGCCCACACCTACAGTGACACACCTACTACAACAAGGCTACACCTCCTAGTAGTGCCACTCCCTGGGCCAAGAATATACAAACCATCACAAATGCTAAGGTATTAACATAGTTAGTATCTATTCAAATACAATTTTTTCAATTTTGAGTGTGCATATTTAACAATTGCAACTTAGATATTTGGCAGATAATCTGGTAAATTCTAGTATGTTGCTGAGATAAGCTACAAGTTCTAGAATACTTATAGAAATCTTACTACACTAAATATTGATAACGAGTTATCTGCTTTCTTACATTTAATTTACCAAGTGGTAAAAACTCTCATCTCTTAATGAGAAGCAGACAAATATCATAACTGGGGAATATACTCTACCAGAAAGTGATTAAAAAACTACTTTATTTATCTATGACCTTTTACCATGGTGTTAATTTAAAAATAATAGGTGAACAATTAGAAATACATAGAGCTTAAATGTTCAGAAAATAAACCATTATTTATTTCCCAAGAAGAAAAATTGATACTCAAGATATTTTCCCAGTTTTTGAAACAATAAATATTATAGTTAGGTTAAATAATGTGCTAGGGACAGTGGCACACACACACATTATATTCATCATTCCATTTAGCCTTTACAAAGACATGTGGGGTTCTATTCACTGTCCTCTATGTACTTACTTTAGGATTCATTTGGTTTAGTTTGGAAAACCTAGGCATGATACAGAGCTGTGTCTGTCTGACTATAAGTCCTAGGTTCTTAACTTCAGTATTATAATTGATCTTCGAGATTAAGGAAACCAATGTAAAAACAATGACCTAATTGCCAGTTTCATAAGTTGGAGCATATCAAATTAATACAAGCTTCCAGAACTGAATTTTTTTATTAGATATTTTCTTTATTTACATTTCAAATGTTATCCAATGACCTAATTGCCAGTTTCATAAGTTGGAGCATATCAAATTAATACAAGCTTCCAGAACTGAAATTTTTATTAGATATTTTCTTTATTTACATTTCAAATGTTATCCCCTTTCATGGTTACCTCTCTGAAAACTCCCTATCCCATCCCCCCTCCACCTGCTCACCAACCCAACCACTCCTGCTTCTCTGCCCTGGCATTCCCCTATACTGGGGCATCGAACCTTCTCAGGACCAAGGGCCTCTCCTCCCTTTGATGTCCAACAAGGCCATCCTCTGCTACATATGTGGCTGGAGCCATGGGTCCCTCCATGTGTACTCTTTGGTTGGTGGTTTAGTCCCTGGGAGCTCTGGGGTACTGGTTGGTTCATATTGTTGTTTCTCCTATGGGGCTGCAAACCCTTTCAGCTCCTTGGGTCCTTTCTCTAACTCTTCCATTGGGGACCCTGTGATCAGTTCAATGGTTGGCTGAGAGTGTCCCCTTCTTAAAGGGATCATTTGATCAGTCAAAAATATACTTATAATGTATTATTTCTTCTATGTGGTTCTCTTTCATATAGACATAGCATTAAAAAAGAGCTATGTTTTTACTTTGTAAGTATAACAGTATACAGTAAAAACTCAGTATAACAGAATCATGCGCAGTTATAATTATGGTTTCTATAAGTTAATTGAAACTTATAGCTTGGTATACATGGTATCTGATGACCTGACTCCTGGGATTTATTGTTTTTTGAGTATATTAAGTTATGTCTTACCCTTATCAGTAGATAACAATTAACACTGAGGCCCACAATTGTTCAAGGTACGGAGAATAAGAAATTACAGCATGTTCCACACTAAATGAAACATCTATGCTACATTTTGTCCTCCAAGACTCAGGGATGAATGCAGAAGTGGGGACAGAAAGAGTATAAGTGCCAGAAGCAGTAGATGATTACATGGAAACTGTGTTTTTTGGACAAAACAGGGTAGCTGCACATCAGTCTCGATAGCACACAAGACCACTAAAATCTCCAGCCAGACTAAATCTCAATATGGAAGGGAAAGTGGGCATGAAATCCCATCCCTAATTGAGCAGCATTTGGCAAATGATACCTGCTGAGAGTTAAATATCTTTAAGAGCATAGCTCCGGCTAAGTTGACCATGCTCTAGTGGAAGGCCACATATCTAGGAATATTTGACAGTACTAATTGTATTTTATGGCCATTAACAATGAAAAGGACAGAAAGTTGGATGAATAGGGAAGGGAGTGGATCTGGGAGGAGTTGGGGGGTGAATATGATCAAAACACATTTACAAAATTTTCAACCAGTAAAGAAAATCCATAATGAATTTTTTTGCCTTAATAAATTTTAAGTTAACATACAAAGTAATTGATTTTGGGTTTTTTGGATGAATATATATATATATGAATATGCTCAATTAATATATATTAAATATATATAATATTATATATTTATTATATGTAATAATAAATATATAATAAATATAATAATTATATATTATATATAATATATATAATAATTAATATATAATAATAAATATATATTAATTGAGCATATTTGTTGACTACATTTCAAATGTTATTCCCCTTCCCAGTTTTCTCCCCTCCCAGAAAACCCCTATCCCATTCCCCCTCCCCTTGCCTTTATGAGGATGCTCCCCCACCCAACCCAATCCTACCTACCCTCCCTCGATTTCCTTATGCTGGGGCATCTATTAAGCCTCCATAGGACAAATGACCTCTCCTCCCATTAATGCCCAACGAGGCACTCCTCCAAAACAAGTGTAGCTGGAGCCATGTGTATCCTTTGGTTGATGGCTTAGTCTCTGGGAGCTCTGGAGGGTCTGGTTGGTTGATATTGTTGTTCTTCCTACGTGGTTGCAAACCCCTTCAGCTCCCCCAGTCCTTTCTCCAACTCTTCCATTGGGGACCCTGCTCTCAATCCAATGATTGGCTGCCAGCATCCAATTCTGTATTTGTAAGCCTCTGGCACAGCCTCTCAGGAGATAGTCGTATTAGGCTATTTTCAGCAAGCATTTCTTGGCATCCACAATAGTGTTGGGGTTTGGTGACTACTTATAGGATGACTCCCCAGGTAGAACAGTCTCTGGATGGCCTTTCCTTCAGTCTCTGCCTACATTTTATCTCCATAATTGCTCCTGTGAGTATTTTCTTCCCTTTCTCAGAAAAACTGAAACACCCACACCTTGGTGTTCTTTCTTCTTGAGCTTCATGTGGTCTGTGAATTGTATCTTGTTTATTCTGAGCTTCTGGGCTAATATCCACTTATCAGTGAGTACATACCATGTGTGTTCTTTTGTGATTGGGTTACCTCACTCAGG
The DNA here is from genome assembly GCA_036184795.1 of Tokudaia tokunoshimensis. NCBI lineage: Eukaryota > Metazoa > Chordata > Mammalia > Rodentia > Muridae > Tokudaia > Tokudaia tokunoshimensis. The sequence continues at coordinate 110,850,067 of BTHU01000023.1, forward strand.
ATGATATTTTCTAGTTCTGACCATTTGCCTAAGAATTTCACGAATTCATTATTTTTAATAGCTGAGTAGTACTCCATTGTGTAAATATGCATATGTTTGCGTGCTTGTGTATATCATAGATCTTTATCTTTCTTCATTACACCTTCTACTCCTTGACTTTGCTGCTCTGTTTTTTCTCCTTAAATAGCTTCACTTATGCTTTTATAGTATATGAATACATAATTTTGCTTCTCTTAAAATAATACTTTGTAATTCTTTAAAAATTTATTACATTTTGATCACACTCACTTGCCTTCTGTCTCCTCCATCTATGCATCCTACACTTCCTCATCTTCTTACAAATACATCTTTGAATTTTCTTTTTCCTTTTTATCTAGTCTAATGTATCCTGACCTATACCTTTAGGGGTAGGGCCATCCCTGGAATGTGTGGTTGACCTACAAGTAGTCACATATAATGAGTTTTTTAAAAAATCAATTATTAAATTGAAATAGTTTTCCATGTTTGTTTTATAATTCAGTAGAAATATAAATCAATTTTCATTGGGTTTATTTCAAGGGGAATTTTTTGTTTGGCAGCATCTTACTGTGTCAAAGCTACACAGTAAGACACTGTAAAATATTAGTTAAGAGATTAGAGTTTGGGATCAGTCAAGTAGTTTCTAGATTTTTAAGCATGAGTAAATCAATTATTCCTCCTTTGCCTTTGTTTTCCCCTTGAAAATGGGAAGCATAATGTTGCATTCATGATGTAATCCAGGTAAAGTGTCTGGAACATAGAATTACTTAATGTTTTAGACTCTATTTTCAACCTAAATTCTGGGAAAAAAATTATGAGACATTTGAATTCAAATGCAAAGTTGAATATAATCTTACGACAACTATGTGACCAATTTTTGCTGTCCTGCATTTTCCATTTTCTTTAAACAGGTATTTCTGATTTTCACCATGAATGACAAGAAAGTCCCTAGAAAGATAATACCAGATGGTTGCTTTTATGTCTTCAGATGTGAAGGAATCAAATAAGAAAGAAAAAAGAAGAAAGAAGAAAAGGAAAGTAGATAAAAGAGATAAAGAAGAAAAGACTGAGCTTAGTCTGGTCCTTTCCTTGTTCACTTCTGACCCTTTCCTTCAGCCCTGTCTCCTTATAGCAGTAACAGTGAAACTTCTGGAAAAGGTCAGTCCTGGCTAGAATTAAGTATTCTGAAATGAGATGCAAATCAAAGTGCACTGTGAATTGAAAATTTGAATAAAAGTCTCAACCTTTTTGAACATTAAATATTCACTTTTACTAAATCATGGGGAAAAACAAAGTTATCATTCCAAAAGCAGACAAAAAAAAAAAAACCCAAAATAAAAACCCAAAAAACAACAACAAAAAAACCCCCTGCAAACACCCAGCCTAAGCAATGAAGCAGACTACTAATTCAAATGCGGGGAAATAAACTGATTCTGTATTTAGAAGTAATGAAGCAAAACAAAACTTATCACCTCTATAAAAGTGTAAGTTTCTTAAGGATAACATTTACTTCATTCATTCATTCATTCATTCACTTGTTTAATTTTTTTCTCACAGAATTAGAGGGTAGAGGCAGGAAAGGTGCCTCACACCTTTAATCCCATCACTGAGAAGCCAGAGGAAGGTGAATTTATAAGTTCTAGGCTAGCTTGGTCTACAGAGCTAGTTCGAGAAAGCCCTGTTTTGAAAAACAAAACAAACCAAAAACCAAAATGAAAACAGAATAGTTTTGTTCTCAATTTTTACTTTAAAAACAGACATACTAAGGTTTTACATGGCATGCATAGCTTTGTATTTAAGCCTATTTCAAGAAAAATCATAACACTAGGTTCTACTTATTTTTATTTGGTTATTAAGACTAAAATAATTTCTTGTAAATTAGACTTTAAGAGTGCTAGCATTGTGGCATTTATTATAAATAAGGCTTCTAGTTTATGCTCATTTTGGTTAATTTAAACAATTGAAGACTTGAAGTAATTTTCTTTCAACAAGGAAAACTTCATGTTTCCCAACTAGAAAATAATTCATGTTTTCCCATTTTGTTATAAACATTCGCCTTTACATGAGCCAGAAACTGCCTTTACTTATTATAAACAGAAGGAATTCCTATATACCCTTTATAAAATGTTATCTGTAAATAAAGACTGGATTAGGACATAAGGGAACTTAATCAAAATCCCACATTGCTTCAGGGTAGTTATATGTGAAATGAAATTTTTATTGTATTGAAAGTTTCATTCTATAAATATTTATTTATTTTCAAAATTGGCAACATATTTGAAAACTTTAATTGGTTTATACTCAAAAGCACTGGAGACAAAGAAAATTTGCTTTCACAAGACATGGACTTATTCTGTTCACGTAGGGTGGTTCTTTCAAGTGATAATGAAATTTAATGTGAAGTGGAGCCATCCCAGACATGGTCCTAATAACTTAATTAGGAAAAATTAATCAAGTATTCATCAATTATTTTGGTCACTGTACCTTTTTTCTCTGATTTGTCAGAAACTTTTCCTCCAATGGGAGAGTAAGTAGTATCCATGGACTCGGTCCCTGGGTTCCCATTGCTAATTCCATTCGCATAGATCTGTCCAACTGGTTGCAACTGCCACGTCAGGCCAAACAAGTGCACTGCTGCAAGAAAACAAGCGTATATTAACTCATTCTGACTGCTAAATCAGCTCTCCTCTTGCACCTGAAAATGTCATAGTCATTTAATTAAGGTCTTTAGGAGGTCTTTTAATTAAGCCAATGAACTACAAGTTTTATATCTATATTTACAGAGTTTTAGAAATTGGAGGATTAGTTAACCAATTACAGTGGGATTGCTTTCAGCTCTTTAGGGCTGTGCTCATGTCTGTTTCCATTTTCCCTACTCATGTAACTCTAGTTTATATACAGACATCACTACAGAATAATGTGGCTATGACCAAGCCCACTCAGTTAGTCAACAGGGAGGGAGTGAAAAGAAAAAAAAAAGAAAGAAAAGACAAATAAATAATACTTTAGTATGACTCCAGCAAGTGCTGAAGTAAGTTTAATTTTTCCCAGTCTGCTTTTATATCATTCTAGGTACATACAAAAAACAGGGTTAGTTCTAGGTCAAGGAACAAATAAAACATAAACAAAATAGTCAAGGAACAAACAAGGCATTAAACAAAATCCCATGGTCATGGCACCAAGGGATTTATCAAGATGATCAAGATACAAGGAACACATTCCTCAGCCATATTCATCTTGAGCCTTGTCCTTGTCCTAGCCCAATGTCAAATTCTTGCCTGAGCCTACTTTCTTGTCCTAGTCCAATGTAAATATTCTTGACAATATCCTTGAAGTGGCATCAAGAGCTCTCCACATGGATAGAAAAGTGTCAACAGGGGAGAACTTCCTTATGACTCTGATAATCCAATCTGACAAATATTTACTGTCTGCCTAGTAAACATAGGAGATTTATAACTGCTACAGGTATTAAAATATAGATCTCGGTTATGGTAGGATTTGGTAGTATTACAAATATATGATAGTCATAAAAATATGTAGAAGAATTGACATAATGTAGCTTTAATTTTCTATCAGAAGACTAAGAAATACTTTGTATTATCATTATGCAGGAATATGATCACACATTATGCAAGGTAATGTGACATTATTAATAAAAGCAAAACCAAACATGGACATAACAAAATTTTAAATTTTTGACTTGTTATTTGTTTCAAAAATTTAGTTTGTGTTGTTCACAACAGTATCTGATAATAATATTCCAAAGTTATGATCTACATAATTGGAGTGTGATTACCTGGTGATATATTAATAAGGCAAAATTATATAGTTATTAAAATCATATTGAAGATGTCAAACTATTACCTGGGAAATATTCATGAAGTATCAAGTGAAATTACCACATTTCCCAAAAGTATAAATTATATAATCTGAATTATGTGAATGTGTGTTACTGTGTATGCATGTATTCATACTTAGAGAAAGAATGTGTTGGAAGCAACATGTTAATGGTTTGGGAGCTTATGGATGATTTTTAATTTTCCTCTTAATGATTTCTACATTTTATATTTTAAAATAAATAGATTAAAAATAAGTTAAATTTGACTAGATTGATGAAGAATGACTTTACTGAGGAATTACTATTAGAGATAGACATTTATATTTATGTCATGTTTTGAAGCATGACAGAGATTGGCAAGGATGAGGGGAAGGGTGAACAAAGAATTGCTTTGTAATATACAGAATGGGTTTGAAGCAAATAAAATTGGGCTCATTGGAACTTAGCTATGGTAGATAATGGTGGTGAAGCCAGAATGGTAGCTTTGAGGCTATATTTTAGAAAACTGTGGGTGCCACACTTAGATATTTGCATTTAATTTATTAAGAAACCGGAAAATAATTATTTTTCTACGAAGATTATATGGTCAGTTTTCTTTTTTTTTTAAGATTTATTTATTATATATTTACATATATAAGTACGCTGTAGCTGTTTTCAGACACCCCAGAAGAGGGCATCACATATCATTAAGGATGGTTGTGAGCCACCATATGGTTGCTAGGATTTGAACTTAGGACCTTCGGAAGAGCAGTCAGTGCTCTTAACCGCTGAGCCATCTCTCCAGCCCCGGTCAGTTTTCTTTAGGGAATTAAATTCAATAGCAAATGGCATTATTGGATGTTTTAAAGCAAGTGAATAATATCAAAATATGTTATTATTTTATATATTATTAAAGATAAGTCTAATAACAGTGCAAAACAAATGAGTGGGAAGTGCAAAATATGTATCAAGGATACAAATTCGAATGGATTTTTATAATGTAGATGAGAAATAGTTTCTCTCTCTCTTTTTTTTTTTTTTTTTTCGAGACAGGGTTTCTCTGTATAGCCCTGGCTGTGCTGGAACTCACTTTGTAGACCAGGCTGGCCTCGAACTCAGAAATCCTCCTGCCTCTGCCTCCCAAATGCTGGGATTAAAGGCGTGCGCCACCACCGCCCGAGAGAAATAGTTTCTCAATTAAGGTGGTATCATAAGAATGTCAATTATTTACAGCAAGAAGTCAATAGAGGTTCCTTAACAAGAACTTGTAAATTTAGTAACAACAGTTGTACTTAAGGGTCAGAGAATATTGTGGAAGAGTAAACAAAAAGACTGTAAGGGCCAGGGGATCTGGGAGTTTGTTGTGATATTGTGTCTCCTAGAAATATCATGCATATATATGTATATATATATATGTATATATACATATATATATATATGTGTGTGTGTGTGTGTGTCTGTGTGTGTGTGTCTGTGTCTGTGTACTAAGAGATCTATTTGTCCATTGAATTAATGGAAAATTATTTTTAAATGGTTATGATTTACAGCTACAATAACTGAAAGAATGGTGGATCCACTAAAATATTTAGGGGATTCTTCATTTAGCTTACAAGTGATTGTAGCTGCATCTGTACTTTATTGATGACTAGTTGAAAAGATGGTTTGAGGGAGAATGAGAGGAATGAAATAATTCATCCCTAGAGAAACGGGGTTCCAGGGACTGATGCGGCATCAAGATAATAATGCTTAGTACAAGAGGTTTGAAGTTAGGAAAGAATATTAAATCTAAAATCAAATTGTAAAAACATGTATGCACAGAGTCAACAGTTGAAGTTATGAGGCCACTGGAGAAAATGTTAGAATAGTGCCCAAGGCAGAAATTGGATATGGCCTCTTTTCTGTTTTCTCAAACTACAACAAAATGCAAAAAAGAAAAAAAAAAGTAAACCTGTCTTTAACTTTAAATTTTTCAAACATTATTTTTAAATGATGGTTCTTAAACACTTTAATTTCCTTTGTAGCCCACCACCCACCAGAAGTAGTGAAAAAGAAAGATGCAGGGTAAGTGAACATGTTTAGAAAGGTTCTTTGGAGCAACTCCTATCTGTGTTATCTGGAAATCAACAGTTCAGTCCACAGGTTAGTACTGGTAGCTCGATCCACTCGCAAACACTTCAAGGATACATTAACAGTTCAGTTTCACAGAGTCAGGATAGCAAACAGGAATCAGCAGTGGTGGACTGCCTAGCAGAGACAGCCAGGCCTTAGCCTTGTGGAGTCAGCAGGAGGGACCTGGAGGAACACCAGAAGTTCTCAGCTGTGACTCTCTCAGGGAAGCCAAGATCAGGGAAGACAGGAGACCCACAAGCATTGCACAGCTAGCTGTACCAGCAAGCCAAGCTCTGTCTCAGTCATTCCATGGAGTCCTATGTATACCCTACAAATACCATGTGCCCTCCATGTGCCTTGCTTCAGCGTGGTTCTTACTCAGCATGTGCATTCAATCAGCTTGAGTCCTCAGAAGCAGCAAGAAACTGCAGCATACTACCAGAAGTTTCTTGGAGTGTTTCTCACTATGCGGCTCAACTACGCAATGTAAGGTGGATGAATACATGCGTGCTGTTAGCTAGGAATCATTCTTCACGTCCCTTCACATGCTTGCCTTAGTAGAACATCCTCTCTCCTGTGTCGGCTTCAGCAAAACATACCTTCACGTGTCTGCCTGAGCCTTTCACACCTGTGTCCACATTCATGTATTTTCCCTAGCAAAACACCATTCAACTGATTTTTTTCAAAGAAACCTTACATTTCCACTTCACCTGTCTATAAACCATGTCATGTTTTTCTTTGTATTATTAGGGAAACTGGAGGAATTTAATTTGTACTTCTATCACCCATATATATCATGTGAGTGGGTGACTAAAACCGAGACACTAGGCAGAGAGTCCATTTAAAAATCATCTACCTACTTTTAGTTGGAGCTAAAGAGAGTTTTAACATACTTTTCTAAGTTATGTTTAAAACTTTAAAGCATTTAATTGTTTTCTTCCTTTTCTTTGGATTAAAGCCAGAGCTGTTTGATAATATTTTTTCAATTAGTGGAGACAATTGGCACTAGAGGATAATGGTTTTGAGGAATATATGTCCTATTGATAAAGCTATATTATTTGCCATTGCTGAGGTTTCTTGGCCAAAGGACATGAAGTTTGGTTACTATTATTGTCTCAATTCGAGGTATTTAAATTTTTATCATTATGTTAGAAAGTTTGCTATATTATGGTTCCCCAAATAATTTATAAATTATTGATATTGCAAATAATATTGAAATGCATTTCACTTTCTTGGTTCAATTATTTTTGTGAAATTAGATTGATCATTTATAACAGAAGGCATAATGAGTGTCATTTTGAAGACCAAGAAAGCTATTTCATATACTTTACTTAAGTTCAAACAGTTTCCTGAGGGCATGAGAAAATGAGGAAAACAATATGTGTGGAGAGACTGTCATTTTAAAATATGTAAGAGGAGGATTTATCTTTCACTGTCAGAAGAAATAGGCTGCTTCAAACCAATCAAGGCTGATACAGAGATAAGGACACATTAGTAGAACATTCTGTAGCACCAGTGAAGCTTTGTAATTTTTTAAGTATATTATATGTTGCCTAGGGAGCAAGCTGTTTAGAATATTAATTACTTGCTACAGATCAAGGGTACCAAGGCAAGGTGACTGACCTTCTTCTCTTCCAAATTGAATTTCCATATGGTGAGTTTTGAAAGGAATACAAACAGTACATTTATGTGCAGAAAGACTGTGGCCACTAAAAGAACTCTGGAATTTTATTATAAACAATTATAGTTTGCCCATACAAAGGCAATCAATAAAAGTATGTTAATTTGTGATATATGTCAATGAACCACTAGAATGATTTGGCATTAGTTTACATGTAGGGATTATGTTTTGATTTGGGAAATATTTTCAAAATATGTGCCAAGCACACGGAAATATTGGAGATGTAGGCATAAAATACAAGAAACTAGAAATTATTATATTATGTAACCTACATTGAGAAATAAAAAGATTACATTTTTTGCATACATAGATGGATTCCAGGCCTTATTGTATCTGTGCACGTGGGCATCCACACATGCATGCACACACACACACATGCACACACACACACATACACACACACATGCACACATACACATATGCACACACACCTAAAATGGATACTAGACATAAACAATCCAGGCAGCCTAATTAACGTTTATTGGCTGACATCTTTGGAAAGAAGATAAATCAAATCCATTTGACTTTCTTAAACCCAAGTATTGTCATCTGAATTAACTATATTGAATTAAGACAATGACTAGACAGCAATTTTAAGTTATATTCATATGTTAATTGAATATTTTGTGCAAGGAAGTTCTTTATTTTAGTCTTCAGAGTTGTCCAGAAAATGGTGATGGATTAAGATAGACTAAGAAAATATGTGGTATGATACAAATTATAACGTAGAATTTTTATGGAAAAAAAGAAGCTCAAATGAGATATTTTTAGGAAATTATAAGTTCTAAGAGGAAAAATATAGGTATAGGTACAGATAGTTAATATTGTCAATATTACAAGATCTAGAATCACCTAAGAGACAAGCCTCTGATAATGACTGTGAAAATTACCTTCTAAAATTAGCCTCTAGGTATACTTGAAGGGATTATCTAGATTAAGTTAATTGAGACAAGAAGGCCTAGTTTAACTGTGGCTGACATCATTATAAGTGCTGGAGTTCTGCTCTGAATTTGAAAAAAGAATGAAAGGTGAGAACTTAATCATCTTGCTTTGCTTCCATATTGCAGATCCAATGTGATTGGTGACTTCCCACTTCTCTTACTATATTTTCTCTGTTATGATGGAATATATTATCTAACAGAGCCAACATTTTCTGTCATATGTTTATTTTGCCAGTTGGGTATATCACAGCAACAGGGACAGCAACTAATACAAAGCAGTCAGGAAGGGCCTCTTAGAGGAGGAGGCATTTGATAATATAGAATGGGTGATGCAGAGGTGGCTCATGCATTTAATCCCAGCACTTGGGAGACAGAGGCAGGCAGATTTCTGAGTTCAAGGCCAGCCTCATCTACAGAGTGAGTTCCAGGACAGCCAGGGCTACAATAGAGAAACCCTGTCTAAAAAAACAAAAAAACAAAACAAAAAAAAAACCATCATTAATATCTAGAGCAGAGTTTCTCAACCTGTTTGTCATGATCCCTTTGGGATATTTACATTATGATTCATAACAGTAGCAAAATGACAGTTTTGAAGTATCAACAATTATGATTGGGGTTACCACAACATAAGGAATTGTATTAAAGTATCATAGCATTAAGAAGGTTAAGAACCACTATCTATAGCAAACTCTTTCAGATAGAGTAGGGATCCAAAAGTCTCTGAAGGATTACATGGAATCTGTAAGGAGCATTAAATAGCTCAATATGAGGTCAGTCAGGACGAGTGGTAGAAAAAGTCATGCCCACAATCACTAGTCCCATAATGCTGTTATCTCAGTGGTCTAACCTACTTCTCAGTGGCTCATTAATAAAGAAGTGAACAGAAACTGATAAAATTAAATTTTCACAAGTAGTGCTCCAAATGAGCTAAAGTAGACATGAAAATAGTACTTGATTCAAAGCAAGATTAAAGTTGTCGCTCTTAATGACGTATACACAAGTGCACATACTCAGGGAGGAGGCAGACTCTATCCAGCTCTCTGTGGGTTACTACTTGCTTTGTATTTTACTGAAATCCACTGACTAGACAGAATGTGTATGCCAATTCAGATCATCCTAGAGTAATGTCTTTTCAGCAGATTAAGAATGACAGTTCCTAATGGTCCTTTAACAAATGTTCTCTGCTGCTCAGCACTATACAATTTGTAATTATTAGACCTCTTTTATCCAATTGTAAAGAGCTATGCCCTGAAATCACAAGCTCATTACAAAGTTAAGTTTACAATTGGAATATCATGCTATTTCCTGTTGCCAAACACAGTCCACAGTCAAACACAGGCCTAAGCTATTCAGATTACATATAATATATCTAAATTGAAAACATTCCTGTGATTTTGAGTTACAAGGAGGTTGACTCCAGATGCAGAAATCCCTCTTGCATATTTCTATGAAATGTATCAAATTTGCAGTGTCTGATAGGAAGTTGGACTTTGTTTCCCTTAAATGAGCCTGTTGGTATCTAGTAACATAACTTAACAATTCTCCCTCGTTCTACTCCCCTTCAAGAAACACACATTCAGTTACAATATTCAGACTACAGACATGTTTTAGAAATAAATGTGAGAAATGCAAGCTGGATACATTAGGTCTGTTTGCCAATTGAATAGCCACTTGATGAATGCATTTACTGAGCACTTAAAATTTGCCTAGTCAGGGTCAAAGGCAATGTGAAAGAGAGAATATCTAAGATCACATTAATAATTGTATATTAATTACATATTGAAAGACTATTTTTGATAAAATTTTACTGAAATTTATTTTACTTATTTTTTTGTGTTTTAAATAAGGACACCATAGAATCTTAAATCACATATGCATTTCACATTATATTTCTATTGAACAGTGATAGCTTCTACTATCTAGAAGAGTTCATAAAGATATGTTTTCTTTAGAACTATAGCACTGAGTATTTTGAAAATATCTGCCAACATATTTGCTTCAGTGGGCAGGAATCTTGTTATCATTTTTCTGTCCCTGGTTCTAAACTCAGCACTCAGTTGTTACCCTGTATTCCATTATCCACTACTTGTGAAATACAATAATGACTGGAATGGCAATATATGGCCAAGAGTGAAGGAGTAGAGTGAATGTTAGAAGGGTCACGAGGCACAACTGGGAAACCTATATTTCCTCAAATCTCAAGGCTCAGTCAGAGTCAGAGGTCAGTGTGGCCGAGAATGAAAGAATATCTTCTGAACATGGCAGGACTGATGAACTCTGGAGCCTGTGGCACCTCTGCTTGTCCTCATGTTCATAAGATCAAGCCAGGCCATATTCTACCATAATACAAGGAGCAGCTTACAAGCTCACCTACCCAGATGATAGATAGATAGATAGATAGATAGATAGAAAGATAGATAGATAGATAGACAGACAGACAGACAGACAGATAGATGATATAGCTATATCAAGCTCAGTCTTTCCCTCTCTCTTTTAAAGATTTATTTCATATACGTGAGTACACTTGCTGACTTCAGACACACCAGAAAAGGACATCTGATCCTATTACAGATTGTGTTGAGCCACCATGTGGTTGCTGGGAATTGAACTCAGGACCTCGAGGAAGAGCAGTCAATGTTCTTAACCACGGAACCATCTCTCTAGCCCTATACTCAGTTTTACTTGCATATATATTATATCAGTGCTAACTGGTTAGTATTGAAAAACCTGTTAGGGTACTTGGTTGGAGAAGGCTATTTCTCTAACCCAGAATTTCTTAGTTGTCTATAGTTCTTTGTCTAGGGTTGTGTTTCTTTGTCTAGACTTGCAAAGATTTTCCTTATTGATGTTTGCATGTCTGTTAGTATTGTCTGTTTCTATTTTCTTGTTTAGGCAAGTCATATTATTGAAGTATCATAGGTGAAACTTGCCTGTTATTTCCGGGAAAGTAAATTTTGTGACATATCTCCTACTCCACTGGTTCTTACTATCTTTCTACCCACTTTTCCGTGAAGTTCTTTGAGTCTTAGGTGTAGAACCCGGGTTAAGGTGTATTAGGCAGGGCTAGGAACTTCACAATAAATTGTTATCTGCAGTTTAAACAATTGTAGTTTTCTGTGATGACTTTTTTTTCTGTTGCAAAGACATGATTCTCTGACAAGGGTTTAGAGTTGCACTTAATTGTGGGTATAAGGATAAGCATTTAGAATGTACTTTAAAATTCTGCTCTTTTTCTAAATTGGTGTTAATAGGTTCTCTTCTAAGATCCATGACCTCACTAACCCCAGGTAGTTGGCTAGGGTTCCAGTACCAGGCTTGGTTTTTCCCATGTTGAGCAGGCTATAAGCCAATATATGAGTGCTATTGCGGTATCCTTAGGAATATATTGCTATATAGGTCATTTTTGTGGTTCATAGGCACAAGAGCTGGGTGTGACTATTGGTTTGGTCTCCCCTTTGGAATCTTGTATGTTATCCTCTGCTACTATTAAATCTCGTCCTCAGGGGAGAATTGTTCAGGTCAGATCCTGTGTCTGAAGCATATGATGTCTTCAGCATCAGGGACATACATTTAGCCTCTGGGAGGCACCCCACACAAGAGCATAGCTTATATTGTTTTGGGAGTCTCTTGGACTCCCTTATCCAATAACAAAATGTACTGGCTGGTTTTGTGTGTCAACTTGACACAAGCTGGAGTTATCACAGAGAAAGGAGCTAGACTTGAGTAAATGCCTCTATGAGATCCAGCTGTAAGGCCTTTTCTCAAATAGTGATCAAGGGTGGGAAGGCCCATTGTGGGTGGTGCCATCCCTGGGCTGGTAGTCTTGGGTTCTATAAGATAGCAAGCTGAGCAAGCCAGGGGAAGCAAGCCAGTAAGTAACATCTTCCATGGCCTCTGCATCAGCTCCTGCTTCCTAACTTGTTTGAGTACCAGTCCTGACTTTTTTGGTGATGAAAAACAGTGTGAAATTGTGAGCTGAATAAACCCTTTCCTCTCTAACTTGCTTCTTGGTCATAATGTTTTGTGTAGGAATAGAAGCCCTGACTAACACTCTCAAAAAGGGGTTTCTCTGGGCCCTTTAGTTAGTTTGGCTAAGAGTTTATCTATCTTGTTGATTTTCTCAAAAGAACCAGCTCTTGCATTTTTTATTTTTTGTATAGGTCTCTTTGTTTCTAACTGGTTAATTTCAGCATTGACTATTTCCTGAGGTCTACTCCTCTTGGGTGTGTTTTCTTCTTTCTGTTCTAGACCTTTTAGGTGTGCTGTTGATTGTTTGAGATATCTCCAATTTCTTAATGGAGGCACTTAGTGCTATGAATTTTCCTCTTAACCCTGCTTTCATAGTGTCCCATAAGTTGGGTTTGTTGTGTCTTCATTTTCATTGAATTCTATAAAGTCTTTGATTTCATTATGTCTTCATTCACCAAGTTATCTTTGAGCAGAGAGTTGTTTTGTTTCATGAGTATGTGGGCTTTCTTTTGTTTCTGTTGTTATTCAAGTTCAGCCTTATTATGGGATGATCTGATAGAATGTATAGGATTATTTCAATCTTCTTGTATTGATTGAGGCTTGTTTTGGGTCTGATTACATGGTCAGTTTTGAAGAAGATTCCATGAGGTGCCGAGAATCTAATTTTGTATAGTGTATACTAATTATTTATTTTATTATATATAATAAGCACTATATGTATAATATGCACATTGCTTGTTTTCCCACAATTTTGTGGGGTTTTGTGATATATATGTGTATATATGTGGTAAGTGTATGCATGTATGTGCATGTATGTACATGAGTATACTTTCCAATGTGCGCAGAAACAGCAGCCAGAGGGAAGACATCATGTATCCTGTTCTAGCTGTCTTTGCCTTATTCTCAAGAAGCAGATTCACAGAATCTGGAGTTCGCTAGTTTTTGCTTAGTCTGGCTGGCTAATAAGTTTCAGCAGTACTTCCCACTGTGTCTTCCAATATCCTGCACTAGTGTTAAAAGCACATATGGCTGTGCTAAGCTTTTTGATGTGGAAGCTTGGAATCCAATCTAAGGATCTTTTACTTGTTCAACAAGTACCTTTAGATACATCTCCTCAGTCAAATTTTATGCTTTTATTTTAGTTAAAAATAATTGTAAAGTTCTTGCAAAAAGAAATGTCAAATCATTAAGAGGATTTATGCTATGAATCTTAGATTGGAAGAAACTAAAGATACAAGACAATTCAATGCAATATTGGGTCCTAGATAAGACATTGAAATAGGAAGGACTGTGGAAAAACTGGAGATACCTCTATTAAACTCCAAACTCAGCTAATAGCATCATAGCTAATAGTATAATACCATTGTTAATTTCCTAGCTTTAGTGATTTATTATGCTTATGCAAATTTCTAACATTAGAAGAATCTCAATTACATATACAATAATTTCATACATTTTTGCCTTTTCTGTGAGTCTATAATTATTTGAGAGAGGGAGGGAGAAAAACAAAGTGTGAGCAAAAAGGAAGAAGAGAGGGAGGAAAGAAGCAAGGGAGGGAGAGAGGGGAGAAAAATGGAGAGAGAGACAGAGAGAGACAGAGACAGAGAGTCACACAGAGAGATGCAGTGATGTGGAGATCCAGAAAAACACAGCAAGGGAAAGATACACAAGGAGAGAATAAGCGATGTGCATGTACCAATTTTCCTGGTTTATAAAAAACACATTTTGTACATCCTTTCATAGTTGTCCCTTCAGTGACTTCATGGTAAGGTGCCACTGTATCTTAGAAATAAAAAAATCTTTACTCAAGGATCTAGGTATCAAATATGTATGAACGAACCACGGAATGACCTTTATGTGCTGACACGGCAAGATTTATAAGTCAAATGTGGCAAAATAATGCATATTCTGTGATTCTGCTTAAATAGAAAACATATATCTGTACATAGGCAAATTGATAGAAACTTATTGAAACAAGAAATACTAAACTATGGTTCTTTAGAACAGGAGCTGAAGAAAGCCAAAGAATTCTTTAACATTTTAAACTATTGTTGCACTCTCTTTGCAATGATGTGTATTCATATATTTCAAGTAAGAAAATATTTACGTGATAAATAATACCTTTATGAAGTTGAATGGATACAAGCATTGTTTTATTTGACCTCTTTTTTGTAGTTTTTATTTTGTCTAAAACATGTTTCAAGCATTGTTAAAATATTTTATTTTTAAAAATAATAAATTAGTTTTTAAAATTTTATGTATGCATTGAATTTAAATAATTTTCACATTCTTCTCCTTTCTCCAAATTCTCTCACATTCCTCCACATTCCCTTCTAAATTTATGAACAATTTTTCTTTAATAATTATTGCCATACACAAATATACAAATAAAAATATAAACACAACTTGTCCCATGGATTATCTCATTCTTTTTTAGCCCATCTTCATCCTTTCATATCATTTTTTGATACCTAGCAACACTTTCATTTTTTTTTAGATTCTACCTCATATGAGTCAGAATGGCTAAGGTCAAAAACTCAGGAGACAACAGGTGCTGGCGAGGATGTGGAGAAAGAGGAGCACTCCTCCACTGCTGGTGGGATTGCAAGCTGGTAAAACCACTCTGGAAATCAGTCTGGAGGTTCCTCAGAAAACTGGGCATGACACTCCCGGAGGATCCAGCTATACCACTCCTGGGCATATACCCAGAGACTTTACCTGCATGCAATAAGGTCACATGCTCCACTATGTTCATAGCAGCCTTATTTATAATAGCCAGAAGCTGGAAAGAACCCAGATGTCCCTCAACGGAGGAATGGATTCAGAAGATGTGGTATATTTACACAATGGAATATTACTCTGCAATTAAAAACAATGAATTCACAAAATTCCTAGGCAAATGGTCAGAACTTGAAAATATCATCCTGAGTGAGGTAACCCAATCACAAAAAAAACACACATGGTATGCACTCACTGATAAGTGGATATTAACCCAGAAGCTCAGAATACCCAAGAAACAATTCACATATCAAATGATGCCCAAGAAGGCTCAATGAAGCAGTCTAGAAACATTTTCTACCAGGGACTCCCAGTGCCCGAATCTGGTTGGTACTCAAGTCAATGCCTTACTCAACCATCATCAGAGAAGCTTATTCTTGGAGTTGATGGGAACTAGCATAGAGACCCACAACTGGACCATGTGCAGAGAATGAGAGACCTTGAAACACTCAGTCCTAAGTGGGATGTGTTCATTACACCCCTCTCAGGGATCAAGGAGCTGTTCAGAAGAGAAAATGGAAAGGATTATAAAACAAGAGGTGATGGATGACTCCAGAGAAATAATGTTCTTTAGACACAAGAGTACTAATTTATATAAATTCACAGAGACTGCGACTGCATGCACATGACCTGTACAGGTTCAAGTCAAACTGGGTCCTAGAACTTAGATTCTGAAGTGAACTTAGGATCCTAACCCTAACCAAAGAGCTATCTCCAACTGACACATACTAGCATAGAAATGTTAGTTTTCTCCAATAGAGTCTCACTGAATATATCAACAGTGCATTAGGGCAGGCTCCATGCCTAATAGTAGATGGACAACACAAAATGTACTCTATGGTTGGTATTTAGTACTTTTTACACAATTTGTCTTTAATTTCTTTGCTCAAGCATTTTTATTGGTCTTTTGCTTGTGTATGTTGGCTTTGGACTCTGACTCTCTCTCTCTCTCTCTCTCTCTCTCTCTCTCTCTCTCTCTCTCTCTCTCTCTCTCTCTGTGTTTGTGGTGTGATGTGAGTCTTGTATGTTTTTTTTTCCATTTTTTTGTTTTTGCAAAGTTTGGGTTTTTTGTTTGCATACTTATTTTTTAAAGAAATAAAGAAAGGTCATGAGTTGGCAGATAGGGAGGTGGGGAGGATTTTGGAGGTGTTGGGGGAAGAGCTAATCATGATAAGAATATATTATATGAAATTTATTTTTCAATAAAGATAAATAAAAAGTAAATGCAAAAAAGATTGCTATAAAAATAAATATATTTCAACATTGTCATTAAACATAAATACAGTTTAGTGGTCTTATTCAGTGTTGCTCATATGTGTATATTTTCAGGGCTGATTGCTTGGTTTTAGATAACCAATTTAGGGTCCTCAATTCTGGGGAAGATCAATTACCTCTCCCTCTCAGAAGTTATCAATAGCCTATATATATCTTCATCTAGGAGTGGCGACCCATGAGATTTCCTCATCCACATTGGTTTATTAACTGATGAGCAAACACCAAGGTGCCCAACTTCATTTAATATATCCACAACACAGTTCCTGCATCTAAGGTTCAGAGAAGGTTGTGAAAGAGGGAGTGAAAGATTGTTGAGAGTCAGAGGACGAGGAAATCTGTAGCAAGATTATTTTCTACATATGACAAGAATGCTGCCTCCATGACACTTCAATAATAGGGCTGGCTAAGCAATAGCTCAACATATCTCACATACTACTTTATTTTATTTGCTAAAGATAGGTGTATGTATGTGTGTCTGTCTGTGTATTTGTGCCTGTGAGTGCAGGTGCCCATGGAGAACAGAAGTGGATGGTAGATCCCTGGACCTGGAGTTACAGGTGATTTTGAACTACCTGACACAGATGCTGACAATGGAACTCAAGTCCTCTGCAAGAGCACTAACAGCACATTCAGCTACTGATTTCCTAATTGCAAGATCTTTGCGGGTATCATTTTCTAACTATCCTAAATAATCATGTTCAGACTATTAGAAATCTGTCTCATCAATAACGTCTGATCATCATGATTGATGTCACAGAATAAAAGTATGTGACAGTTTCTTGGGTTCATTTATTTTCCAGTTTTGTCAGTATTTTCTGCTCTTCACCAGTTCCCTTACATGTCTTTGTTCACATTCCTTCAGGCTAGGGAATCCTCCAACTTTTGTACTTTACTTCCAAAGCTTGTCAGAGCTACAAATCTACTTACATGTTGGGTAGTTCCTATCCTGAAAAATACACCAAGTACATCACCCAGACGGTGACCCCAATGACTGCAGGCTTTTAACTTAACTCCTATGGCAAACAGTCTCTTCAGACCATTGCTTTTGTGGACATTATTGACATTAACCACTTCTGCAATCTGGAATAGCATTGTAAATGTAAACAATACTTGAGTTAAATATAGTGATTGCAAACATTACAGAAAGCAGGTTATCTCTCCATCTTAAAACAAATCCCATTTTTATTATGCTAAACATCAAATTGGTGTATGAGTGAACTACAGTCTTTGATAAATTACCCTTCCCATCTTGATTTTATCCTGATAATAACGAGATTATATGTAGGATTGAAAGCTATTAGTTTTCAGTGAAACATTTTTCAGAAACTAAATAAGGGACTTAATGTGTGTTTATTTATGACTGTCTTATTTTGCCTCAGCAATTTAAGTTCTTCTTTTCCTACAGTTATGTATCTATTCCTTTTTAGTGAAAATATTATCTGTGCCTTACCACATAATGAAAATAAATGAAACCTACTTAAGTGTCCATTTTCAAAGCAATTTCAGTGTAGTCAATATGGCTATGAGATCCCTTTCAAAGACTTTGGTAATCAAAAACATGTGTTGTGCCAGGTATGGGTAGTATTTATTTTGGAAGAAAGGGCATTACTATTTTTTCGCATTATTATTTTTTTAAGAAAGAAAGGATGATATTTTCCAGCACTCACTGATAAGTGGATATTAGCCCAGAAGCTTGGAATACCCAAGACACATTTCACATTCCAAATGATGCCCAAGAAGGAGGAAGAACAAAGTATGGATCCTTGGGTCCTTTGTAGAAAGGGGTACAAAATAGACACAGAAGGAGATACAGAGACAAAGGGTGGAGCACAGTCTGAGGGAAAGACCATCCAGAGACTACCCCACCCAGGGATCCTTCCCATATACAGTTACAAAACCCAGACACTATTGTGGATGCCCATAGCTATCACCTGGGAAGCTTTCCTAGTGCAAGACAAATACAGAGGGGGACACTCTAAGCCAGCCATTGAACTGAGCACAAGGTCCCCAATGGGGGAGCTAGAGAAAGGACCCAAGGAGCTGAAGGGGTTTGCAGCTCCACAGGAGGAACAACAACATGAGTCAACCAGTACTCCCAGAGCTCCCAGGGACAACCATCAACCAAAGAGTACACATGGAGTTACCCCTGGCTCCAGACACATAGGCAGCAGAGGATGGTCTTGTTAGACACCAAAGGGAGGAGGGGCCCTTGGTCCTGGAAAGACTTGATGCTGTAGTGTAGAGGAATACCAGGATAGGGAAGCGGGGGAGGGTTGATTGGGGAAGGGGAGATAGCTTATGGGATTTTCGGGGGAGAGGGGAACCAGGAAAGGGGACAACATTTGAAATGTAAATAAAGAATATGTCTATTAAAAAAAAGGAAAATCATTTTAGCTTGAAGCATTTTACAGTACTTTATAATGCTTTTTAATGAAATAATACAATTAAGTGCCAGTTAATTCTGAGGCAGTGAGACAGAAACAGTGACACCTTTCTTGACGTTCTGTGTGCTTTGAATTGTCCTCTTTCCTCTCCCAAATGAACTGAATTATCTCTATTGCAGTATTTCTTGCTTTTATTCCTGCTTGGTATAGTCCTCATTGTATCCAATATTCAGGCTAGAAAAGATTCTATCAAAGTAATAAATCATTTTAATATCTCAACTCTGTGGTATATTATCTTAATGCTTTCATTTAGTATGTATTTTATATTTTCCCATCCAAAGCTGCAGCAATATTTATAAATAACATGTCTATTTGGGTACCTTATCACAGGTTTAATATATGATTTGCAGTTGCATAACAGGCCCATCTGTGTAGCTCTTATCAGACAGACATGGTTATTTAGTGCTTTCATCTCAAGTCACAGCACTAATAAGTGTTCTCTAGAACTCAAATTTTATTTTTTGTCTGCTGTTACTGGCTTTGTGAATTTGGGAGGAAGGAATAGTACCATAATGATAGAAAATTTTAATTTCCCGAATAATGAAGCAAAAATATCAATATAATCAGGAACCAGCACTTTTGATTGCCTAAATTTTCCATTCATTTCTCATTTCAATTCATCTTTAGCTCAATGAAGTTTTCCTTCCACTATGACACTAACTATTGTCTGTGATGTTATTGATGATGAATTTCTTTTAGATTCCCCATGTCCTTTCCTCCCTTCCCCCTCGGGTTTGAGTACATATGGGAAATAATATTCACATTCTTCCAAAAAGATGTAAGCTAAAAGTTCATCTATGGAGATTATGAAACACACTGACTTATGCAGTTCTCTCTCCTTCTTAGGGATTTGTCCTATGTTTTTTTATATTTTAAAGTAAAAATCTCTTCATTGATTTATGTTCCCAATCTTTCATAGTAGTCGATGTTTTGAAATGCTTTTCTGATTAAGTAACTTGCACCATGTCAGTCTACTATCTGCTTTTTTTTTATTATTTATTTTATTTTAGTTTTTTAATTTACATTCCAAATCACTTCCCCTTTCCCGTTTCCTCCCTCCCCGAAAGTCCCATAAGCCCCCTTCCCTCCCTCTTTTCTCCATTCAACCCCCTCTCGTTACTCTGTCCTGGCGTTCCCCTACATCCAGTCTTTCCAGGACCAGGGGTCTCTCCTTCCATCTTTTTAGAAATCTATTGATATGCGGATTGTGTCTAGGGTATTCCGAGATTCTGGGTCAATATCCCCTTATCAGTGACTGCATACCATGTGTGTTCTTTTGTGATTGGGTTACCTCACTAAGGATGATATTTTCAAGATCTGACCATTTGCCTAGGAATTTCGTGAATTCATTGTTTTTAATTGCAGAGTAGTATTCCATTGTGTAGATATACCACATCTTCTGAATCCATTCCTCCGTTGAGGGACATCTGGGTTCTTTCCAGCTTCTGGCTATTATAAATAAGGCTGCTATGAACATAGTGAAGCATGTGTCCTTATTGCATACAGGTAAAGTCTCTGGGTATATGCCCAGGAGTGGTATAGCCGAATCCTCCGGGAGTGTCATGCCCAGTTTTCTGAGGAACCGCCAGACTGCTTTCCAGAGTGGTTGTACCAGCTTGCAATTCCACCAGCAGTGGAGGAGTGTTCCTCTTTCTCCACATCCTCCCCAACAACTGCTGTCTCCTATGTTTTCGATCTTAGCCATCCTGACTGGTGTGAGATGGAATCTCAGGGTTGTTTTGATTTGCATTTCCCTAATGACTAAGGATTATGAACATCTCTTTAGGTGTTTCTCAGCCATTAGATATTCTTCAGGTGAGAACTCTTTGTTTAGCTCTGTACCCCATTTTTTAATAGGGTTACTTGCCTCTCTGGAGTTTAACTTCTTGAGTTCTTTGTATATATTGGATATTAGCCCTCTGTCGGATGTAAGGTTGGTAAAGATCATTTCCCAGTTAGTTGGTTGCCGCTTTGTCTTTTTGACAGTGTCTTTTGCCTTGCAAAAACTTTGTAATTTAATGAGGTTCCATTTGTCTATTCTTGATCTTAGAGCATAAGCTATTGGAGTTCTGTTCAGGAAATTCTCCCCTGTGCCCATATGTTCAAGGTTCTTCCCTAGTTTCCCTTCTATTAGTTTCAGTGTGTCTGGTTTTATGTGGAGATCTTTGATCCACTTAGAATTGAGCTTAGTGCAAGGAGATAAGGATGGGTCAATTTGCATTCTTCTGCATGTTGACCTCCAGCTGAGCCAGCACCATTTGTTGAAAAGGCTATCTTTTTTCCACTGGATGGTTTTAGCTCCTTTGTCAAAGATCAAGTGACCATAGGAGTGTTGATTCATTTCTGGGTCTTCAATTCTGTTCCATTGATCTACATGTCTGTTACTGTACCAATACCATGCAGTTTTTAACACTATTGCTCTGTAGTACAGCTTGAGGTCCGGGATACTGATTCCCCCAGAGGTTCTTTTACTCTTGAGAATAGTTTTAGCTATTCTGGGTTTTCTGTTATTCCAGATGAATTTTTGAATTGCTCTTTCTAACTCTATGAAGAATTGAGTTGGGATTTTGATGGGGATTGCATTGAATCTGTGTATTACTTTTGGTAAGATGCTCATTTTTACTATATTAATCCTGCCAATCCATGAGCATGGCAGATTTTTCCATCTTCTGAGGTCTTCTTCAATTTCTTTCTTCAGAGACTTGAAGTTCTTGTCATACAGATCTTTCACTTGTTTGGTTAGAGTCACGCCCAGATACTTAATATGGTTTGTGGCTATCGTGAAGGGTATTATTTCTCTTACTTCTTTCTCGGCTTGCTTATCCTTTGAGTATTGGAAGGCTTCTGACTTGCTTGAGTTGATTTTATATCCGGCCACTTTGCTATTTGCTTTTAAAGAAAGTGTTTCACTATTCATAGACCTGATTGCCATTAAGTCAAAGAGGATTCTCCTCCCTCCAGTATCCAAGTGCTGGGATAAAAGGTACATGTTATCAATCCAAGCTTTATTTTTTTTCATTTTAATATAGAGGGACTTGAGTTTTGGAGAGAACTTCAGCTGCTCTTTACATGGATTTATAACTATAAAACAAGTTTCTGCCCAACGTTTCAATTCCAAGTGAAGACAGACATTCTTTTATCTTCTCTTACCATCATTTTTTAAAACTAGTCTTTTTTTTCTATGGCATTGTGATCACTGGGGTTTGGAAGTTGTAGATTTTGGCTTCTCTCAGTAAAAAATATTTTCAGAAATTAGAGATGTCTAGGGTGTATAACTGGGGATGGACTTTGAGATTTCAAAAGACTAAGACCATTTTGAGTCAGCCTTCTCTTTCTCCTTGTGAATAGAGCTGTGAACTCTCAACTGCTGTTCCAGCCACCTGCTACCATTCCTTGGCACCATAGTTTCTAATTCTCTGGAACCTTAAGTCCCATTAAACTCTTTTCTATGTTGCCTCAGTTAGAGTGCTTTATCAGTTATATAGAAAAGTAGCTAAGGTGCCATGTAACTCAGGCTTGCCTTGGTCTCACTATGTATTCTAACCTCGCCTCAGACATGTGATTTCCTTGACTCAGAATCACCAGCACTAGTGTGTACCACATGTCTGCATGAGAGGATGTTCACAGCAGAAGGAACCAGATGAAATGGTTATGAGAATTCTAACTACTAACGTTATAAATTTTCTATAAATGTAAACGTAATCTAAAATTAACCACTTATTTTGGAAAGAAAATACTGTGGAAAAACAAATTGATTCAGTCTCTTCATTTTATCAAAGATGACGCTAGAACTTAGAGAGTAATGCACATTAGTTTTCTATCATAGCCTCATCCTACCAAGCCAAAATGCTTTTCTCTTATTCAGTGCAAAAGGAATCCACTCTTGTATTGATGGCATTTAATACAGAAGTAATTCAGCTTAAATATTAGGCTAATGAGGTCTATGCTATAGGTTAAATTTTGTGACAACCAGCTGCTTTTAGATGGAGAGAAAAACCTCTAATCTATGCCTCAGACTCATTATTCAAAGTCAATTTTGTCTATTTCAGGTAAGTATACACAACTAGAAAGACTACAAAATTCTTCTAATGCAAACATTCATATCGGTAAAATAGTAAACTTGTATAAAGACACTGATAATTATACTGCATTACTAGGCCATATAAACTAAGTACCTGTGTGTAATACACACATGCATGCACACACGCGTACACACACACACACAAACACACACACACACACACACACACACACGAGCACAGACACATACTCACAAATGTATGTGCACACACATATGGATATATATTCAATTGGATTTATAGTTTCTTGTTCTTTTTATATAAATCTTGACATTTCTGTTAAAACTTACCACTATTGTCCAAAGTCTTGGCATATTTAAAAAAATATATGAGCTTCTCTTTTAACATAGACAGGCAGGTAGTGAGAAGTTTTCTAAAGTTCATATAGTATGTGAAAATAGATATAAATTTATTCTTAATGATTCTTGAAGCAATTTTTGTGGTATTAGTACATAATGGGAAATGAATATGACAGTATTTTGATTTCATTGTTTTCTGAGTTAAAACTAGAATTTTCATTATATTTTATACAATATTAAAATAAGCAGCACATGTTAAATATATAACATAGCTATAAATCTCTTTGTAAATAAAAAACAGCTGGTAAAACCTTAAATAGAAATAGACAAAGGATATCAAGAGGTAATTCAAGAAAGGAGGAAAAGTACTTTAATAGTGGCAACTTAAACTGTTCAACCACAGTGGTAATTTAATAATATAACCAAGGGGAGTGATTTTAGTTAAATGGTGTAATAGCAGCAGAAACATTAATTAATTTGAATAAGTATTCATGATCAATAATTCCTTTCTATGAACTAACGAATTTAAGTGAAGGATTAAGACACTTGAGTGGTACATAGAGTTTTCTTTTATAAAGATCCATCAACGAGTATGGGAGGGAGAGTTTTACATTATCTACACCCCTTCTTTAAGCCCTTGTAATTCACTGTGGAGAGAGCTATTCTCTGAGTTGGAAGAAAAAGAAGGATGTGAGCATATTTACTCTGGACTCCAGCACAAGATGCCCTCCAGAAAGTCCTATTTCTAGGCTAGTCACAATAGATCAAGGTTGTTGGCACCCTGGTGTGCTAAATAAATTCTTGGGATCTGAGGCTAATGCTAAATAACCCAGGCACCAACCTAATCTTCCTTTGGTTCAAGGCTTAATATCAACACCCACACACTCAGGCCACAGGTCTGTTTCATTTGCATTTAGACTCCAAAATACTCATCATCCATTCTATTATTGAAGCAGGCACAAGTTCTATATCAGCACTGTGTTGGCCCTTGGCTCACAGGGCCTCAAGTTCCTGACTTTCCTTATGTCCCAAGTTTCCATTCCAGGCCAGTACGGCATCTATAGGATCAGGCTTCAAGTCAGTCTCCTTAAGTGAGTACCAAGTACCAAGCCCAACTCTTCAAATATTTCTGGAATAAGCGTGTTCACAGAACCTCCAAAACCATCCATGCATAATCTTCAGGAAAGCAGACTGATGAAGGGTTGAGAATAGTTTGTAAATACAACAGTATGTGATAAAGTTAAAATGACCACGAATAATCAGGGAAGCATGACAGGTCAAAAGAAACCAATTGCAAATAGCCACACAGAAACAGAGTTATACACGAACATTTTGATAAAGAATTGAAAATAAACAACTTAAAGAACAGTGAACATATTTCTAAATATAGCCCTGAAAAGAATAAAATAAGAACATTTTATGCAGATCAACTCATGATTAAAAACTGCATAAAACAACCAAATGGAAACTTCAACTGAAGAATATGTTATGAAGACTGTATCACTGAGCTCAAAGGCATATATACATGCATATATATATATATATATATATATATATATATCCATCCCATGGGACATATTTGCACCATCACAGGAACCAACATATGCAGCATGGGAGTTTCAGGAGGAATGATTGATAAAGAGTTAAAGTTGTATTTAAAGAAATGATGACAAGATTCATCATATCTTAAGATAGAAAGAAGCATCCATCAAGATGAACAAAATCAAATAACTCCAAATTTAAAGAAACTAGACAATTCTGAGAGCTATAGATAATAGAATTCTGAATGCAGCAAGGGAAAACTTATCACATAATGACAACATCTATAAGACCATCTATCATCAGTAAAATCCTTTCAAAGTACTGAAAGGGGGAAGTTCCCTCCAGATTCCAAAATTCCCCAATGAATATAATGGACAAAAGCATTTGTCTAGGGTATTGACAAGTTTGCTTATTAGCATGAGCAAAGCATTGGAGGAGAGAGAAAAACAGAAGGCCAAAGTCAGAAGAAAATAAAAATAACAGGAACAAAGACTTGGAGAAAGAAAAACTAAGTCATTGAGGAAAGAAGAGTAATAATGTTCTACCTTCTGAATGAGAGAAGCCCAAGGCTGGAAGTTCATTAAACTGATGCTGGTTTTGATGCTTTATAGGTCCCCTGTGTCTTTTCTTTTCCTCTGCCCATCCTATTTAGGTAACTGCTCCCATGCCTTCCTAATATTTCTCCTCAAAATGTTTTAGGGGAATAAGAAGCAACTATCTCAAGAAGCCTGATTTTGCTTTCCTAGTTTTCCTATGTCCTCTAACTCTCCTTCACTAAGAATATCCTAACTGGTAAAGTTGTCATTCATAAATGAAGACCATATAAAGTCTTTCTCAGGCAATGAGCAGTTAAAGGAATTCACGACCTATAGACCCACTTAACAAAGAATTATTCACCGAGAAAATAAGACCCAAAAGGACATGCATGGTATGTACTCACTGATAAGTGGATATTAGCCAAAAATGTACAGAATACCAAGGATACAATCCACAAGAACTCTAGAAGGCTAACAAGCCAAAGGGCCCAAGTGAGGACGCCTCAGTCCCACTTGGGAGGGAGAAGAAAGTAATCACAGGAGGAGGAGAAGGAAGGGAGGGACCTGGGCAGGAAAGGAGACAGTGAGGGGAAGAGGGGAACATGATCATTTATGGAGGGGCAGTACTGAAGCCCTGAGGGCCAGCAGAAAGAATGGAAACAGGCAACCTCGGGAGATAGAAAGTATGGGACCCTCTAGAATGTACCAGAGCCCTGGGAGGTGAGAGACTCTCAGGACTCAAAGGGAGGAACCTTAGATGAAATGCCCAACATTGAGGAGAGGGAACTTGTAGAGTCCACCTCTAGTAGAAAGACAGGGCATCAAATGGAGGGATGGGGTTACCATCCCCCAGTCAAAAACTCTGACCCAGAATTGTTCCTGTCTGAAAGAACTACAGGGACAAAAGTAGAGAAGAGCCTGAGAAAAAGGAGGTCCAGTGACAGGCTCAAATTGGGTTCAAGCTCAAGGGTAGGTCCCAAGGCCTGACACTAATAATGATGCTATGGTGTGTTTACAGACAGGAGCTTAACATGGCTATCCTCTGAGAGGCCCAACAAGCAGCTGAAAGAGTCAGATGCAGATATTTACACCCAACCGTGACCCCTGTGGTTGAATTAGGGTAAAGGAGGAAGAAGCTAAGGAGAATGGTCACCCTATAGGAAGCCCAGCAGTCTCCACTAACTTAGACCTCTGAGATCTCTCAAACACTGGGTCACCAACCAGGTAGCATAAACCAACTGATATAGGCCCCCAACACATATACAGCAGAGAAATGCCAGGTCTGGACTTAATCAGAGAAGATACACCTAATCTTCGAAAGATTTGGGGCTCCAGGGAGTGGGGAGGTCTGGTGGAATGGGGGTCTGGGGATATCCTTTTGGAGACAGGGTTGGGGAGGATATATGAGAAGTAGAACAGTCAGTCAGAGGGTGGACCAGGAGGGGGAAAATGTCTGGACTGTAAAAAAAGATTAAAGAATTAAAAATATAAATAAATAAATAAATAAATGAAAAATATTAACAACTAAAAGCAGATTCAAAAACACAGAAAGTCTAAAATTTAAAACTATCCTTAGACATTTTGGAATGCATTTCTATTTCTTTTTTAAAAGATTTATTTATTCATTTTATGTATGTGAGTACACTGTATCTGTCTTCAGACACATCAGAAGAGGGTACCTGACCCCATTACAGATGGCTGTGAGCCACCATGTGGTTGCTGGGAATTGAACTCAGGACCTTTAGAAGAGCAGTCAGTGCTCTTAACTGCTGAGCCATCTCTCCAGCCCTGTATTTCTATTTCTTAATGTTGTAATTCAATAGTTTATTTCTATTTGATTGCTAATTATAACATAAAAATGATAATTCAGAATGAAAAGATAAAACATTATAAAGCTCGAATGTAGTCAAATTGAGAATAATCTAATACTATAACAATGGTAGAGGAATCACTTTTAAATCTAATGTAAAAATTAAGAAATTATTAAAAATACTTGAATAAGGTAGAGGATAAAAGATAAAACATATTGACACATGTATGAAAATACCATAATTGATTAAATCACATTATATGGTAATTTCCTTATAGGAAGACCAGCAGTCTCAGCTAACCTGGACCCCCGAGATCGCTCAGACACCAAGCAGGGAACATACACCAGCTGATATGAGGCTCCGAACACATATACAGTTTAATAAAAACTAAAATGATTTGCTCATGTGCATACAGTATATAAATGCGTATGTGGTCGTATCATTCACCAAAAATTCAAGAGGAATTAACATGAAAAATCTCTAATTCAGAGTTACTTTTGCACATGTCTTTCATTTTCTTTTCTAGTGTGTGTGTGATATTGAAATGAATTCTTTTTTTATTTTCTAAGTTTTTTATTTACATTCCAAATCATTTCCCCTTTCCCGTTTCCTCCCTCCCCGAAAGTCCCATAAGCCCCCTTCCCTCCCTCTTTTCCCCATTCAACCCCCTCTCGCTTCTCTGTCCTGGCGTTCCCCTACATCCAGATTATTTTAACAACATACATTGATTAGAGCATTCTCATGCACACTCTGGGTTTGCAGACGCTCTTTTACCACCTCTGCTGCAGGTCCCTTCTCCCATCAAGGCCTACTTTTTATTTCCACACATGTTGGTAATTTTTAAATGTTTACTTCATTTATTGTTTATAATTATTATTTATAGTACCAATATAGTGTTGTGTCTGAATGTGTGATGCATGTGTTTGTGGTTTGTGGCTATCAGATCGTAAAATGGGAGCATTAGTTTGTGACTTCTACCAAGAGTTTAGGGCTAGAACTCGGTTTTCAGGGTTTTAACTCCTTTGGTCAACTCCCTGGCTTCCTACAAGATTTTAAAGTCTCTTACCACCAACAGTGGAACTTTTTTTAGTGTGATGGATAGATTACCTAAAATGATTTTGGTTAGTAATTCAAAAGGTACACCTGTATCAAAACATCATGTTATATACCCTAAAGGTATACATTTTTTTACTTGTAGTTCAATATATGTGATGTGAATATGTACAAAACATGAAAAATCCAACGCTCTGTTCTGGTAGACTGCACTGAAGAGACAGGTACCCAGGTTCTCCCGAATATAACATCGCTTGGGACACGGCCTGTTGGGGCTTCCGCCTTCTCCCAAGAACGGGACAGCGCTGTGGTCGTCTGGGTGCCAGATCTGCAGGCCATCTCCTCTGCAGGGTGACCAGTGCCACGGAGAGAGTGCAGAGTGCGCTCCGCCATCTTTGTCCAGTGGCCGGGAAGTTGGGACTGCCAGGCTCAGAGACAGACAGGCATAATATCTCTTGGGTCTTGGGCGGCTTGTGTGTACGTGGCTCCCAAGTGCTGGGCTGATCTGCAGTAACCGGCATGCCAGCTCTGCTGTGGGACTTCTGCCTGACAGAGGGACGCCCCCTCCCCCCCCAGGAGAGATCACACACCCCTGCACAGGGCAGGAGCCTACCAGCCTCCCTTTGGCGACCTCTGCTCCAGGAATCCACTAGGCTGAGCTTTTGGATGCTCAAGGACTCCCCAATATAACATCACTTGGGGCAAGGCACATCAGGGCTCCAAAGTCACTCAGGAGCAGGGCAGGCCCCAGAAATCTGTGCCAGAGGAATCCTGGTAAACCAGGGGGGGCAGAAATAGCTTTGCAGGCTCACAGGAGGTCCAACCAACAGCCAGTGACAGCAGGACCGACTAACATCAGAGGTAACCAGATGGCAAAAGGCAAACGTAGGAACGTTACTAACAGAAATCAAAGTAATATGGCACCATCCGAACCCAACTCTCCAACAGCAGCAAGTCCTGGATACTCCACCACACCCGAAAGACAAGATCTGGATTTAAAATCACTTCTCATGATGCTATTAGAGGATCACAAGAAGGACACAAATAAATCTAATAAAGAATTACAGGAGACCATGAATCAACGGTTAGAAGCCCTTACAAAGGAAACACAAAAATCGCTTAGAGAAATGCGGGAGAACATGGATCAAAAGATGGAGGCGCACAAGGAGACAACACAAAAATCGCTTAACGAGATGAATCAACGGGTAGATGCACTCACACAGGAATCACAAAATTTGCATAAAGAAATGCAGAAGAATATGGGTCAACAGATGGATGCCCATAAGGAGGCAACACAAAAATTGCTTAAAGAAATGAATCAACGGTTAGATGCCCTTACAAAGGAAACACAAGAACTGCTTAAAGAAATGCAGGAGACGATGGATCAACAGATGGATTCCCATGAGGAGGAAACACAAAAATCGCTCAGAGAAATGCAGGAGAATGTGGGTCAACAGGCAGAAATCCTGAAAGAGGTAATGCAAAAATACCTTAAAGAAATACAGGAAAATACAAACAAACAAGTGAAGGATCTCAGCAAATCCATCCAGGAACTAAAAAAGGAAGTAGAAACAACTAAGAAATCACAAAGGGAGACAACTTTGGAGATAGAAAACCTTGGGAAGAAATCAGGAGTCATAGATGCAAACATCAACAATAGAATACAAGAGATGGAAGAAAGAATCTCAGGTGCTGAAGATTCCATATAAAGCATTGACTCAACAGTCAAAGAAAATGCAAAATGCAAAAAACGTGTAACCCAAAACATCCAGGAAATCCAAGACACAATGAGAAGACCAAACCTAAGGATTATAGGTATCGATGAGAGTGAAGATTTCCAACTTAAAGAGCCAATAAACATCTTCAACAAAATTATGGAGGAAAACTTCCCTAACCAAAAGAGAGAGATGCCGATGAACGTACAAGAAGCCTACAGAACTCCAAACAGACTGGACCAGAACAGAAATACCTCCCGTCACATAATAATCAAAACACCAAATGTTCTAAACAAAGAAAGAATATTAAAAGCAGTAAGAGAAAAGGGCCAAGTAACATACAAAGGAAGACCTATCCGAATCACATCAGACTTCTCACCAGAGACTATGAAA
This sequence comes from Tokudaia tokunoshimensis, assembly GCA_036184795.1. Classification (NCBI taxonomy): domain Eukaryota; kingdom Metazoa; phylum Chordata; class Mammalia; order Rodentia; family Muridae; genus Tokudaia; species Tokudaia tokunoshimensis. Next base: position 110,880,527 of record BTHU01000023.1, read on the forward strand.
GCCAGAAGATCCTGGGCAGATCTCATGTAGACACTAAGAGAGCACAAATGCCAGCCTAGACTACTATACCCAGCAAAACTCTCAATCTCCATAGATGGAGAGACCAAGATATTCCATGATAAAACCAAATTTTCACAATATCTTTCCACAAATCCAGCCCTGCAACGGATAATAGGTGGAAACCTCCAATACAGGGAGAGAGACAACACCCTGGAAAAATGAGATAATAACCTTCTTGAATCAAACTCAAAAGTAGATAACCATCCAAACATAAAGATAGCGTCAAGAATGGCAGATGGCAATAATCACTATGCCTTAATCTCTCTTAAAATCAATGGTCTCAATTCCCCAATTAAAAGACATAGACTAGCAGACTGGATACGTAAACAGGACCCAGCATTTTGCTGCATGCAGGAAACGCACCTCAGTGTCAAAGACAAACACTACCTCAGAGTAAAAGGCTGGAAAACAATTTTACAAGCAAATGGCCCCAAGAAACGAGGTGGAGTAGCCATCCTAATATCGGATAAAATTGATTTTCAACCTAAAGTCATCAAAAAAGACACAGAAGGACACTACATACTGATCAAGGGAAAAATCCACCATCAAGAACTCTCAATTCTGAATATCTATGCTCCAAATGCAAGGGCACCCTCATTCGTAAAAGAAACTTTACTAAAACTCAAAGCACACATCGCACCGCACACAGTAATAGTGGGTGACTTCAACACCCCACTCTCTGAAATGGATCGTTCAGGAAAGCAGAAACTAAACAGGGACACTGAATCTAATTGAAGCCTTGGACCAAATGGAACTAACTGATATATATAGAACATTTCATCCTAGAGCTAAAGAATACACCTTCTTCTCAGCTCCTCATGGTACCTTCTCCAAAATTGACCATATAATTGGTCACAAATCAGACCTCAACAGATATAAGAAGATAGAACTAATCCCATGCCTCCTATCAGATCACTATGGAATAAGGGTGGTCTTCAATGGCAACAAAAACAAAAGAAAACCCTCGTACACATGGAGGCTGAACAATGCTCTACTCAATGATAACTTGGTCAAGGTGGAAATAAAGAAAGAAATCAAAGACTTTTTGAAAGTTAATGAAAATGAAGGCACAACATACCCTAATTTATGGGACACAATGAAAGCAGTGCTAAGAGGAAAATTCATAGCCCTGAGTGCCGCCAAAAAGAAACGGGAGACAGCATACACTAACAGCTTAATGGCACACCTGAAAGCCCTGGAAAAAAAGAAGCAAATACACCAAAGAGGAGTAGAAGGCAGGAAATCATCAAACTCAGGGGTGAAATCAATCAAGTAGAAACAAATAAAACCATACAAAGAATCAACAAAACGAGGAGTTGGTTCTTTGAGAAAATCAACAAGATAGATAAGCCCTTAGCCAGACTAACCAGAGAGCACAGAGATAGTATCCAAATTAATAAAATCAGAAACGAAAAGGGAGAGATAACAACAGAAACTGAGGAAATTTAAAAAATCATCAGATCCTACTACAAAAACCTGTATTCAACACAACTAGAAAATCTTGAGGAAATGGACAATTTCCTTGACAGATACCAAGTACCAAAATTAAATCAGGATCAAATAGACCATCTAAACCGTCCTATAACCCCTGAAGAAATAGAAGTTGTCATTGGAAGTCTTCCAAGCAAAAAAAGCACAGGTCCAGATGGTTTTAGTGCAGAATTCTATCAGACCTTCAAAGAAGACCTAACACCAGTACTCTTCAAACTGTTCCACAAAATAGAAACAGAAGGAACACTACCCAACTCGTTCTATGAAGCCACAATTACACTAATACCAAAAGCACACAAAGATCCGACAAAGAAAGAGAATCTCAGGCCAATCTCTCTTATGAATATCGATGCAAAAATACTCAATAAAATTCTTGCCAACCGAATCCAAGAACACATCAAAAGGATCATTCACTACGATCAAGTAGGCTTCATCCCAGGGATGCAGGGATGGTTCAATATAAGGAAATCCATCAATGTAATCCACTATATAAACAATCTCAAAGAAAAAAACCACATGGTCATCTCATTAGATGCTGAGAAAGCATTTGACAAAATTCAGCATCCTTTCATGCTAAAGGTCTTGGAAAGATCAGGAATTCAAGGCCCATGTCTAAACATAGTAAAAGCAATTTACAGCAAACCAGCAGCCAGCATCAATCTAAACGGAGAGAAACTTGAAGCAATCCCACTAAAATCAGGGACTAGACAAGGCTGCCCTCTCTCTCCATATCTTTTCAATATAGTACTTGAAGTTCTAGCTAGAGCAATTAGACAACAAAAAGAGGTCAAAGGGATACAAATTGGAAAGGAAGAAGTCAAACTATCACTACTTGCAGACGATATGATAGTATACTTAAGCGACCCAAAGAACTCCACCAGAGAACTCCTACAGCTGATAAACGACTTCAGCAAAGTGGCCGGATATAAAATCAACTCAAGCAAGTCAGTAGCCTTCCTATACTCAAAGGATAAGCAGGCTGAGAAAGAAGTAAGAGAAATGATACCCTTCACGATAGCCACAAACCATATAAAGTATCTTGGCTTGACTCTAACCAAACAAGTGAAAGATCTGTATGACAAGAACTTCAAGTCTCTGAAGAAAGAAATTGAAGAAGACCTCAGAAGATGGAAAAATCTGCCATGCTCATGGATTGGCAGGATTAATATAGTAAAAATGACCATCTTACCAAAAGTAATATACAGATTTAATGCAATCCCCATCAAAATCCCAACTCAATTCTTCATAGAGTTAGAAAGAGCAATTCAAAAATTCATCTGGAATAACAGAAAACCCATGATAGCTAAAACTATTCTCACGAATAAAAGAACCTCTGGGGGAATCAGTATCCCGGACCTGAAGCTGTACTACAGAGCAATAGTGTTAAAAACCGCATGGTATTGGTACAGTGACAGGCATGTAGATCAATGGATCAGAATTGAAGACCCAGAAATGAATCCACACTCCTTCGGTCACTTGATCTTTGACAAAGGAGCTAAAACCATCCAGTGGAAAACAGATTGCCTTTTCAACAAATGGTGCTGGCTCAACTGGAGGTCAACATGCAGAAGAATGCAAATTGACCCATTCTTATCTCCTTGCACTAAGCTCAATTCCAAGTGGATCAAGGATCTCCACATAAAACCAGACACACTGAAACTAATAGAAAGGAAGCTAGGGAAGAACTTTGAACATATGGGCACAGGGAAGAATTTCCGGAACAGAACTCTAATAGCTTATGCTCTAAGATCAAGAGAAGAACACACATGGTATGCAGTCACTGATAAGGGGATATTGACCCAGAATCTCGTAATACCCTAGACACAATCCGCATATCAGTAGATTTCTAAGAAGATGGAAGGATAGACCCCTGGTCCTGGAAAGACTGGATGTAGGGGAACGCCAGGACAGAGTAACGAGAGGGGGTTGAATGGAGAAAAGAGGGAGGGAAGGGGGCTTATGGGACTTTCGGGGAGGGAGGAAACGGGAAAGGGGAAATGATTTGGAATGTAAATAAAAAAAATAAAAAAAAAAAGAATAGACAAATTGGACCTCATTAAATCACGAAGTTTTTGCAAGGCAATAGACACTGTCAAAAAGACAAAGCGGCAACCAACTAACTGGGAAATGATCTTTACCAACCTTACATCCGACAGAGGGCTAATATCCAATATATACAAAGAACTCAAGAAGTTAAACTCCAGAGATGCAAGCAACCCTATTAAAAAATGGGGTACAGAGCTAAACAAAGAGTTCTCAACTGAAGAATATCTAATGGCTGAGAAGCACCTAAAGAGATGTTCATCATCCTTAGCCATTAGGGAAATGCAAATCAAAACAACCCTGAGATTCCATCTCACACCAGTCAGAATGGCTATGATCAAAAACACAGGAGACAGCAGTTGTTGGGGAGGATGTGCTGAAAGAGGAACACTCCTCCACTGCTGGTGGAATTGCAAGCTGGTACAACCACTCTGGAAAGCAGTCTGGCGGTTCCTCAGAAAACTGGGCATGACACTCCCGGAGGATCCGGCTATACCACTCCTGGGCATATACCCAGAGGCTTTCCCTGCATGCAATAAGGACACATGCTCCGCTATGCTCATAGCAGCCTTATTTATAATAGCCAGAAGCTGGAAAGAACCCAAATGTCCCTCAATGATGGAATGGATTCAGAAGATGTGGCATATCTACACAATGGAATACTATTCTGCAATTAAAAACAATGAATTTACGAAATTCCTAGGCAAATGGTCAGAACTTGAAAATATCATCCTTAGTGAGGTAACCCAATCACAAAAGAACACACATGGTATGCAGTCACTGATAAGGGGATATTAACCCAGAATCTCAGAATACCCTAGACACAATTCGCATATCAATAGATTTCTAAGAAGATGGAAGGATAGACCCCTGGTCCTGGAAAGACTGGATGTAGGGGAACGTCAGGACAGAGAAATGAGAGGGGGTTGAATGGAGAAAAGAGGGAGGGAAGAGGGCTTATGGGACTTTCGGGGAGGGAGGAAACAGGAAAGGGGAAATGATTTGGAATATAAATAAAAAAAAAGAAAAATCCAACGTATTTATCAAAACATTTAATTTCTTTTTTAATATAAAAATAATAAAGGATGATATCAAATGTTTTCAAGGGTACTGCACATTCTTATATAGTTCTAGGAGTATAAAATGTGATACCATATTTGGAAAAATTCAAAATAAAACCACAGTATTTGAATATTTTTAAAATAGCCTTATATAGTAATTCCATGTTTAAATATTCTTTTTTTTTGGCTTTTTGATACAGGGTTTCTCTGTGTATCCCTGGCTGTCGTGGAACTCACTGTGTAGACCAGGCTGGCCTCGATCTCAGAAATCCTCCTGCCTCTGCCTCCTAAGTGCTGGGATTAAAGGCATGCGCCACCAACATCCGGCCCATGTTAAAATATTATACTAAGAATATAAGCAGATATAAAACATTGATTTTTCACATTCTATTGTGTATAATAGAAAAATATGGAAAACTATTCAAACTCCCAGTAAACAGTATGAATTTAATAAAAAAACAATACAAAATAGATAAGGTTTCTATTTCAAGTCATATTGAAAAAAATATGATAAAGATGTTAACATAAAGAAATATATGACAACTCACTATTAAAGAGTAATTAATCTAATAAGTAAATCAGAAAATCCCAAAGAATAATGGCCGTTTCATTTACTACTTGTCGTATACAAAATTATGATAGTTAAGTTCTCTGAATCTCAGCTTCTTCATTAGTGAGTCAATAATATCTGATTATAAGGTATAAGTTATAATAAAATCTAAATGTGTTAAAGAACAATTCATGTCCATTTTATTCAATGCTTTTGTGACTAAAATATGTTCTTTTTGTTATAGGAAAAATGGATTTTTTTTATTCTTTGAGAGTTTCATAATGCATGTGATATGTTTTGATCAAATCCACCCCTCCAGTTACTCATTTTCAATTCCTTCTCTGTCATCACATGGTATTCTCTCCTCATTTCATACGTTCCCTTAGTGCTCTCAATGGATGCATGGGTATAGGTTCATCTACTAGATCAAGGGTAGCCTCTCAAAGGTTGTATTTCAGGGGGAAAAAAAACCCAAAAAGCAAAAAAACAAACAACCCCCCTCCGCAATCTGACTGTCCTCCTCCCAACAGTCATGTATCCCAAATAGTTCCTTAGCTATGGTTGGAACTTCATAAGTGCCCTTCCTATCCAAGCTGGTATTTTGCATAGTTTGATCTTGTGCATGTGATGTGCATGCAGTCGCAGTGGCTGTTGCTTTCATGTACGCAAAAGCATTTTTGCTGTTGTCATCCATGACAAAAGAATTGAAATCATGTATGCCTTATCAAGTGTCAATAGGTCAAATAATATGTCCATGTGGCAACTCCTGGACTCTGTATGAGGCCAAACTATGAAATAATAGTCTTTGAAGATATGATAAATTTAACATCTTGAGATGAGATTATCTTTCAATAACCTAATATATATTAAATCCAATTGTAAGAGAAAAAAAGCCCCATGAAAACTGGAGTCAAATAGTTCCAAGACATGGAAAAGCACCAGCCACCTTAGCAGCTGGATTTTCCTCTTAAGACCTTCATTGGGAGAGTGGTCCTAGAACATGTTTTAGATTTCTTTTCTTTTTTCTTTTTTTTAAATTAGGTATATTCTTTATTTACATTTCAAATGTTGTCCCCTTTCCTGGTTCCCCCCTCCCCTGAAAATCCCATAAGCCATCTCCCCTTCCCCAATCAACCCTCCCCTCTACTTCCCTGTCCTGGTATTCCTCTACACTACAGCATCAAGTCTATCAGCTTTTCATGTACGCTAAAAATTAGTTATGCTTTTTTTGATTTTTAGGAAAATGGATATCCCTAGCATTGGTTTTTATGCTCCCCACCCACCCACTCCGACCTCAACACCCTGGCCTCCCCCTATGCTGGGGTATCGAACCTTCACTGGACCAAGGGCCTCCCCTCCCACTGATGCCAGACAAAGCAATCCTCTGCTACATCGGCAGCTGGAGCCATGGCTTACCTCCATGTATCTTCAATTTCCCTTATGAATATCGATGCAAAAATCCTCAATAAAATTCTCACAAACAGAATCCAAGAACACATCAAAAAGATCATTCAACATGATCAGGTAGGCTTCATCCCAGGGATGCAGGGATGGTTCAATATAAGGAAATCCAACGATGTAATACACTGTATAAACAAACTCAAAGGAAAAAACCCACACGATCATCTCATTAGATAGTGATGGGTTTTTTTATGCTTAGTATTTTATTGATTTGAAGAATATGGTTTTGCCTTTCAGCTATGAGGTGTTTATGCTGGCTAATCCACAGGAAAGGTTTGGACAGGGAAACCAAACTAAAAATGTACAACAGACAGAAAGAGAAAGCAACTATACGAAGGGTTTGTTTGGGTTTAGTTCAATCTTCAAACAGCCTGTATTTTAAGCTCGACAAAGAAAGAATTCATTTGTTCCATCTGGCTTCCAGATACTCCCACAACCTCATATGTTGGTAAACCTTAATGAATTCTATTTCTACAATATCCTACATTTTAATGTTAATGCAAGTGCTACTATACCCTGAAGAAATACCATGTACATGAAATGTTTTACTGTCTTGCTCCTAGCATTAAAACTGAACACCCAAAGTAACAAATGATCCAATTAGGTCCACAAAGCAACTGACACTTTTGTTACTTAAACTTTCTGAGGCCACACCTTGGTACTATGATTATGTATGTGTACCTGTGTGTGTGTGTGTGTGTGTGTGTGTGTGTGTGTGTGTAAAACAAAGTAAGTTAAAGACTTGATTTGGCTCAATGCTAGTAGGAAAATTCACAAGTTCTTTGAGAACTTTAAAGCATTTAGTTCCTGAGGATCTTGTGTCTAGAAGTAGCACATTGTCTCCTTTTTAAAAAGCCCATGTATTTAAATATTTCAATTTTCATTCCTAGTACAGTCCTAGCTAACTCTCCGTATCTATAGGTTTGCATTCCATGGATTCAAGTAACTATGGGTAGAAAAGTCTTGAAAACAAATAGTAATTGTTTAAAGTATATAAAATTTTTTTCTTTTTTTAATTTTATTTTATTTTCTAAGTTTTTTTTTATTTACATTCAAAATCATTTCCCCTTTCCCGTTTCCTCCCTCCCTGAAAGTCCCATAAGCCCCCTTCCCTCCCTCTTTTCCCCATTCAACCCCCTCTCGCTTCTCTGTCCTGGCATTCCCCTACATCCAGTCTTTCCAGGACCAGGGATCTCTCCTTCCATCTTCTTGGAAATCTATTGATATGCGAATTGTGTCTAGGGTATTCCAAGATTCTGGGTTAATATCCCCTTATCAGTGACTGCATACCATCTGTGTTCTTTTGTGATTGGGTTACCTCACTAAGGATGATATTTTCAAGTTCTGACCATTTGCCTAGGAATTTCGTGAATTCATTGTTTTCAATAGCAGAGTAGTATTCCATTGTGTAAATATACCACATCTTCTGAATCCATTCCTCCATTGAGGGACATCTGGGTTCTTTCCAGCTTCTGGCTATTATAAATAAGGCTGCTATGAACATAGTGGAGCATGTGTCCTTATTGCATGCAGGGAAAGCCTCTGGGTATATGCCCAGGAGTGGTATAGCCGGATCCTCCGGGAGTGTCATGCCCAGTTTTCTGAGGAACCGCCAGACTGCTTTCCAGAGTGGTTGTACCAGCTTGCAATCCCACCAGCAGTGGAGGAGTGTTCCTCTTTCTCCACATCCTCCCCAACAACTGCTGTCTCCTGTGTTTTTGATGTTAGCCATTCTGACTTGTGTGAGATGGAATCTCAGGGTTGTTTTGATTTGCATTTCCCTAATGACTAAGGATGATGAACATCTCTTTAGGTGCTTCTCAGCCATTAGATATTCTTCAGGTGAGAACTCTTTGTGTAGCTCTGTACCCCATTTTTTAATAGGGTTACTTGCCTCTCTGGAGTTTAACTTCTTGAGTTCTTTCTATATCTTGGATATTAGCCCTCTGTCGGATGTAGGGTTGGTAAAGATCATTTCCCAGTTAGTTGGTTGCCGCTTTGTGTTTTTGACAGTGTCTTTTGCCTTGCAAAAACTTTGTAATTTAATGAGGTCCCATTTGTCAATTCTTGATCTTAGAGCATAAGCTATTAGAGTTCTATTCAGGAAATTCTCCCCTGTGCCCATATGTTCAAGGTTCTTCCCTAGTTTCCTTTCTATTAGTTTCACTGTGTCTGGTTTCTGAGCAACACATGGTGACAACCTTACAGACACCATTTACATTATATTAAAAGTAATTGAAGTATTTCATATGAAAACACTTTATAAAGTGTCCTGGAGTATCTGCAAATTTTGTTATCTTCAGGGGTAGCTTATGACCAAATCCCTGCCTATGAACAGTAGGACAGCATCCTACTTGATTCTAACTTCCTTCTTCCCTCCCTCCCTCCCTTCCTTCTCCTTCTTTCCTTCCTTCCTGCCTGCCTGCCTTCCTTCCTTCCTTCTTCCTTCCTTCCTTCCTTTCTTCCTTCCTTCCATTTTTTTGGACTTTTTATGTTTTCTGTCAATAGACTGTGCATATGGTTTTGAAATTAATTGTTTTATTTTTTACATCCCAAATGTTGTTTGCCCAACACAGTCCCCCCTCTCAGAGTTCTTCACCCCATCCCCCTACTCTTCACCTCTGAGTGTGTGGTCCCCACTTCCCACCACCCCTTGCATCCCCTCTCCCTGGAGCATTATTGATCTCTACAGGATTAGCCTCATCCTCTTCCACTGAGGCCAGACAAAGCCGTCCTCTGCTACATATGTGCCAGGAGCCACAGAGCCTCCTGTGTATGAAGCAAAGACTTTTTTTTTATTTTATTTTTTTAATTTACATTCCAAATCACTTCCCCTTTCCCGTTTCCTCCCTCCCCGAAAGTCCCATAAGCCCCCTTCCCTCCCTCTTTTCTCCATTCAACCCCCTCTCGTTACTCTGTCCTGGCGTTCCCCTACATCCAGTCTTTCCAGGACCAGGGGTCTCTCCTTCCATCTTTTTAGAAATCTATTGATATGCGGATTGTGTCTAGGGTATTCCGAGATTCTGGGTCAATATCCCCTTATCAGTGACTGCATACCATGTGTGTTCTTTTGTGATTGGGTTACCTCACTAAGAATGATATTTTCAAGTTCTGACCATTTGCCTAGGAATTTCGTGAATTCATTGTTTTTAATTGCAGAGTAGTATTCCATTGTGTAGATATACCACATCTTCTGAATCCATTCCTCCGTTGAGGGACATCTGGGTTCTTTCCAGCTTCTGGCTATTATAAATAAGGCTGCTATGAATATAGTGGAGCATGTGTCCTTATTGCATGCAGGTAAAGTCTCTGGGTATATGCCCAGGAGTGGTATAGCCGGATCCTCCGGGAGTGTCATGCCCAGTTTTCTGAGGAACCGCCAGACTGCTTTCCAGAGTGGTTGTACCAGCCTGCAATTCCACCAGCAGTGGAGGAGTGTTCCTCTTTCTCCACATCCTCGCCAACAACTGCTGTCTCCTGTGTTTTTGATCTTAGCCATCCTGACTGGTGTGAGATGGAATCTCAGGGTTGTTTTGATTTGCATTTCCCTAATGACTAAGGATGATGAACATCTCTTTAGGTGCTTCTCAGCCATTAGATATTCTTAAGGTGAGAACTCTTTGTGTAGCTCTGTACCCCATTTTTTAATAGGGTTACTTGCCTCTCTGGAGTTTAACTTCTTGAGTTCTTTGTATATCTTGGATATTAGCCCTCAGAGGGCTAACATCCGGCAAAGACTTTTTAATGAATATGTTTTACAAATAAACTGGAGAATCATGCAGTTCTGTTTGCATTGGGTGCAATCCTGGCCACAAGTCTGCACACTTCTTTGCAATCAGACCTGTGACAGCAGAATCTTTCATCTCACCTTTATTGTTTACTATGACCCTTGTATCATCTTCAAAACGAAGAAATAGCCCATCTTTTCTTCAATGTAACTTTTGTTGTCAAATTACCACTGCTGGACGGATCGTTTTTCTTGCTTCTGGTTTGCCTTTCTTCACATCACCATGTTGCCCACACCAGCCACAAGAAGTCTATTCAGGCATCCCTTGATTCTCTTCACAGAGATTATATACAAGTTTTTTTTTGGCTCCTGTATTGTCAGCATAGTTGATCACAGCTCCTACTGGAAGACCCAGGAAAATTTGGAATTTCATTTTAGATGACCCACCATGACCCTCAACTTCATATCTTGAGCTCCCAGAAAAGGCAGAAAGTGAATCTAGTTTCTTGACAGTTGACATCTCTCTGTCACCTACTTTTTATACATTAATTCTGTAAAGTATTTTCAGGTATATTGTGTATAGAAAAAAAAACCTATGTACCGTTGTTATTTGACATGCTAATATGTATGTTTAATTGAAATGTAACTTCAAAGATTAAAGAGATTCTAGATTACTCCTTAAATGAAGTAAGCAAAAAAACGGAATAAGAGCCTTGTGTGCAACAACAATAGATAAGCTACTTGATTTGACAAAACATAAGACTATTGCTGTGCAGAGTATATGTCTTCTGAAACAGGTTGTACAGCAGCACAGAATGCTTGCTGTCAAAACTACCTTTGTATTGTTTTCTGTCAGATATATAACTAATTTATCTGAGAGCTCCACTATCACCTTCTAGGTTATATGCACATATGCTAACCTGTGGTGTCTGGATTATTTGATCTGCACATCGGGTTCCCTTGATGAGAAAGAAATGAAATAGAATCAAATGTTCTTTACAAAGTACAAGTTATGTGCATTTGCTAGCAGTTAAATTTTCCTGTTGTCACATTCAAACCAGTATCTGGCAAGTTCATTAGGAACTCTTATGGTAGTCAATTTCTTAAAAGTCAGCTACAACATGTTTTATAATGTCTGCAATAACTAGATTGGCAATACTCTGATGAGATTTTAATCAGAAGAAAATCCCAGTGGGTCATCTGTCACCCTCTTAACTTAGGCATTATTGTCCTATAGATAGAAATGAAGGAACTGAGAGAGGATTTCTTTAGAATCCATACTATGATATGGGTTTCCAGGTAATATTGTTATTTGACTGCTCTGTGCACATCAATATAACGATATTTAATGCTGCATTCAAAAAAGGCTACATTGTAAAGTCATATGGACCCAAAGTTCATTCTTTTACAAAATAAATAAGTCATATGGAAAGAGTTTTAATACTATATTTTAATTAAGTCTAAAATAAACTGGGTAACCTCATCTGGCACCACAAGTCTTATACCTAAGACTCTGATATAGTCCTCTTCTTGTATGTTACTTCTCACTAAGCTTGCCCTTAGTTTGGCTGCTTAAAATAATGTTATCACTAACATTTTTCATATTATTAAGCCTGTTTTCTTCTTGTTGTATTTGTCGTGTAATCCTCTCTATATTGATACACACACTAAGAAACCATCTAGTCCTTTAATCACACTTCTGGAACTTCTTTTATTTACTATGGCTTTTTACAAATATTTTAGTGACAGAAGCAATTTTGGCTCTGAAAACTTACTGAAAATGCTAAGGAACTTTCACGATTTTATTATGTTGTTGATGTTTATTGTATTCGACACTCTAATTGATAATTTGAAAGTATTTATTGACTTGTTAAACAATAAGCATAAACCATCAGATTTAATATAAAGGTCATGCTTTATGATAATTACATTTTTTAAAAAAATCAGAGAAAATGGAGAGAGAGAACTGGGATTGGTAATGGGGGCATTTTTGAAATGAACTAGAAACCGAGGACAAGAGAAATTCCCAGGGACCTATGAGAGCTACCCTAGCTAAGACTCAAAGCAATGGGGGATATAGTACCTGAAATGGCCACCTCCTGTAACCAGGCAAGACTTCTAATGGTGGGATGGGTATAAGAACTCAGCCACAAAACCTTGGAACCACAATTACCCTGCCTACCAGATATGCAGGGATGAAGATGGAACAGACTGAGACACATGGCATGAGAGACAAAGAGCCCACCACTGACACTATTAATGATATTCTTCTATACTTGCAGATAGGAAACTAGCATAACTCCTCTCAGAGGCTTCACCCAGCAGCTGATGGAAACTGTTGCAGAGACCCACAACCAAGCATGAGTTGGAGCTCAGGGATTCTTGTGGAAGAGCAGGAGGAAGGATTGAAGGAGCAAGATGGGTCAAGGATAGCATAAGAAGACCTATAGAACCAACTAACCTAGGCCCATAGGGACTCACGGAGACTGAACCACCAACCAAAGAGCATGCATGATAGAGAGACATATGCCCTCTACATATATGTAACAGATGTGCAGCTTGGTTTGCATGTTGGACCACTAACAGCTGGAACAGGGACTGTCTCTGACTTTGTTGCCTGCCTTTGGACCCTTTTCCCCTAACTGGACTGCCTTGTCTGAACTCAGAGAGGATGGATCTACTCCTACTGCAACTTGATATGCCAAGGAGGGTTGATATCCAGGGAGGCTTCTGCCTTTCTCCAGAGAATGGGAGGGAAGAATGGGGGAATAGAAGATGAGAGCGATGGACTGGAAGGAGAGGAGGAAGGGAAAGCTGTGATTGAGATGCAAAGTAAATAAATACGTTTTTAAAAATTTGTACTATTAATGAGATGACTGCAATTGTTCTACACATTTGAAAATCATTAATGGCTTGCTTATAAAAGAAAGTTACATCCCCATATCCATTTCTCCATGAACTTTTGCAGTGTTACATGTCAGATGGCTTTAGGAAAATGACACTGTCTACTGAGAGAATTGTGTTGAGAAGGATGGATACTTGATTTTGTCACAATGAAAATGATTTTAATTTATAGATTCCTAACAGGAACCCTGATAGATAACCTGAGGATCTCTGGTGATCCTCAGACCACCTATGGAGAACTGTAATTCCATTCATGTATAGTATTTAATGGCTTTCTTGCGATCTTTCAGGTTGCTTCTTCTTAGTCAACTTATCAGATTCACTTTTAAGCCCTCTGGAAAATCAGTGTTCCCTGGAGCACCAGATTTCATCTTCTTTTACCTCTTACTCTTCTCCTAGTATTTTGGCATCTCTTAAAGTAGATATTTCCTATTATTCAGTACCAGACAAATAATATACTAGGTGTCTTTATATCTATCTCTCTTTTCACCCTGAAAGTTCTTCTTTATATTGTCTTCTTTAAGAAAAAAAAGAGGGTAGAAATTTTTATGGTGTACAATATGATTGTCCCCCTAGAATTACTCAATATAGCTACTTAGCATATACATTATCTCATATATTTATCGTTTTTGTGGTCAGGTCTTGGCACGTTTGCATTCTTCATGTGTATAATGTGTTTTTAAATTTGTTGTATAATATTACCAAATTTATTACTCCCATCTTACTCATGAAATTTTGTATACTGTGAACAACATATCTACAACCCTCTCTTCATTCACTGCACACCGTGGTAACCACAAGATACCACTCAATATTCTACATGAACGAATCCATGCAGTATGCATCTTTCTGAGTATTTCTTATTTTGTTTAGTAAAATATTCTCTAGGATCATTCATTTGTTGCAAATAATATAATTTCTTCTTTTTATGGATGAAGTCCATAAAAAGCCATGGGTCCCTCCATGTATACTCTTTGGTCGGTGGTTTAGTCCCTGGGAGCTCTGGTTGGTTGATATTGTTGTTCTTCCTATGGGGTTGCATACCCCCATACCCCTTCAACTCCTTCAGTCCTTTCCCTAATTCCTCCATTGGGATCTCCTTACTCAGTCCAAAGGTTGGCTGCGAGACTCCACCTCTGTATTTGTCAGGCAATGGCAGAGCCTCTCCAGAGACAGCTACTCCTGTCAGCAAGCACTTTTTGGTGTCCACAATAGTATCTGAATTTGAAGGCCATAAATGGGATGGATTCCCAGGTGGGGCAGTCTCTGGATGGCCTTTTCTTTAGTCTGCTCCATATTTTATCCCCATATTTCCTTTAAACAGGAACAATTCTGGGTTAAAAATTTGTAGATGAGTGGGTGGTCCCATCTCCCTACAGGGACCTTGCCTAACCTCTGGATATGATCTCTCCAGGTTCTCCTTGCCCTTTGTTAGGCATTTCAGCTAATCTCATCCCTGTTGGGTCCTGGGAGCCTCTTGCTTTCCTGGTACCTGGGACTTACCAATTTGATATCTTCCAGTATATACTCAGGAATAGTGGAATTTGATGCCACTTTTCAGGGTTTGAGGTCCCTCTATATCAATTTCCATAGTGGTTGTAGCAACTTACATTCTATTTAACAATGTGTAATGGTTCTTTTTTCCTACATTCTCAAAGTACTTGTTTTCTCCAGTTTTTGATAGTAGCAATCCTAATTGGAGTAAGCTGATATTTCATTATGATTCTCATCTGCCTTTCCCCATTAATAATCTTCCTTTCCTTTTTAGTTTCAGTGCTTGGCTTTGGTAGTAGTATGATGTTTGACTGGAATCGAATTCTAAACATTTTTCCTCATAAATTTTTAAATGCTGTAACAAGACTCCATACTATTTCTTCTTCAAATATTTTGTAGAGTTTAGCCATAAAGCTACTTTGTCTTGGGCCTCACTTTGAAGAGAGATTACTAACACAGTCTTCATATTCAACATTGGTCTGTCAAGATGTTCTGTGATTCATAATTCAGTACTGGTAGGTTGTATTTATCAAGGAACTTATCTGTTTCTTCTACCTGATTCAATTTATTGGTATACATTTTTATAACAGTCTTTTAAGATCGTTTGTATTTAATCTTTTATGTCTTCTTCCATATTTTACATTGGTGACATGAAGCATCACAACCTAATCTAATCCAGCTTTCCTATCACATATGCTAAATATATTTTATCTTTTAAATACTTTAGTTCCACTCTCGTTACTCCCAGAAGTTTATGTTCTCACTATGATTCACATGCATTAATACTGTAACTTCTATTTGTCTTCATGACCTCAACTTTCATTTTGTCTGCTAAACTCAACTTTAGTAGGGTCATTAGGTGATATTTCTAGTGTAAATCTACTAAAATAATTTTCTTGCCTTAACTAAAAACCTCTAAATTCTCATTTGTTTTTGGACTAGTGGCTCTCATTATCTGCTCCCTTACTTCCTACAGGACTCCTGTATCCTTTATTTTTACTGCTTTTTCAGGTGCTCTTATGAATTTGTCTTCTCTGATACACATAAATATTCACCACTCTATAGAAGGAATAGAGCAGATGCCCAAATAGATAAGCTCACATTGTAAGTTACCATCTCTTAGTGGTAACTGCAACAAATCCGATATTTGCTTGGTGATGTCAGCCCTTCCCATTCTGGATGCTGTATATGAAAATGTAGTCCCATTTCTGAAGTGTAAAATACTTTAGCATGTCATCTGTTTAAAAGCTACTGCTTTAATATAATTGATTATTATTCATTTCAGAGAATGATAGCTTAGCAATGTATGTGATATAGGTCTAAAAATATCCACATACCGTGTGTGTGTGTGTGTGTGTGTGTGTGTGTGTGTGTGCGCGCGCGCGCGCGCGCGCGCGCGCGCATGTGCGTCTAGATGGGGAAAAATTATTTGAAGTGCATATATTTCTTGAGAAATGTTTCATCTGAATTTGCCCTAATTGACTTTTGCCATGGTAAAATTGCTTAAGCCCATAAAATGTCTAAATTTCCAAACTATTTTGCACGCCTCTTTTTTTTTTTTTTGGGAAAAGATCTTTTTTTTTTATTTTATTTTTTAATTTACATTCCAGATCACTTCCCCTTTCCTGTTTCCTCCCTCCCCGAAAGTCCCATAAGCCCCCTTCCCTCCCTCTTTTCTCCATTCAACCCCCTCTCATTACTCTGTCCTGGCGTTCCCCTACATCCAGTCTTTCCAGGACCAGGGGTCTCTCCTTCCATCTTCTTAGAAATCTATTGATATGCGGATTGTGTCTAGGGTATTCCGAGATTCTGGGTCAATATCCCCTTATCAGTGACTGCATACCATGTGTGTTCTTTTGTGATTGGGTTACCTCACTAAGGATGATATTTTCAAGTTCTGACCATTTGCCTAGGAATTTCGTGAATTCATTGTTTTTAATTGCAGAGTAGTATTCCATTGTGTAGATATACCACATCTTCTGAATCCATTCCTCCGTTGAGGGACATCTGGGTTCTTTCCAGCTTCTGGCTATTATAAATAAGGCTGCTATGAACGTAGTGGAGCATGTGTCCTTATTGCATGCAGGTAAAGTCTCTGGGTATATGCCCAGGAGTGGTATAGCCGGATCCTCCGGGAGTGTCATGCCCAGTTTTCTGAGGAACCGCCAGACTGCTTTCCAGAGTGGTTGTACCAGCCTGCAATTCCACCAGCAGTGGAGGAGTGTTCCTCTTTCTCCACATCCTCGCCAACAACTGCTGTCTCCTGTGTTTTTGATCTTAGCCATCCTGACTGGTGTGAGATGGAATCTCAGGGTTGTTTTGATTTGCATTTCCCTAATGACTAAGGATGATGAACATCTCTTTAGGTGCTTCTCAGCCATTAGATATTCTTCAGGTGAGAATCCACACTCCTATGGTCACTTGATCTTTGACAAAGGAGCTAAAACCATCCAGTGGAAAAAAGATAGCCTTTTCAACAAATGGTGCTGGCTCAGCTGGAGGTCAACATGCAGAAGAATGCAAATTGACCCATCCTTATCTCCTTGCACTAAGCTCAATTCTAAGTGGATCAAAGATCTCCACATAAAACCAGACACACTGAAACTAATAGAAGGGAAACTAGGGAAGAACCTTGAACATATGGGCACAGGGGAGAATTTCCTGAACAGAACTCCAATAGCTTATGCTCTAAGATCAAGAATAGACAAATGGGACCTCATTAAATTACAAAGTTTTTGCAAGGCAATAGACACTGTCAAAAAGACAAAGCGGCAACCAACTAACTGGGAAATGATCTTTACCAACCTTACATCCGACAGAGGGCTAATATCCAATATATACAAAGAACTCAAGAAGTTAAACTCCAGAGAGGCAAGTAACCCTATTAAAAAATGGGGTACAGAGCACGCCTCTTTTATTATGCCCTCTGGTGGGTTCTTATCTATGTCACAGAGTCAGCCTAAGAAGTACTTAGTAGGGTTACTATGTAAACTCCCATGTGAAATAATTGCTACTTAACATGTACTTTTCATATATGCACATGCAAACATGACCACAAATATATACTAACACACAAGTACATAAATAAAATTATTCCTGTGTGACAGATATCCAGACAATGTTTTAGAAGACTTAGGAAAGAAAGAAAACAAGGTCATGTCAGGTTAGGGTAAATTAATGTTCATCACACTAACCTCAGTTCAAATTAATAATGCTCATAATAATCCAGTTCCATCAACAGTAATAACCAATCTTTATGTAGAACTTCTAAGCATTATCATGGGTGTTTTTGCATGCTATAACTCATTTAATTATAAAAGAAATCCTTATGGATGTATTATCCATAGTTCCATTTTTTTTCAGATAAACTTAAGTAGATATATCAATGACTTGGCTAGTATTAAAAGAGATTTTGGTAAACATAATACATTTAGGGGTCTTTTTATATTTAAATTTCATGGCAAAGTATCTCCATTTTTAATTTTCTACACTAAAACAATATATGATCTTGTATTTTTACAAAATCAGGACATCCCATGTCCCATTTAATTCCTTCTAGTGAGGTATAGACATATGGGCCCACAAATTGTAGGCAAAAGGAACACATCTCACTGCCTATGACTCTTGTCATTTTCATCACATTCTTATTGCACCATAATAATAGCCACAGAAATTAGGGCAATTTGGGCAAAAGAAAGCATTAAAATAAGGTGTTACTCAAATTTTGCTGTGAAGAAAAATGTGAAGTATGTCTTTGACTCTCTAGAATAGTTTTATTCATAAATATAGTTAACAGAAATGAACTGAAGAGTTTACCCTTTCCTAATTCTATATGACTAATATCCATCTGATTAACATTTCATACTTGGGCTATATAGTGTATCGTGACATCATTTATAGCATTTAATGTTTTAATATCTACAGCTTAGACACTATCTGAAGGTGGCATGGATCGTTACTAATTTCATGGCAACATCAAAAGAATCATCCATGTCATTAACTGATGATACTGGGTCTGCAAGCTAGAAAAATTTTCCCGATTTGTTCAATACAGCATCCCATTTGACCCCTGTTACAATGTATTCATGATTTCCTATTTCCTGTGAGTTTCTATTCTTGCTTATTGAAATTGCTGACTCTGTAGAAATTTGATCAAAACATCAAAGATTGCAGAGAAGCTGTGTTTGTGCCCTTCAAGCCATTGATGTAGTACCTTAACCTCGCCTTCTCTTGATGTCGTCTGTCTTCCTGACTACTACCTCATATGGCTTATTTGTAAATTCAAGCAAATATACTTCTGACTGGCACTGATACATCACTGATGCCAAAATATCAGAGAGGATGAAACATAAGGACATATTTTTTGATTCAGACGGAAAATGTTTCAGATTTATGAGAAAGTCCTGACAATAACCTTTCCATGATATCTTCATATAATCAGTAGCTCTCTATGGCTCTCTTTACCAAATTTTATGACTTCAAAAGTTATTCAAAGGAATTATTTTCTTGCTGACTTAAAAGGTATAGTGGGTAGATATGAGGCTGTAGCTGCTTGACTGAACACCTCAACTCTAGCTTTTCACATACTCGATTTCTACTGCTTTCCAATGACCACTTACAGAGGCATTATGCACAGAACACCTATTGATGTCCCACTGATATTGATGTGATTTTCCCTGGTGGATTGAGGGCAACCCAGCATACAGTCATTAGTATGTAAAGGTTATGTATAATGGATAATAGAGGAAAATGAAATAGCAGAAAGGAATTTGCACGGGAAACAGAAAGCAGTAATAGTTTTAGTGAAAGATTTTCTTGTGTTATACAGCAAATACAAAAGGGATTGAAAAAAAAGACAACTCTCACAGGCCCCAAAAGAGTGAAGGGTGAAATGGTTTCATATTTTGAAGTATAATAGTGTTTTATTCCAACCACAGAAAGCCATTTAAAAATCATCTTATATAATATAGTTCTTATGTGGCATCTTTCACCTGAATGTGTGTTTATGAATTCTTACGTTACTTTCCTGAGATGGTCAGCAATAGGGTAGTAATAAGATAAATCCAGGAAGACAGTTTTTTTTTATACTTGGTTTTGAACCTAAGGTCTCAAGCACGCTAGAGAAGCAGGCCACCATTGAGCTATATAACACCTAGCTTTAGGCAGATGTATTTCCTAATTTATCAAAGGTCAAGAAGAAAGTCACAATGTTCACTGTAAGAATTCTCCTTTTGAATCCATTCTCTGTATTGGGGTAGCATTTTGGATGAAATTAGAAAACATCACAGTAAATAGTTTCAAAAGATACCTCGCAACCAACTAAACCACTTAGTTCTACTTACCATTGCAAGACATAACATGGTACATCTAGTTAAATTTTAAAACGGCCAGGTTGGTTTATGTAGTAAACTAGAACATTTACTTGACTGCTAAAAAGGAAGTGAGGGCTAATGTTAAAAAACAATGAACAATGAGAAATATGCTTAACTATTTGGACCAAGGAACAAAACTAACAAGCAAAAATTAGAATTGTATTAATATTTTACCATTATAATGTCTTCCTACATATATTTCCCATTTCAAGTACTTTCATTTTTATTCATTCATTTATATCTCCTCATAATCCATAAGCAAATAGAGGTCTGAACAGAAAAAATGATTCACTCATGACAAGAGATATAGTAAGTAGCAGAAAATTTAAAATCTATGCTCATAACTATTATAGTACGTTACCATCTGTTATGTTAAAATAATATTCTATATAAAATATCACTCCCTGAAATGACTACTAACAAAATGAAAAAGGTAAACCATTGAGTCTTAGATTATAAAATAAAATTTATGAAATAAGTATGACATCTTATATCATATATACTTAAATAGAAATATAGACTTAAACATAATGTAACTTGTCATTAACACATTCCCATATGATCTGAATTTATTCGTACTAGGCGTTCTATCTTATATGTAAAAACATTACTTTCATATAGTAAAGCGAACAGAAACCAACACATATAATACCAAGTTGATTTCATAATTCATCAAGAACATTTTGAAGGGTCTTTATGGTACTGGAACATCTCCTTATTTGTATGGTTTTCAAAAAGCACATATCTTACAGTATTTACATTTTAAACTGGCAGAACCACTGAAGCGCATAAATTAATATTCAGTCAAAAAAATGCCATCCAGAAAAATCAGTAGACTTTTCTATTAAGTGTGGGTGACTTTAATCAGAGTGACTGAAGAACAACATTTTCCCCTTAAAAGACTATACAGTTAATTACCCTCCCAAGTTCAAGAACCATACACTTTCCAACTTTCTTATGAAAGTAAGGTTGTATGGTTTGGTTTCTATGAATCTGTGGGAAGCTTATGAAAGCTCTCAAATAATTATTTCTTTAATGAAATTAGTACCTGAAGATTCAGTCGCCATATTACTATGCACCTACAATTTAAGAAGCTACTGTAGATTAGTACTTATGACTTTTAATGATAAAACCATAACAACCATTTAATTGAAAGGAACATGACTAACTACATTAACTGCAATCAATAAGACTGTATTAGTACAACAAATATTTCTTCTCAAAGAGTGCTCCTTCCACACCAACAACAGTACTTATGGTTAGGAATGAAAAAAAATGCCTAACTAGAAATCTGTTTGTTATTATAACAGTTAGCTATGCTATAAATTTGTGCATCCCAGCATTGAGAGTGAATTCCTATCCCACTGCAAAAAAAACAAGCAGGTTAAAAAAGGAAACTGGTATATAGAATAAAGGGCTTACCAATTACATAGGCTAGTAACAAGGCCAAAGTCACTGTGATTGCAGTGGCGCTCAAGGCTGTGCACTTCCAATTGCAGCATCTATAAGGTTTGTTAAATGTGAAGGCAGGTCGGGAAAAGGTGCTTCGAGGCAGCGGCCTGGGTGGTGGTGAGTAGACAGTATTGGATGTCAGAGGGTAGTTCTGACTGGCTGCACTGAAGATAGCAGAAGAACCAGATCCATGTTTGAACAGGAAATGCCTAATAGGGAAAACAGAAAAGTTTTCTTATAAATACCAGAACAACTTGCTACAATCCCACAAACATTTCTGATTTCAAACCACCATGCTATGGCAAATCTCATGAGACCAAAAAAGGGCTAGACGATTTTTTTAATTAGATATTTTCTTTATTTACATTTCAAATGTTATCCCCTTTCCTCGTTTCCCCTCCGAAAGCAAGTCCCCTATCTCATTCCCCCTCCCCCCAGCTCACCAACCCACCCACTCCCGCTTCCCTGTCCTGGCATTCCCTTACACTGGGACAATGAGTCTTCACAGGACCAAGGGCTTCTTCTCTCATTGGTGTCCAACAAGGCCATCCTCTGCTACATATGCATCTGGAGACATGGGTAACTCCATGTATACTCTTTGGTTGGTGGTTTAGTCCCTGGGAGCTCAGAGAGTACTAGTTGGTTCATATTGTTCTTCCTATGGGGTTGCAAGCTCCTTCAGCTCCTTCAGTCCCTTCTCTAACTTCTCCATTGGGGACCCCACAATCAGTTTGCAATTCAGAGTTAGCTGAATTTTCTTTGGTGTCTTTGCCATTTCTTTCTCCTCCTCATCTTCTGTGTCCCTCTGTCCCCCTCACTCCCTCCTCTCCTTACCTCCTTCCATTTTTGCTGACAATTCAATGTTGTTCTTTGAGATTTGATATTTGCAATGCTTTTCTCATTTATTAATCATGTTTCTGAAGAGCTGACTGCATTGCACCATCACATTTTGCTAATTAGAACATTCTAGATATCAGTGTTATCTTTGCTGAGATTTGATAAATGCAATCACTCATGCAACACATCCCCTATCCAAATATAGAACAATTTCATAACTCCAGGAATACTCACTTATTTTTTTGAAGCAAATTTCTACCTCCATTCCCAGAGACAAATTCAATTCTACAGTTTATCACCAGACATTCATTATGCCTGCTGTGGTACTTCATACAAATGGCCTAGTGGTCCTATTATATTATATTCTTACAGGACAATCACAGGTTGCTCATTATTTTCATAGCTGGATCTTCATAAAGAGTAGTGATATATTCATAAGTAAGGACTTGAGAAAAACATATATATGTATTTTGTCCCCATAATCTACCCTTAGTAGGTGCCCACATGTTCTATTGTATATTCATTACTGCATTCATTTTTTACTTGTGTGAAACAGGCTATGCAATCCTCCTAACTGAACATTTAAGAATGAGAAGACAAACATAGATTGAACAACTTGTGTCACTCGTCACACAAGTGACAGAGCTAGAATCAGCATCCAGGGCATCCAGGCTTCAAATTCCTGAATCTTAAGCACTCTACTGTGCCCTCTATGGCAGTAAAATGCACTGCTAAACAAAGCACATTCTGGTGCAGCATTTTAATGGATAGTATAAAACCTCTCTGTAAGTGAAAAGTCAACATCACCTTGCAACATATGCCCAAATGCATACGTTTCATTTCCAGCTTCCACATTGAAAGGAAAAGAAACATGTGCCTTTAAAGAACTCCAACAGCTCTACATGCCAGTTGATGAAAGAGGTTGACAATAGGGAATTTTGCTTGAGTATCATGGAGGTTAACTTTTTATTTTTCTAGAAGGCTGGGTTTCTGAATGATATTGAGATTCTTGTGTCCTTCTAGAGGGCAATTTAACATATACCAAGATATTTTAAATATATATTTGCTTATATAATAATTATGCTTATAGGAGATTTTCCTCAGGAAATAATGCTTATGACCATTTATTTTAAAACTTATTCATTATAGTGATATTTATAATAGCCAAAATAACCTACTCATATCCCTAATAATTGGTATTTCATTAAGTAATTTTAAAAGCACATGATTCATAAGCATTACAAATTGTGCTATAAATACATTTATTCACTAAGAAAAAATTTACATACAGTACTAAGGGAAAGAAGATAGATTTCAAAACATAAAATACCATTTTTGACAATAAAATGTATGATATTCATAAATAAAACAGTAATTTATTTTTAGAAATTATGGATATTTTATTAATGAAAAGTGTTCTTGATCTCAAATCATCTTTATAGCTAAAATTAAAAGGTTGGTATTTGGCAAATTTTCTAGTTTCCTCTTTATCTGAAGAGGCCAGGTTCCGAGTTAGTTTATGTAAATGTATTAGTTTGATCTTTGTATGTGTTTGAGGTTGGTACTATTATCTTATTCTACAGACAACAAAACTTGAGTACAAGTGATAACTGATAATTTTATAACACTAACATAAAGTATTATACCACTTTATATTCATAACAAGCTTATTACAATGTTTATGTCCCTTTTACAGATGAGAAAACAAAAAGAAGCAGAAACTGGATCCATGGTTCCGTTACCAATAAGTGGTGATGCACACTTTTGATTTCTGGAGCCATTTCTATCAGACAATAAGTGTACTAGGATTTTGCAGCTCCTGAAAACCATTAAGATTTTAATGTCAGTCTGTTAAAGTACAGAAGAAGCACATTTTGTGCTGAATTCGGCACGTAGACTTTCAACAGAGCTTTATTACTTTTTCCTTTGGCTTAATGAGAAGAATGTGAGAATGGCACCTATAGATTCAGAAAATTGGAAAGAACTTCTTTACAAATCATCTAGTGGCCCAATGTCCTCATTTTTAAATGAGAATACCTGGGACCTAAAGAATAAAAGTGACTTACTTAAGTAATAGCTAGTTAATATTGTGGATGAAACTAGTATCAGGTATTTCCTATTTAGTATATTTCCATTGTCTGATGTTATCAGGGACACTAATCCTCAATAGAAATGCATCATGGTCTAATAACCTATGTTAACTGACTCAATAAAGAAACACTATCTGTTCAAACCATATTACAGAATGTATGTGTATTCTTTTGTGTGTCTTTGTGCTGCTTTGTTCTTTTGTTAACTTGACCCAAGCTGACATCATCTGGAAAGAGGGAGCCTCAGTTAAGGAGTTTGCCTCTATCATACTGGCCTGTAGACAAGTCTGTGGGGTATTTTGATTGATGATGGATGTGGGAGTGCCTAGTCCACTCTGCACTGGTGATCCTAGATGGTATAAGAGAAAGCATGATGGACGAGCAAAGGGGACCAAGAAGTAACTGTTTTCCTCCAGGACTTCTACTTTGGTTTTCCCTCAGGTTCTATCTTGAGCTCCCTCACTGATAAAAGTATAAGGTGAAAGTTGCATTTGGTCATGGTGTTTTTAGCACAGCAATAGAAGCCCTAGTTAAGACAAAAAATTCATAGCAAGCTGGGAGTTATTGCCATTACAGATATGACCATGTTTTTTGAGGAGGATTGTGGTAGCATATGAACTTTAGGCTGGAAAAGACATTGAATACTCAGAGCTCAGTGGACTCTTGACTGTGGGTTCTTGGAAGGCAAGATTTTTGAGCAAATGCAGATAATATAAGCCTGTCTCATGGAGTTTCAGAGGCAAGAAAAGATCCCTTCAGGACCTTTAATGTGCTATATTTTTAATTAATACTCTAATTCTGGTCTGCCGGAACTGAAGAATTGGCTGTGATTAACAAGAGACTACAACTACTAAATTGAAACCTCTGTTTTGCTGGAACAATTGACGCTTGTCAGCTGGGTCATAAGAATATGCTGTGATTAAGAGACCAGCACCATTTCTCTGGAAGTGTTTCCTCAGGATCTGCAAACGGTAGCTGTAGTTTAGAGTTGGCCAAAGCTGTGCCCTGTGCTGGCAGCTGAAGCAGGTATTGTGTACATTTCCTAGAGCTTACTGGTTTTGAAGGTATGAAGGGTCATGGAAAGCAGCTGGGATTTGGCACTGAGAAGCCAGTGGGGAAGGTGAAGTCTCAGTTTTCATAAAGACCCCAGCATATTGGGAATGCCAATATCATGGGATAACTGCCAAGGACATTGTGGATTGGAGCTGGTCTGAGCCTCCAAAAAGCTGTGTGTGCAGCCAACAGCAGAATGGAGAATCCTCCAGAAATGAATCCTCTTGGGGCCTGGAAGATCATGATTCCCTGACATAGGACACTAAAGTTTACACTGTTAGACTTTGGTTCTGCCTTGGTTAACACCTTCTACCCCCTGAAATAAGAAAGTATATAACTTGGATTTTGAATTTATAGGAGCTCACACTTGAGAGACTTTGAACTTGTAGAGAAAGCGTAGGGTTTTAGAGAGACTAGATATTTTAAGATATTTGGATATTTTAAAGGCAGTGAATTTTTTTTTAAAGACCGTGGGGCTTTGGAATGATTTATACTGTGATATTGATATTAATTTGAGGTCTTAGAGGTGAATAAGAATAGAAAGGCCATAAATTAATAAGCAGCATGTTTCGGTGTCAAGTTGACAAGGGGTCAATTTTGCTGTTTTATTTATTTTTTTTCACCATGACACAAGACAGAGTAATCTGAGAAGAGGGAAGCACAATTGGGAACATGTCTCCATAAGACTGACCTAGAGGCAATTCTATACAGAAATTTCTCAATTAATGATGGATATGGGAGTTACAAGACCATTCTGGGCAGTATAAACCCTGAGCTGGTGGTCTTGGAAGGTATAAGAAAGCAGGATGTGCAAGCCATGGTGAGCAAGTTAATAAGGAGCATTCATCTACGCTTCAGCCTCAGTTCTTGCCCTGATTTCTCTGAATAATGAA
Source organism: Tokudaia tokunoshimensis (assembly GCA_036184795.1). Classification (NCBI taxonomy): domain Eukaryota; kingdom Metazoa; phylum Chordata; class Mammalia; order Rodentia; family Muridae; genus Tokudaia; species Tokudaia tokunoshimensis. The sequence goes on from BTHU01000023.1 coordinate 110,907,015, forward strand.
CTATGAGGTGGAAGCATAAAATGAACTAAATCCTCTTATCTCCAAGTTTCTTCTTCATAATAGTATTTTAGAAAACCATAGAAATTCAACCTAAGATGCTTATGATCCAAATTCTGGCAGTCCTACTTGCGCAACAAGTACTCTATTCTCGGAGCCATCTCTTTAGCCTTCTTTTGCATGCCATATGTTCTTATAGCCTCTTTGAAAGACAAATTATTTTGGATGAAGGGGCAAATGTCACAGGACAAGCTACTCTTCAGGAGATAAAAGAAGTATTGCTGTTTCTAAAAGGTATCTAATTTATCTTAATAATGGAAGAATGGAGACATGGTATATAAATAGCAATAAGAGAAAATATAATTTATTGGAAAAGTGACCCATACCATTGTGTTTGTTTCATGCAATTGTACTTCCTCTTTTAGGTATTTAAGTAAACTGTGACTTAGAGATTCAGATCCCCTCAATGCGAGAGACGTCTCTCCCAGTCAGAATTTTCCTCATTGATCATTATATTTACTAACGAGTAAGAAATGGAGCAATTTATGAGCAATAAAGTAGTATAGCCTTACTAGCCTCCCACCTCTACCCTTTGACTATTTTGAGGTGATAAAGTGTCACAGACATATAACTAATCCTATATAGCATCTTTCTGATACACTTTTATGAGCTAAAGGGAAAACCCTGGAGTACGGACTTTTTTCTCTAATGCTTGAAGATACAAGTTCTTCAATCTTTTGCATATTTATGAAGAACAACAATTGGATTTTCTAGACAATGTAAGTGGCCCAATATACTACATATTGATTTAGTTTGATATATCATTAAGAGATAGAAGAAAGAGAGAGAACTGTTGGCTATTATGATGGCAATTACAAGCAATAATCAATATCCCTGAGCACTGTAATTTCATCTGATGTACACCAAAGAATTTCCAAATGCAGTTTCATAAGTAAAATATTACATCTTAATGAATAAATTCAACAGTCACAGCAGAGCAGCATTTAAACTAATTCATGTTTGAGTGGCATCCAAATCACAGTCCTCAGTGAGAATAGGTAATAAAATAAGTTTGTATGCTAAGGTTCTTGTTTTCTTATTAACAAGCCCAGCCTAAGAGTATGCTAAAAGTGATCTATACTGTGATGTGTATCCTGAGAAACAGCAATATAAATGGTGTGTATTGTCATTAGCTTTGCAGGTCATTGTGGAAAGTGAAACTGGTACCTAATGTGTTTTCATAGTCCTTGAAAAAAAGTAGGAGCATAAAGACAAATGCACAGTGCTAGACTTCAGCTATGTGCTCATAAAATCAGATCATCTGTCTACACACATTGCTTTTCCCTCAGGTCCCGAGGATATACTAAAATGTTGTTATCAATTTCATACAATTGGGTTTCTTTTCTGCCACAGAGCAAATGATGAAAATGCAGTTCAAGAGTTTATGTGTAAGCACTGCTTCTTTTTGCATCTGTTTTAATATTCAAGTTCAAATTTAAAAAAAGAAAGTAAGATATTACCAAAGGAAATGGGAACATAAGGAAATTGGAAAAAAATCTTCAAGACTGATGAGACCCAGTAGTGGTAAATGGGAGTATCATAAATGCTGCTGTATGGATTTTAAAATCATCTATAAAAGGGTGAAAATGAACTCTTTTAAGCCCTTATACTACATAATTCTGAAGGTATCTGTTAGCATTAAATAATGTGATTTAATATGGCACTTAAAATTCTACAGGAAATAGGCAGAAATCTACAGCTTTTAAACAACAAATACATAAATAACCAATAGTTTTTCTCTTTTATGTCTTATAAACATTCTTATGAGACACATCTAAGCCTGTATTACTGTAGCTATAAGCATTTGGATCATTTCTTTTTCCCAGAGAAACAGGTTCCCTTTGTTTCTAGTGAAAGTGAAGTTGATTTTAAAAATTATGAGTAGACCTAAATCACAATTGGTTGGGACAGTGAAATTTAGTTACACATTTTTAAAGTTATTAAATGTAGTTTGGTGATAAACATCTACATCACATGACATAAATTTGTCATCTTAAAATTTTTTAATTATGTAGTTTACTAGTGTTAAGTACTTTGTGAGAAGTTTCTAGAATCACTTTCCTCTAAAATCTGAAACATTATTTGCCTATTAAACGGCACTTTTCCCCAGCACCCATCATTCCTCTGTTTATGGGATTTTGACTACTTTAACATTGAGGGAACATATACAGTATTTATATTTTCATGGATGGATCATTTAACATGACTTCTTAACATGACTTCTTTAAGATTCATTCATTTTGCAGCATGTGACAGCATGTCCTTCCCTTTTAAGGGCAAATAATATTCCACTGTATATATACATCACATTTTCTTTATCTGATCACTCCCTTAACAATACTGAGGGTACTTCTCTCTCTTGGCTATTTGGAATAGGCCTTCTGTGAAAACAAGAGAACTAGCATCTCTTTAATGTCTGGTTTTAGTTGACTTGGATACATACCCAAAGGAAGCATTATGGGATCATATGGCACTTATTTTCTTTTTTTTTTTATTTTTCTGAGAAACTTCCATGTCACTTTTCCATAGAAGCTTGTATTTTTAAGTCCCACTCACAGTGTACAAAGTTTTCAATTTATTACATGTTTATTATTATCTCTTCAATGTTTATTATTGCGGTTTATTTTTATTTTTTCAGGTTTACTTATTTTACTTTATGTGTGTGTTTGTTTTACCATACACATGTCTGGTGTTTGCAGAGGTCAATAGAGCACTTCTCAACTCCTAGAACTAAAGTTACAGATGGGTGGGTGTGAGCTGCCTGCTGTGGGTTTTGGTTCCCTGGAAGAGCAGCAAGTGCTCTTAACTACTGCGTTATTTTCCCAGCCCTTAGGCTTCTGTTTTGATAATAGTCTTATTAGTGTGGTTTTTCCTTGCATTTCTGTGATTGTACATCATTCCACATATATTTTGGGATTTTGTTAAGTATCTTCAGAGAAATATGTATTCAATCTAATGGCTCAAAAACACATATATAAAGAAAAGAAAACAGTATTTTGAGTCAGCCCTTTTTTCTCTGCTGAGAAAAATATCTAGAACTGATTGTGGAAAGGTGTTTCAATCTCAATACTCTGTTTTTCATTACTTCAATTTAGAAAAAAGTACTAATAAAAGGTAATTATATAAATTTTTCTCGAGTTTATTAGTATTATAAATTTGAAAATGAAGTGGGATAAATAATTTTATTCCTCTACTAATTGTTACATCAAGGAGGATTTCATTTTTGTTTCTTATTCTTAATTCCAAATATTCAGATAAACTCTGTCCCCATGTTCCCTGCAAATCTCACATGCTAAATATTGACAAACTTCTGTTCTTGTGTCATTTATACCTTTAAGTAGTTCTTACCAATATTGCTGCATTCCTATAGAATTCTTAATTTTGTGAAGTTTAAATCTGAGCTGAATAATCCATTCTCAAATAGCATTATTCTATGATCTTCATTATTATTGTGGTCTTTTTTGGATAAATTATTCTGTAAGAAGAAATATCTGTCCTGAATGTTAATATTTCTCTGATTACTTATCAGCTGAACACAGGAAGAATATTCCAGTTTTAAGGTCTATAATGTCAGAGGTATATAAGAAAACATTAACACACTGGTTTGCAGGATGTCTTTGCTCCTTTTTTTGTTTTTTTTGAGGCAGGGTTTCTCTGTGTAGCCCTGGCTGTCCTGGGAGCTCACTCTGTAGACCAGGCTGGCCTCGAACTCAGAAATCCGCCTGCCTCTGCCTCCCAAGTGCTGGGATTAAAGGCGTGCGCCACCACCGCCTGGCTGTCTCTGCTCCTTTTACCACGCTTTCCTTATGTTTATCAGAAACCACAAAGAAACTTTACTTATGATACATCAACAATATGGCTGTCTAAACAAGACATGAACAAGGACAGTGTCAGTAGACATGCTAAAGTAGAAGGGGAAATCTTACAGCGTCTAAACTCTAGACAAAGGACTACACATAACAAAGGAAGGCTAAAAACAGGAGAAATAGTTTCTTTCCACCTCCAAAGAAGTACAACTGGTCAGCCATGAATTCAAATATATATTCAACACAAATGGACTGAGCAGATTGTATGTATATATCAAGGTATACTCACGCTAAAATACACACATGTAGTAATTACAGTAATAATTTAAAAAGAGGCTGTTTATTCAAGAAAGAATAGGAGACACACAAGGAAGACTAGAAGGAGAAAGAAGTAGAGGCAATGATGAAATTATATTTTAACTTAAAAATATAAAAACTAATGCTCTAACTTCACTGTGTAGAATGAAGCTTAAAGATTCTTAGGTAAATGTAAGCGAATATCTTTTGTTTTATCAGATTGAAATGATGAAATGTTTTCTTTTTTTGTATAATGTAAACCTAGCAGATAAACTGATTCATAAGCTGGAAAAGTGGAGAACCACCTCTTGCAAATTGTGTTCAAATGTGTACATGTGTGTGTCCGTACACATGCAATTCACACATTAAATGAATAGATAGATATAATAAAAAAGAAGGTTCATTCATATCTCAAATCTTGTGAGACATTTTGGTAATGAAGGATTATTCTCAATAAAAATGGTAGTGATTTTTAAATAATAATAGCAAGGCAAAGGACATTTAATGAAAATTTTATTAGATGCTAGCTATTTGGGTATATTAATTTATATTTTTATTACATTCTCATGATATCCCAATAATATAGATGAAAATTATATTTTATAGGTGAGGTGACCAAAGACCAGATACTAAGACTTTGAAAATTTCCTAAGATCACACAACTGGTAAGTTATTGAGTCTAATATTAACTTCAGTTTGGTTGAGTAGTACAAAATGACCTACATGAGAGTAGGTATGTCTTTGTTTTACATTGTACTCTACTCTTATAATCTGAAAAGATATACAACAGAAATTGGTGTTCAGTGAATATTTTAAAATTTACATATGAGTCTTGAAACTCTGTGATTGTGGATATGCTAGCTCTCAATATAACTCATAATGTTAATCTTTGAGATTTGTTTGCAGTATATTCTGCTCATACTCACCTTTCCTTCAGCCTCCCTTATCCAAGTCCTGTTTCCTTCTCACTCAGCTTTGTCTTCTTTTTGATTAAGCCAATCCAGTACAGTTTGTACTGCTCCCAGGCTTTTGGATGTGTGACCTTCCCCTGAAGCATGGTCAGCATGCCACAAGCTGAGTTATTTAATATTTTTTATTTAAAGTATACTTTTCATATAACATATTCTCATCATTGTTTCCCCTCCTCCAAAATCCTCTCAGGGAACTTCCTCACTTCTCCACCCACTCAAAATCATATCTTTTCTTTATCTGTCTCATTAAATAACAAAACAAAGAAGTAGCCAAACAAACATCAGAATAGGACAAAACAAACAGAATAATAAGATCTAAAGAAAAAGTTTGAGAAACATGTACACACATGCACACACACATACACACACATAAAGACATGTGTGCATACATGCATGTGCATGCGCACACATGCATCATAAAAACAAAAAATTGGAAAATGTAATATATACATAAAATACCTATAAAGTTAAAAATAAAATCATGGAAAAAATCATTATGAGTAAAAATAAACCCTTTAAAAATATCACTGAGTTCATTTTGTGTCTGTCATCATCTACTGCTGGCAAAGAGCCTGCTATTAAGTGTGGTTTGTACACTCAGTGAGACTCTGTAGAACAAAAGTAATTTTTCATTTTGGAACAGCTGTTAATTGGTGATAGTTTCTGGGCTAGTGATGGGGGATTGTGTCTACTTCCACTCTCAGTGCTGGGACCCCTTCTGGCTTTGATCTGTGCAGGTATTTTACATGCTTCCACAGTGTCTGTGAATTCATATATATGTCAGTCCTGATGTGTCTATAAGTATTGTTTCCTTGGTGTTCTCCAGCCCTACTGGCTCCTACAGTCTTTCTGACTCCTCTTCTGCTAAGTTTCCTGAGCTCTGAGGGAAGTGATTTGATGGAGACATCCCATTTAGGACCTAGTGTTCAAAGGTATCTCACTCTGTGAAAATTATACAGTTATAAGTCTCTGAATTGTTCCCATCTATTGCAGGAGGACTCTTCTATCATGATGGCTGAGTAAGACAACAATCATATCAAATGATTCTTCTTCTCCCAGAAGATATCAATTGCCAAGAGCTCCTTAGCTATGAGTGGCACTTTGTGTCCTCCTTCCCTCTCCATACTGGGATTTCATCTGTCTTGACATTGTACATGTCTTGTGCATGCCGTCACAACTGCTGTGATTTTATATGTGCAACTTCTTTGCTGTGACCAGCAAACATGGTTTCCTTGAAATCATTCACCACCTCTGGTTCTTACAACCTTTTACTTCCTCTCATACAATGATCTCTGAGCTCTGTGAGGGCACCATGTGTTAGAGATGTCTCATCTAGGTCTGAGCATTCTATAGTCTCTTATTCTTCATACCTTCACCAGTAGTGAGTCTATGTTAAATGTAATCTACTGCAAAAAGAATCTGGCTTATCAGTGCAAGAAGCCAGTGGTTACACAGCTCAAAGGCCCTATGAGACAATCTACTACTATTACTCTGCTAAATGGGCATAATATTAAAGTAACTTCTAATGACTTACTATTATACTCAGATATTAGTGCATTACTCAACCCTTGTCAGACAATGTAATCTTAATTCACATGGTAATCTGTTACTTCTCATTTCAAAGATGAATGCTTATACATGCAAAGTACCTAGCTGAATCTTTTAATAGAAATATTTCTATCAAATCAAAATTATTAAAAAACAGAAAATTATATTAAGACGTTTATATATATTGAAAACTATCAGAAAAGTGAGGTTGTTGTCTTGTCTCCATTTATAATGTGAGGTATATATGAATTTCCATATGAACCAAGCATTTCTGATAAAGCATACTTAAAGGTAGACCCTCAAATACATTAAATAAGTGTGGATAAACTTCATAATACTCATTTTTTAGTATATAACTCATTTAAGTTATGCTTTGTATATCCAATTTTAACATAAAACTTAATGTTAAGAGGCTGGAGAGATTGCACAGTAATTACAGGCTCTTATTTTTTGCAGAGGACTGGGGTTTGTTCCCCATAACTTCCATGTGGCTTATAACTGCCAGTAACTCTAGTTCCAGGGCATCCAATGCTTTCTTCTGACCTCCATGGCTACCAGCATGCATGTGGTACACATATATACATGTGTAGGCAGAACGTTGATACACATAAAATCAAATATATTGAAGGTTATATCAGTTAAAAGGTGAATATGAAATTATTATTGTCTATTAATACAAATACTAGATAAAAAAGCTTGGTTCAATATATAAAATTGTTTTAGATTAGTAAGCTGATATTCGTAAAAGCAGTATTGGCTTATTTAAGGCTGAAGAGAAAAATTAAAGAGTGGATGTGGAGAGAATGAAGAGAGTAGGTGAAGAGAAAGAAAATCTTATATATAAGGATGGGTAGACAGACAGACAAACAAAAGGGTTACATTTGCAAGGGGGGGTTGATTTGTTTGTTGCTTTGGGACTCTGGTCTTATTTGTTATAAATCTGATATAAGAAGTCAGCAATGATACACTATAATCTCCCATCTTCTGAATTCCCAGAACACAGACCAATTAGTATAAAATGTGTACATATCCAATGTACCAAAATATACTCCTCTTATTTAAGGCTCTCACAGAGAAATGAGAGTAGTGACAAGGTAATTAGAGATAAAAAATTGAATAAGGAATTGTCATTGTACTAAAAGGAAACCTTGGGTGAGGTTCAGAGCTAAATGCATACAGTTAGATGGTGTCCAATATGAGTCACACTATAGATTGGAGACTATCTACATCCTCCAACATGATCTTTGCAAATGGAGAAAATAAAGGGGGAAGACTCAGAAGAAGGCTTGTGTAAAGAGTGAGAATTCAATGACAAATTCTGCCTCACAGATACTGAAGATAGGCTGACTAACAACGATAAAAAAGTATATCTTAGGTGAGGTTGGACGGGTTTTCAACTGTGGATTGGTTTTGTCATAGGAAGGAACATATGGCAATGTTTAAAGAATACTTTATGTTTCCGCAATTGGGGGGATGGTGTTTCTTGTTACTAACATGTAGTGGGAGAGGCTGCAAAACATCCTGACGAGTTGTCCCTTCAAGATGTACACATCAATAATTTGTTCACCGTGAAATGTCAATGACAGTTTTGAAATAACATGGTCTAAAATTATTCATTTAGTGGGAACATTCAGTTTTAATTATCACTAATTCTATGAGAGGGAATTACGCACTCTTGAAAAATTTCCAGGGAAATATTTTCTTGTCAGAAATTTATGATTTTATCCTTTTCTCTAAGCTCACAGTTATTGCTACTTGAGGCTATTTTCACTTGTGATTTCTCTATTATCCAAACAAATGCCTCAAACTTTAGGGCCAGAGCACATATACAATTATATACAACTCATTCATAATTGCCTTAAATATTTACCCTTGCTGACCAAACAAAGGAAATCTTTGTAAGTTATGGAGAATTGAAGACATTTGGTACTTCAATTTTAAAAAATTGCTTTTCAAATTGTAGCTTTCATGAACTTGTCACAAAGCATAAATCCAAATCTTCAACTGCTGATTAAAATATGTTGAATATATAATAATAACATCAATTTAAACAACATTAACTTCCCCCACAATTTGAAAACCTATGAAAGAGTCAAATGGGGCACTGTGCTGTGATTTAAAACTCAATAAGTACAATCCCCCTTGAGCAAAGGAGAATTTTTGAAAAATCAGGCCTTTCCTCTGAAATTGTCCATACTTGCTGTATGAATTTTAGAACACAAAGAGAAGTGTTGGTTCACATTTATCACTCTGATACAGCATAGGGGCACAGATAAGAAAAGGCCAATGTCAAGAGTACAATGATTCCAAGCAGTGTAATGACCTATATGATAAATAGAATGAGAAATCTATACTTCTTTTCTCTATGCATAATTGTCAACATTTGGGAAAAGAACTCCCACCAAAGATTCATAAGATGCAGCATAAAAATGGCTGGAAATGGGAGTGTAACTCAGACTTTATGAAATACTGTTCTATTTCCTTCATAATTAGACAGAAAACAAAAGTATGAGGAAAGAGATTGAAATTCTACTTTAGCTTCAAAGTATGGTCCTATGTGAGACAAATTTTTATATGAAGTGTTATAAATCCTATGTCCATGAAAAGTTTTGTGTTTTAAAACACACACACACATGCGTGCACACACACACACACACACACACACAGAGAGAGACAGAGAGAGAGAGAGAAATTAAAATTATCAACAGTTTTATTGTGCATCATGTATCAGAGAGATCATCGCTTATGCTAGCCATGACCTAGCAGTGCTTACTTAAGTACACTTGATTGCCATCACCACTCTGTCTTGACAGATAGGCATGTTTAGCTTTGCTTCTTCATTTCTCCTTACATAATAGAAATTCTGAAGGTATCTCAATGTTCCAACTTAAATTTATTTCTCATATATAGGCATGTCACACAGAATTATCCAACTTGCAATTAATTATAAATCAACTTGTTAAATTATCAGAATTCTTTCAATGGATGAGCAAGTCACAGAAAGATAAGGCACAGAGGGACAGCAATTGCAAACCATAAGTAATCTTAAATATTTTGCTTCAGTCTCTCTTCTGACAGTTGTTGAAAATGACGTTATGTTGAAGAAAGAAAATCATCAATGTCATATACTTATTTAGTGGCAAAATTGGACTTGGCCTCAATATTTCTAACTTTGAATCTTGTGCCTTTCCACTACTCACAGGTGACTATTAAAATTTGCAACAAATATACCTGGACCAGTAGACATTTTATTCACTCTCCAATACCTTTTCAGTTTAAAGTACTTTTTAATAAAAATTCAGGTCTAAAATGACAACTCTGATATAACTATGAAAGACTGAATTTATTATCATTTGGATTTTAAAAAGTGGATCTATGTTTAAGAGTGATTTTCAATAATAATAATATTTTTTAAAGTTCTATTTAACCTTAAGCTTATCCAAATCCAATTACCCAGAAACCCTCCATTTTCTGAGCATTTAGGCTCATCAAGATTTTTATATTAATAGAATACAAACTAGAATACGTTTAAAGGCAGGGAAAATTATCTGAACCATAAACCAACTCGCAAATAGACAAAATGGGATAATCTGGAGTTCCCCTTATAGCAGAGACATGGTCATATGCAAAGATTATTGTGTTGATTTTGTAAAGACTTGCATTCCAGTTCCAGTTCTTACTGTTAATAACATTTCCCCAAGGCTCTGTTACTTGCATTTAAATTGGGACTGCTTCCTATCATATTGCCCTTCCAAGGTTGTATAGTCTGATATAAGATGCCATGTAAAAGTATTTTGAAAAAAAACTATTAGCACATATATGCACATATGCTTATATGTGCACATACATTTGTACATATATCTAATACATTATTTAAAATCCAAGGTTTTGACTTTGTTAAAAATATTTAGCTGTTGAAAGGCAACCAGTAATGTGTTGCTGTTAAGTTAACTAGGTTCTTAACATAGTACACTACAGCAGATGACAAAATTTGAGCGATTGGACTGTCATACATGAAAGACAATTATTTTAATTGAATTCGGGAAAAACAGAAGATTGTGAATATTTTATGCCAAAAGAAATTAAATTTTCTAAGGGGGTAATATCATGTTGTACTTGATAATTCCATGGATGAATTAGAAGTAGTCATAAGTTAGCAGCTGTTTTTATCAATGTAAGCCCTGAGGTGTACATATGTCACTACTGAGTATTTTTGTCAGTAATGTGGGACTGCCTAGAGTTCTGTGTATGTATGTCAGATGGAGGAAAGAAATATGACTTATAATCATGACTTGGCAAGGTAGCTGCTTGCCTTTGGGAATATATGATTTAAGTTTGACAGCAGATTTTTAGTAAGGGCGGGGGGATTTTAATACCTCTTTCTGCCACGATACTGACAAAAGCAATCATTTTGCAGATGGGCAATGGAGGAATTCTCAAATTGAATCATCACCATATCACCCTTGTGAGAGGTTTAGAAGCCTGAACTGTTGTGTGGGATTGTACTCCTTCCTTTAAAACCATTTGGTCACACCTGTACTTTTTTCCATGTTCTTGCTCTCTTATCTGATATTCTTATTTTATACCTCTCAATACTATAATTATTCTGACTGCCAAATTTCTACTTATAGAAAGTAATTCTCCTTTTATTTCCCATTTCAATGTATATGAGTGATTTATCTTGACTCAGCTTTGTGTCAGTCTAACATTCCACATAAAACAGTGGGATGATCTTCAGATGCCTCCATAGTCCTTCATCCTCTAATCCAAATCTGTGCTGCTTCCCATTCACCATTTTAGTAAAACGTAACACTTTAAACGGTCAGAGTCAAAGGTCTCTCTTCTCATCCATATTTAATTTGACTCATCTCTAACATTTGAAAATTGTGATTACCACTGCCTAGAAATAATTCTCCTCTCATTTCTATACTCTTAAGCTATTCCTTTTCAGCAATTTTTTTCCTTTCATTTAGACCTCTATATCAGTATTTTTGGAATTTAGTTTTCTCATTCTTGCATTAAACTATTTTAATATATCCAAGATTTCATGCATCCTTCACAGGAACTCATCATTATGTCTATCTGTGACACTCTTAATTACCCACACCTATCATAGGTGAGCTCTAGAATCGGACAATATACAAATTTTGCTTGTCCCTTACCCCCAAATTTTGTTGTTGTAGGGTTTTCTGGTTGTTACTTGTGTTCTTAAATTGAGACAGAGATGTTCTCAGTCTGTGTGAAGCATGGAGTGATTTGGAACTCATTATTTATACAAAGTGGGCCTCACCTCATGGAAATCCTCCTGCCTCAACTTTCTGGGTTCTAAAATTACAGGTATATGCTAAAACACCTAGCCCAGAAACACTTAGATTTAAACTAGATTTTCTATATACTACTTAGTGACCTAGAGGACTATTGTTAAGCTTTTGTAACTAATGGTTTTAAAACCACAAGTCAAAACAAATATGGTAAAATGATTTCTCCATTACATTCAGAAAATTATCGATGGAGAGATGGCTCAGTAAGGAAAGTGTTTGCTATGCTAGGATGAATAGATGAGTTCAAAACCAAGAACTCACATAAATAATGATTGACATTACAGCAAGTTGGGAGGTGGAGACAATAAAATCCCTGGAAGCTTGTAGGCCAGCCAACTTGGCATATACATTAGCAAACAGTAAAAATATGTGGTTTCAAATAAGGTAGAAAGTGAAGACCCAAACCTATGATCTATACTTCCTCTGACTTACACACACACACACACACACACACACACAATTATGTGCATATACTTGAATGTGTATATTCACATGTACACACAGAGAGACTGAAAAAAGTAACAGTATAGACATTTTTCTGTTTATTATGGATCTAGATTAATATTTTCAATTATTAATTAGATAAAAAACATATATCCTATACAGGTATCCTAATATTTCCAGATTAAAACTGCTATCTTTTTTCTATTAACGTCTCTTCCTGAGTTTACATATATTCTTTTGTTTACTCTCAGTTATTCTATTTTTCCATGTACCCTGCCAAAATTTGGTGTGATAGTGGTCAGGGTCTGACTATGTGGTCTTCAGTGGCCTGGAATTTGCTATGTTGATGAGGCTATCCCCTAGTTCACAGATATCTACCTGTATATGCCCCTCAAGGACTAGCATGTGTCACCCTCCCACAGAATGTTGTAAAAACACAGATAAGACGTTTTCATATGAAAGCTGGGGTAGGAAATTTAGTATAGCTTGGATGTGTTAGTCTTTAATTTGTTTGTTGAATTCTAATGTCCAGTGAGTTAGGATATTTGGAAAATTGTTAAGTCATGAATAGTACTAATGTCCTGAGTCAAGTGAATAACTGCCCCGAGAGAAGGACATAGCAACATATGCCACCTATGAAGGACAGATCCTCACCAGACACTGCTCACTTTTATCTTGATAATAGATCTCCATAGCTCCATAGTAATGAGTAATGCATTTCTGCTGTTCACGAATTACTCAGATTTCGTTAACCCAGTTTTGAAATGTGAAAGCAAGTAAAGGGAAAAAGTTAAAATATTTCTTTGAGTTGTATCTTTGTTCAGCCAGATCACATCTACGTAGTCCACAAGTCTGTTACTATTATTCACTTCTCTAAGAGAAAAGACTATACTCTCAACAAGAATATAAGATCTTTGAAAGTAGGGTTTTCTTTCTTTTGTAATCCTAGTAACTAGAACAGTGCTGGTACATGGTAGAGAAACAATAATTACCTGATGAAATTTGTTAAAAAAGCATCTACATTGCATTTAATCCATCATCACATTTATAACAAACAGTTTTCTATTTAAAATCTTTCATTATGCACAGTCTTATACCTTCACACCAAAGCTAGGTTTCTTGTTTTGTTATGTTTTGTTTTGTTTTAATAGAATAGAGAAGCAGATGTTGCTGCTTATTTGCTTATCTGTTTGCCAAAGGGGGCAATTCTTTCTTGAGCTTTCAAGTTCTTAAATGAAATGCTCGGTATCAAGCTTTCACAGATCTTGCAGAGATGCTTCAAAGATCTGAATACTTAACCCGATTTTATTTTCTGCTTTTAGAGCACAAACATTTTTGTGTTGTGGATTACTAAAGAACCAGCTGGTCTCTCCCAATGGGTGATGTTCAGTAGAATCTCTTTGATACATACACAGAAACAGACACATGCATTTATGTGTGTGCACTCACCACACACACGTGTGCGCGCACACACACACACACACACACACACACACTTCTATAGAAAAAAATAAAAAGGAAATGTGTTTCTAGCATGTCAAATATATTCCATACTTTCAGGAAAATATATCACACAAGTGTTGATTAACTTGACATGACAATGAACATATTTATTATGATTAATCAAATAACATTGGAGTGGAATAATTGTTAAAAGCTGTTTCTCTCTTGCTGAAAATCAGGCATTTTGTGTTAAATATTGAATTCAGTAGAGAACTATGTAGATATATGGTGAGGGAAGACAAAAAGTCAGAGAGATTGATTTGTCTACATTTTAATTTTTGGTTGTTTTGCTCATTTATTACACCAAGAAGTTCATCTCTTTAAATTCCAGAAAACACCTGTTTACATTTACATTTGGATTGCTAAATAAATCTCCATTTAAAATTAGATTTCCTCTCTTCTTGGAAGAAATTCCCCTTCCTTATAAAATATAACAAATTATGTTTACTTATGGTTTTATTTTGAGATGAACTTGAGAATATTTTATTAAAAAGCATACTTAAAAATACTATCACCAAAGTGACAGCAGACTGTTGTGACAATGGTGTCCAATGTATTGTTCTTTATTACTGAAGCTCCATTTCCAATATCTGAAGAATGTATTGAGAATGCAGAGTTATCTTTATTTAAATTTAAAATATTGTATATTTATCATTTGTTATAGTCTGAAAAGATTGGTTGATCCTGTTCATGTGTATTAAATAGGATTTATGGGTCATAGATTAGTTCTCAGAAGTATTTTCCTGTCTTAAAATGAATCTTTAAATCTGTGGCTGAAGATAGATTTGGCTAACCCCGGTGCTGTTAAAGGATTAGAGCATGAGGAATTGTCAAATTTAAGCACTGAATGTGTACATCCAAGCTTTTTTTTCCTTTAGTCATTATTGGAGGAAAAAATTATGTCTGTAAATCTATTTTTCTATTGCAAATATCCTAAGGAAAAAACTACTAATAAATCTTGGGTAGATTTTAGTATTACTTTATAATACAGAAATAAAATTACCACTAGATAGCTTATATTTATGGGTTAATATGTAAAAGGTATTATTTCAAAGATATTTATAATACTGTCACCACCGTTAATATTTCTTCCAAATGTTTCTTTTCCCAAAGACAGACACTAGGTCTAGAAGTATGATAACAAGTATTAGTCATATGGATTTAATTTCTTTCTTTAGTTTTTGCCAGTCACTGTCTTATTCACTTATTGTTTTTGTTCTTCTTTTAAAAAAATAATCCTGTACATATGGGCCTAAAGCCAATAAAGGCAATTAGTGTCATACCAAGGTATAGTCATCTGTCAGAATATGCTAAAAATAAATGGATAGACCTTTCCCCAACTCCTCTGGGCAGGCATAACTCCTTCACATCATTCTGGTTTGCCTTTATTAGCTGATATGGCTATTCTTTTCTTTATACTCGTGTTCTCCCTAACATTGAAATATTAACAGCAAAATTTTTAAGTAAGAATTATTTTGGTGGAAGCCCAAGGTTAAAGTCTATAGCTGTCATTTGAAATAAATAAATTGCTTTTTCAGGAGTAGGGCAAACAAACTTCCATAGTCTTGAACTAGCACTTGGCTAAATATTCTGATGAATGAGAGGCTATAAACTGAGTTAAGAAATTGACTTGAGATACATAAAAGAGCATAATTAAGGGAGACAATGATAGTGAAAATTGTCCTTAAAGGGGTAACTGCATGAAAAGTTTGAGAAAATGAAGGTCAAGCTCTGGTTTTGCAGGTTGTGGGTTAGCTTTTAGATGCTATCACAGAAAGAAGCACCACTTAACTCGATTTTAAAGTCTGCCTGGCCCCATAAACTCAAAGAATGTATAGATAGGATTGAGGGACATATAGACAGGAAAGCAAAATCAAACCAAAACAAACATGAGATTCTGAAAATCTAAAGAAAAATAAAAGGCGTGTATAAATCCTATATAATGTCTAAAGTAAACCTTGTCACAGTTGATGGGATGTGAGTAATATGAGGAGGAGCTCATTTTTAAGATGAGAAAACTGAGGTTTAGAATTCCACAAATTGTCCATAGCCACATTATGAAAGTGAAATTCAACATCAGAGCTAGTAGCTTCTACAACCTACACTTGACAGCTTTCATTAAAATGGCAAAGGGTCAAAGCTATATAATGGCATTGAGATGGAGGTTAGGATGACAGGGGACAGAAGGAGGTAAGGTCTGGAATACAGCGATCCTGGGAGGAACCACAGAGGACCAGGATCAGTAAGTGTTCAGTGAATGTCTCACTCTATAAGACATGCTCAGTAGCCATAGACTCAGAGATATTTATGGACAATTGATTTTTTAGAACAGATCGAAGCTAATGTGGTTCTTTGAAGTATAGTGACTGTGAATTCCTCTCCTTTTCATCTGGCTCCTGCCAGGATCTTTCAACCAAATGGAAAATAATGATGTTTAGCTCATATTTTATATGTTCCTGACTCTGAACAGATATTTTACAAATAATTTTTCATTCAAATCTTGAGACAAACTCACAATGTAAGGCCTGTAATTTTCTCCATATAACACTCAAGAGGAACTAAGACTGGTAGCAGCTAGTAAGACCTAGGCCATGACAATGTTAAGTACCTTAGTCTAGGGATGCTGTAGTACATATGCTTAAGTACATCATTAGCTCTCTATGATTTGGTAAGGTGCCCATTCTTTGGTTGAAAAAGATAGGTCATCCAAAATGTTTTGGTACTGGCACTGTTGAGAGAAGAGGTAGAAGAGGAAGTAAAAAGGCTGATAGCTAAGGAAGGAAAGGTTCAAGGCAGGGCACAAATCAGAATGTAGTGGGTCGTTAGGGACATTGTTTCTCTGATTGATGGCAAGAGGCAGCAATCCTAAAGCTGTTCTGGATGTGGATTACAAGGCAGTCTCACTAAAGCATGCATGGTTTTTGTCATAAAATACAAAAAGGGAGTAGGGCTCTAAAAACTGGAATAAGGTGAAGAAAATGGATATTTTATGTAAAAGAATGCCCAGAAAGGCAGTACAGTAAGTATGTTTTCACTTGGGAGCAAGCGTGAGCATAAGGAGAGAAACGCTTTTAGTTGGATGAAGAAAGAAATTGAAAAGGAATGAGAAGGAGAATTTGTCCTCATATTATTATTATTGGTGTTATTATTACAACTGTTTATCAAGTGCTTCCTGGGTTCATGTCTGCTCTAAGAACATTGCAAATTTAATTTATTTAATTCTTACAATACCCATATAACAATACCCATATAAACTTCATGAAATAGGTTTTACTATCATCCTTATTGTACAGATGAGAAAACTAGAACACAGTGATGCTGAACAACACATACAAGGACACACTTTCTGTTTTGCTATTTATAAGGTAATGTAGCTAAAATATAGACGAATTTGTAGGTTAATGCTTTTGAGAAAGAAATTATTTTATCTTAGGCTTAAGGAATAGAGTATGAAGCTAACATCTTAGACTTTAGGAAAATAGGTTTATTTTTTAAGTGCAGTACTTATGGTTTCATATCCTAAGGCACTTTAAAATGGAGATCAGAAAGTTTGTTAATGATAGAAACCTGTGTATCTCTAGTGTATCTTCTCCATTTAGCTTCAATATTGAAAGGATATGTACCTAAATAAGGGTGTGTGAACCAGAGATACAAAGGTATAGAATGTATAATGAAAATAATCCAATAATATTCACATCTAAAATGAGCCCAAGACTTGAGAAAACACTAAGGATTATAGAAAGTTTTTTTTATGTGTAGAGCAATCAGAACAAACAAAAAGAGATATGCAATTGCTATTGGAATGAATGATTAAGGAGTTCTTTTTTGACTTCTAGCATTCTTTGCAAAAAGGACCTAAACACTTATGTCAAACAAGCATCAGTCAATATAAATTAAAGCACAAACTGGGGGCTCATTAAAAACATTTGATGTTATAAAGACAGAGTGTGTGTGTTGTTTTGTTTGATTGATTGCTTATTTCATCTTTGCTTTTTTTTTCATTTTATGAGAATGATCATGAATTAGGTGAGGGGAAGATATGGGAGGAATTAGGGGAGGGTGAAGAACATGATCAAAACATATTCAATGAAAATTCATAAAAAGTAGATAAATAAAATGGGAGCCGAACAACTTGGTGTACACTTGTTACCTAGTTCTGGGGAGGCAGAGAGGCGGATGCTCAAAGTATGATGACCAACAGACTAGGTAAGTTTGCAAACCTCAGACCAATGAATAACCTTGTTTCATAAAACAAGGTAGATGGTACCTGAAAAATGATGCTTGAGTTTTACCCCCCTCTCTCTCTCTCTCTCTCTCTCTGTCTCTCTCTCTCTCTGACATACACGTGTGTGTGCCTGATCACACAGAAGTTCTACATACACAAAGGCATTTGGTTATCCTAAATATATTAGTATTCTATACCAGAGGAGAGATATGTTCTGTGGATTGGATTACATACCCATTTCAGGGACTGTGGCACAGGTAAAATGTGGCAAAAACTGGTAATGGTAAACAGAGACATTAGTTTTGAAAATGGAAAGGAAACATGTAGTCTCCTTATGGTAGAGTAAAAAACATCATGGGATTAATGAAGAACAAATTATTTTTGAAAATGATTTTGAGGAGTTAATCAAAAACAAATAAGGGTAGAAACTCTTGAGAAGAAAGTATAAATTATCTCAAAGGTATTCATTCATGTTAGATAAAACTTCCCTTCTATTTTTGAGCAGTTATTAGATTGGCAGATGAGGGAAAATGTAGGTATATTTTGTGTAGATATCACCAAGACATTTGGCAAGGTCTTTTATGGTATGTCTCTGAATAAGAGACAACTGTGAGTTGTATGTTACTAGTAGTATGCTGCCAGACTGCAAAGACAGCCTTGAAGAATTTCCCATGGCATACTGGAGAGGTCTGACAAGATTCTGGTTCTATATACATTATATCAGTGACTTAAATGAAAAGAAGGATGCATATCACACCATCTTGCATATATGCACACACACACACACACACACACACATATATATATACATTAGCATGAGAGCAAAATATCTACTTTGCATAGTAGAATTAGAATTCAGATGCAACTCTATACGGGATGAAATCAAATTTGAACAATTTCAGGATCTACATCCTGAAAGTACAGTCTAACAACACTGCAGTTTTAAAATTTATAACTTGAGGTTTCATTTATAAACTATATAAAATATGATCTAGTCTTAGAATTTATTAAAAAGGCTTAGAATCTTAGTTACTAGTGTTGTTAATATGTATCAGCATTGTTATGTATCCATCAAAATGGATGATGTTAGAGTAGACAATAGTAGTAAAAACGGTTAAACAAAGGAGACAGCTTGATATTGACCATAGCATAGAGCCCAGGATACATGGGTCAAGGCAACTTCTAAGAATTGTATTTATGGAGCGTCTGATATGCTCCCAGATCTTTCCCAATCAACAATCTTAGGAATATCTTGAGAGTGCTTGTCAAATGCCTGGTTGGTGTTCAATATTTTATTACTTCTTTTACCCACATGGCTTTCTGCTTGGTCCTAGTCTCAGTGGGGTGAGAGACTAACTGACAAGGTTTTCTAAAATGCTTAAATCTAGGTACATAAGAGAAGACCTGGGCTAATCAAATTCCCCATTTAAAGGCTTTGGATGGTAGTACCAAAATGAAAGGAAACAGTTAGCAATGAGACAAGCAGCTGAAGGAATGCGGTGAGAGGTATTAAGAGGCACTTAAGCAATCCTGTAGTGAGGTGGTGAAGGCAGATACTGCGGTAGAGAAAAGAAATAGAGCCAAAGGCCAGAAAAAGCTACTGGACAAAGAAAGCAGCAATGTGTGTCTATAAACTTTGCCTTTTCTTTGGGTGTTGAACAGTGTTTTCTGAGTTTCCAGGGACTAATATCCAATTGAAAATGTGTGTTTTTCAGGGAAACATGAATGACCTTTGCTCCGTGAAGCCAGAGAAACTGATAAGTCTCAGGATGCATTGAGTGTGAGACTTTAGATTCCAAAAGCAGCTTGTGAAAAGTGACTACGCTTTAAAGAAATATATCAGGAATGGAAGTTGGAACCCAGAAATATGAGGAACATATGAAGTAATTGGGGAGACATTTAGCTTTAAACATATAACAAACCAACTCATAAATAGTGAAGGTGAGAGACGGGTTGTATTTGGTGAGCTCCTAAACTTAAATAAGGAGTAATAATATGCTCGCAGACAACCATTGAACTGACTGTGGGGTCCCCGATGGAGGAGTTGGAGAAGGGACTGAAGGAGTTGAAGGGGTTTGCAGCCCCATGAAGGGAGCAACAGTGTCAACAGGCCAGACCCCCTGGAGCTGCAAGGGACTAAACCACCAACCAAAGATTACACATGGAGGGACCCATGGCTCCGGCTGCATATGTAGCAAAGGATGCCCTTGATGGACATCAGTAGGAGGAGAGGCCCTTGGTTCTGAGGTTGTTGGATGCCCCAGTGTAGGGGAAGGCCAGGGCAGGAAGACAGGAGTGGGAGGATGGGTGGGTAGCACCCTCATAGAGGCAGGGGGAGGGGGGATAGGATAGGGGGTTTCCGAAGGAGAGACCTGGAAAGGGGAAAATATTTTAAATGTAAATTAAAAAAAAATTGGTCAAGTTTGGTGGGAATCTTCGAGTAGTTGTCTGAGACAGAATGGAATATTTCAGTTATTAGTTCTTTTACTAGAGATACACAAACAGCGGCAGGAAACTACTTAGGAGGGATAATAATATCACCTTTCAAATGTACAGTGTTTTACAATGTATAGCATACTCTATATTGTAGTAGTTTGTTCTTTTTAACACATGATCATGGTAGGCAATTTTGGGGATGTTCTATTAATGGAGGCCAGGGCCTAAGTGCTTGTTCCTAGGGCAATTTTCCATTTATTTCTTACAAATGAGGAAGCTAAGGCTCTAAGAGGTCCTATTATCCAGCTTGTGCATAGGTTACTATGCACTCACTCTTACCCTTTATTGACTAAGCATGAAATGAATATTTTTCAAGGATAAAATTGGAAAGCTTTAGTTAATCAGGCCAGTAAGGCTTCCAAGTATTTTTAACTTTCATTTTTCTGATGCTGAATATGTTTCCAAGTGGACTAAAAAGGCTCTCTTCTCAGTATCGCAGGAAACTTATGTTTGTCTCTACATTGTAGGAAACTGAGACCAATTAATACATTCCTTGCACAGATACAGAAGGTCCGTGGGTGCAATTTGTACAAACATGCCTAGATGTACATTTCAAATAAGAATAGTTTTATTTCTCAATTTGTCTGAGCCTGTCTCTACCCTCCTTCCAGATTTCCTGTTATTTATCTTCCTGAGGAAGGGACTGTGTTGCTCCTCAGAACAGCTAGTTAACCATATTTTCCCATTGTTTCCTTAGTTGTAGCAAGCCCCACAGATGAGTCAAAAGGAGAATGAGGGAGATACTTCTGTTTAAAACTATAAAGACTTGTATGATTATTCAAAAATTTTAATTTCATATATTTGTCTTAGGTGTTTTGCCTCACATGTATGTCTGTGTACCATGTGCATGCTTGGTGTCCAAGGCAGGCAGAAAATGGTATCAGATCCCATGGGACTAGGGGTACATGGCTGTGAGTGACCTTGGAGCTGGGAATTAAACCCAGGTCTACTGGAGGAACAGAGAGTTCTCTTAATGGCTGAGCTATCTCTTCTGCCCCTGAAGATTTCCTTTAACCCTTGCTTCTCTCACTTTATACATTTTCTCCCTTTGATTACAATAAAATATAATAAGAAGATGAACAAGCGGTAGGAGGATAATGAAAGGAATGGGGAAGAAATAAAGGTTAAATTTAATCAAAAACCACATAAACCTATATGAAATTCTCAATAATAATAAAAATGCACCAACCTTATCATTGCTATTATTCAAAATCTGTTGTCTTCACCATAGGTGCTGACTACTATCACTGTGTTTTCTATCGGAAGGTAGCAGAAAAGAGTGGCTTATAAAACATTTTAATCAAGTATGTGGTGAATGATACAGTTTTCTGGATTGAGGCCATAGCACTTTCAGTGTGTTAGTGGTGATACTTGCTGATGCCCTCTAATTTAATATGCTACTAAGGAGGAAAACCTCATAATGTGAGTTTATTAGTCACTCCCTTTCTGTTATGATTCCCAGAGGATATTAAGATAGAAGTTCATGCCAGACATTATTTATTGACTGATATATTATGAATGCTGTTTATATAAAATTGTCTTTTGAAAATAATTAAGACATAAAGAAGTTAACAGGAACTGGAATTTGACAACAGAACAGTATGCTTTACTAGTTTATATTTTCCTATGTTAATAGAAAGTAGCATTTGGGTATACAATAATGAATTCAGAGTCTTCTGAATGACTGGCAAGTGCTCTATTGCTAGCTAGACTGCCTTCTCTAAATCCCTAAATTTTTAAAGAAAGAATGACAGGGAAATGGTGAATGACTTCTCAGTCTGGGTCCTGCTCAGAGGATCCAGAGCTGTAGAGGAGTAGAACTTAACTCACAATAAAATCTTAGGGAGTGAATTTAGAAACTCAGATATTCGACATGACAAAAGCCAGTGCCTTATTTCCCTTCAAAGAGTCCTGCTACTAGAATACAGTTTTCAAATTACTTATATGTTTCCTTTTTCTTATGCAACCCTTTCTAAACTATTAGACTACACTTTCTTTTCAAATGATTTTTATAAGAAATAATATGGCAGTGACTACTATTTATCCAACTTTTCTGTTTGATTTATTTATTTATTTATTTATTTATTTATTTATTTATTTATTTTTATGTAATTCTTTGAAATACAACACAATTGATTTTCATGTTAAGGCTACAGTGACAGTTCAGATCATTGCTTCATTTCAGTTTTGGTGAGTGTCTGGAAAATGAGGTATTTATGCTCTGGGATTGCAACTTTATACATATATCTATGAGAAAATGTACCGGAATCATTATTGCTTGTGTGCCTATGAAGGGATCTGCCCTTATACTTATCCACCTGGTTGTGTATGACGGTACATGTTTGTGTTTCTTTGCAGATAACTAACTATGGTGAAAGGAGTTCCTGCAATCGGTAGAGTCATCCTCTGTCAATATTCAAGTACAGTAGGGTGAATAATAGCTCAAGTACCTGGTCTCCAGTGGTATGTTACTGTTCAAGACCCAGCTGTTATGCAGATGAACTGAATCCTGTGTGCTGGTTGGAGGAGCAGGAGCAGCTGGACTTGGCTGGCTGCGGGTAGTCATTGATCTTCTTTGTAGAGAGTCCACTGTAGGAGGTGGCTTCGGGGCACAGGTGCAGGCATGTGGAGGAGGTGGAGGTGGTGGGAGGGGTCTGAAGGTGAACTGGTTGTGTGGACTGCTTTGCATGTCTAAAATTGAGAGAAGGAAAACAGCAAATAAGGACTTACTCTCCTACTTTGGGAACGCAGCATGGCAGACTTACTGGGGTTTCAGATAAAGTAACCTGTAGGGTGGGAGAAAAGTTTGAAGTTCATCTGTAAAAATGTCACTTAACTTAAAAAAAAAAAAAAACCACGTTCAGCAAGCAAAAAAGCATTCATGGTTGCATTTACATGGTAAATTCTTCAGGAATATACCAGCTAAAAGTAATGAGGCCACGTCTCACAATTTGTCATCAATGAGATATAAGGCTACAGAATGGAAGGGAGATGATTTCCATCAGTTGCTAAAAAAAAAAAAAAATTCACATTCCTGAAAATACTAGTGAGAGGCACAAATTTGTTGTGAGGAAAATCATTCTGTACTTCAAATAAAAATATAAGGACACCTTCTGACTTACTTCAGGAAAGGATGTTAGCCTGCCTACACAGGAGTAAATCCACACTTCAGAAACATAGTTCACAAGTGTGTATCTCAACTGTGTGGAACTAATCTCTTCACCAACCCCGCACCTCAAAGTGCTCCTTATAAAACGCAGGCTAAGGGGACTTTGTTCTGGTTACTATATACATTTCCATGGCTAGGCAAAGCAAAGTCTGAACACCTTGCCTTTTGCTACATCTTTTTAGGACCTCTGCTAAGTTAGAGCACTCTAGACAGCAGTGGAGAGAATTTTTTTCCTGCTTGTTTGCAGAGGGCACAGATAGGGACAGAAGTCCTCAGACTCCTGATGTTGCTATCCTTTGGTCATTTTCCATTGCTGTCTGGACAGGCACATATCAAGAAAGTTAGAATCTGCCCTGGGAGAAATATCCCAATTAAAGCCCTTTGAAAAGAAATCACTATTGTAGCAGATAGTCGCCCCTCTTCCACAGGAGGAACATAATAGATGTCAAGTATATCTTGTAACACCAGCACGTGCTGGATAAACTTTGTAGATGGTACGGCTCTGTCCCACCTCCCCAATGACAGAACTGAAAAGCAGAAAAATGCCAGAGGCTTTCCCTGCCTAACAGAGGGCTCAGCTGGTGTGTTCTGAGGCCCACTTTGCAGGGACTGATCGGAGGAAAAAAATCACTTCTTTCAATCCTTCCACTTCAGACATGAATTTTAAAGACATTGGCTTGGTTTTCATATCAAAAAAGAAAAATACTATCCCAGGAGCAAAAGTATGACAAATTCTTGGCTGAATTTTCTAGTATGTGTGGTTCCCCTTTTAAATAAACTCAACGTATGAAAATCTGAATTATACAAAAGACAGATAGGGTAAAGAGTGGTGATTATTTTATTTACAGATTCCGCTAGGGGTTCAGCTATCCTTATATACTTAAGACAATCCTTAAAATGCCTAAACTACCCCAGGACCCTCTGTTCAACTCCAAACCCATAAATCCTAAAACAGCATCACTAGTACTTTTAACATTTCCTTAATAGTTTTAAACTTTTGCATCCATATTCATAATCACAAAGACAGAAATATGATTTGCATTGTTTGGAGTCAAGGAAGCATAAAGTGCTAGGGCACAAAGGACCTAGTAGGTTCTCTCATTTTTCAGATGGGAAAGTTGTCTAGAAACCAAAGCAAATTAGTAGTTTAAACATGAATAGAACTCACATATGATTCTCTGGACAGTACCATGGTACAGATAAGGCTAATACAGTTTTTTTCCTTATGATTCACAGATACAGAATCATGTACATTTTCTAAATGTCTCATTTACGTTTATGTGTCTGATTCCTTCCTACATTACTGTAACTTCTAAAATACAGAATGAAAGGTAGTGGATAGCAAAATGCTATAAAAGAGCACAGGCTTTGGAGGAATGGCAAACTTGGCTTGGAGTTCAGTTTCTTTCATTCCCAAACTTGAACCTGTCACTTATAATATGCCTATTATATCTAATATAATATCCTTTTTGACTAATTTGGTTTCTATAAGATGGAGATGAAGTTAATATGCTGATGAATATATGCTGACTATAGTAGAAGAAGATGATGTTAAGAATGGGAAGAACACAGAGTCTGTAGTCTGGCTTCAGATGATGAACCCAAGGCCCTGGAGAGTTGAAATGACTTTCTCAGTCACTCACTGCCTTAGTTTCTTTTCCTTTTGATATGATAAAAATATTCTGACAAAATCAACTTAAGGGAGAAATGTTTTAATTTACAATTGTGGTGGTTTGCATAGAAATGCCTCTACCCCAGATTCATGAGTTTGAATGCTTGGCCCATACGGAGTGGCACTATTAGGAGATATGGCCTTGTTGGAGTAGGTTCAGCCTTGTTGGAGGAAGTATGTCACTGTTGGGGAGGGTTTTGGGGTCTCTTATGTTCAAGCTACAGCCAGTGTAGAACAGAGTCTCCTTCTGCTGCCCTTGAATCAAAATATAGAACTCTCAGCTCTTTCTCCAGCACAGTGTCTCCCTGCATGCTGCCATGCTTCATGTCATAATGTTAATGAACTGAGCCTCTGAAACTGTAAGCCAGTCCCAATGAAATGTTTTCCTTTATAAGAGTTGCTGTGGTCACAATGTCCCCTCACAGCAATGAAACCCTAACTAAGATTCAGTTCAAAAGACAATCTACCATAGTGGGGAAGTCAAAGGAGCAGACACTTAATGCAGTTGATCATATCACATCCACAATTGGAAAACAGAGGGGGCTGAATAAGAGTTATTGCTTAGCTTGCTTTCTTGATCTTACATAGTCTGCAATTCTGTGCCTTGGGAATTAAGACAACTTTCCCCACATCAATCAACGTGCAACCAAGATTATTCTCCATAGTCAAGGCCAGAGGCTCATCTCCAAGGTGATTCTAGAGTCTTATCAAGTTGAAAATTGACACTACCAATCACAATAAACTTATAAATTCGCCTGTGTGATGATTCGTTATTCAATGCTCTTTCTATTATACTATTTTGGAAAATGAAAGTGATTCTTTTCTGTAATTTTAACATTTACTGTACTGTTAAAAGTTTAACCTTTGAGATTGCTATACTATGGTATTCATTTGATAGAGGATGTGTTTTGTCTTCTCTCTAAGAATATGTATTTCTTACTGAATTATCATTTTCAACTTCCCTTATATGTCAGAAACCACGGAGTACAGTACTGGTATAAAGCAAGGTCCCAAAAGATTTACTGATAGAAGTGATTTTGATTCATTCATGGGCCCGAAAGTATTTCCTGTAGTATTTTCTTTGGTTATCATTCTGATGCATATCTACTGAATATCTAGTTGATTGCTCATAGACAGGTATGTATCTTCATTGAAAGTCATTTCTTAGGAACCTGGGGAAGAACAATACTATGTGAAAGGAAGCAATTCTCTCACAATGTATCAAGAGGAATACTGTCACAGTATAGATTTGGCTTCCAAAATCATGTAAAAGAAAGCATTTAATGATGTAGAGAAAAAGAAGCTATTGTATTTTTTTCACAGTCCAAGGAAGTTTTAGTTCAGAGTACAAGTTTAGAATACCTCCAAACAAACACATATCCACCAGCCTATGCCATACTTCTTTTAAGGAAGTTATTCAAAAGAAAGTTGTCATTCAGTAGTGTTGTTCAAAAGAACAATCACTCAAGATCATCTACTTTTATGGTAAGTTGAATTTTCTTGAAATGATTATATGCCACCAATTTAGAATAGTGGTAAAACTACAATTATTCCAAAAGTACAACCATGATATTATAATGCTTCTGCTGCAGGTAGAATTGCTATGTACAGTAACCATAATCATATATGGATATATTGATACATGTGCATACATGTATAATTAAATATGCATATTTACTCATATGCATATAACAATTTTATAATCTATTTTTATTCCCACATTTCATATGCAGAATCTTTCATAATGTTAATATTTTCTTTAAATGCTTTCACAGTTTTGGAATGTTATACTTAATTTCCTACTTGCAGACCTTAACCCTTATGAAATGCAAATTTGTTATTTTTTTCTCTTTCTTTTTTCACCTCAGGAAAAAGATGGAGAATGCACTTGTTCCCTCCAAATAAAGCAATTTAATCCTTGGGCTCCGTGAAATGGGATTTCCCAACATTAAACAGTAATGAAAAATACATTAGTGTTCAGTGTTAGGAGCTCTAGAGCACTAAGTCTGTAAGGTTTGGAGTCATATGCGTACACTTCCAAATGCTTTTGGCAACCATACAGTCCAGTGCCCAAGTGAAAGAAGCAAAATTGGGAGCTATGGGGGGGTTACACAAATATTAATGTTCAGACATAGTTCTAAAGCTTTTTGAAAGTAAATTAAGTTTTCAAATGGTAAGGTCTAATTCGTATAATGTATGTGGCAATGAACCAATTTCAGGTCTGAGGTCCTAAAATAACTTGGTAAAATAATCTCTCAGTGGGGAAATTACTCTCAACTATAGATCTAAGATATTTTACACGTGGCAGCGTTGGTAGAAGTATATGCTTTTAAAACAGCACTTCTTTTTCTCTATAAGGGAAGAAGGTGGTATGCATCTTCTCCTACTCATTTTGCAGATGATGCCTAATATGGATGATCGTTGGATAAACATTCAACGGAAATTACAATATCTCTGCTAGGATGTCTTGCCTTTTATATTTCATTAACATTGAGTTACACTACTGTTGTTATTATAAAAAGATAAAAGAAAGCAAGCTCGGTAGAGTTTGAAACCCCAGTGACTGCTGGGGTCCGAACCCGGTACCTCCCACTCTGCGCTCGGCACTCTTAGCCACTGAGCCAGAACTGCTTTCTACTCTTGCTGTTAGTCAAAACAGCTATAAGACATTACATTCATTTCGCAACTGTATTACGCTATGAAGATCAATGTGAAAATTCTTTAAAAATTATGTTGAAGAATGTGACAGTGAATATAAATTTTTAGCTTGATAAGATCTAGAATCAGGGAAAAGACAAGTGAGTGAATAATCTGTGAAGAGATATCTATATTAAGTTAAGTGGGGTGGGAGTGGGG
This sequence comes from Tokudaia tokunoshimensis, assembly GCA_036184795.1. NCBI lineage: Eukaryota > Metazoa > Chordata > Mammalia > Rodentia > Muridae > Tokudaia > Tokudaia tokunoshimensis. The sequence continues at coordinate 110,935,380 of BTHU01000023.1, forward strand.
CGTAACCATCCCAGCTGTAGTTGGTGCCATTTCCTAGGCTCAGACCGTCTTCGGCGTAAAAAGCCGAGATGGAACTGAGCTAAATTATGCATTGTTTTATAATTATTGACCATGGAAGTAGTGTACCCAGTCACCTTCTACTTGTACTGCTATGCCTTCCTTGTTATATTAAACTGTACTCCCAGGACCTGTAAGACAACAATTCTTTCCTAAGTTGTTTTTGTTCAATGTTTTGTCATGGCGACAGAATGCAATACTCCCTAAACTATCAGTGGCATATTTAAAGAAAGAGATTTAGTAAGAGTGATAGTACAGTTTTATACATATTGGTGATTAACAAATGGATGAATGCCAAACCAAGTACGATATATTACTTTCGAAAATATTTGAAATCCGTGAAAGTGGGTGTAGTAGGGTTGCAAAAAGTGAGTTGTTAGAACCACTCAGAGCTCCCAGGGACTAAACGACCAACTAAAGAGTACACATGAACCTTTCCATGGCTCCCACTACATATGTAGCAGAGGATTGCCTCATCTGGCATCAGTGGGAGGGGAAGCACTTGGTCCTGTGGAAGCTTGATGCCCCAAAGAAGGGGGATGCTAGAGGGGTGAGGTGGGCTGAATGAGTAGGTGGAGGAGCACCCTCATAGAGGCAAAGGGGAGGGAGATAGGGTAGGCAGTTCGTGGAGGGGAGACTGGGAAGGAGGATAACATTTGAAATGTAAACAAATAAAATGATTAATAAATAAAAAAAAGAAAGAAAGAAATCCTAGGGAAATGCCAGGACAGAGAAGCGAGAGGGGGTTGAACGGGGAAAAAAGGGAGAGAAGGGGGCTTATGGGACTTTCAGGGAGGGAGGAAACGGGAAAGGGGAAATGATTTGGAATGTAAATAAAAAAAACTTAGAAAAAAAAAAGAAATCCTAGGAAGATTATCTGCCTGGGACAGTAAGTAGTTCTAATGTCATCTTTGCATAGAGAAGGCCCCTAAAATGCCTGGGGTTGTTTCAGTGTGCCCATTGCATGTATTTACATATGGCATTCAATTGCATGCAGTTTTCCCTCATTCATCTAGCGCTTGTTTCTGACAGGTTGGAAACAGAAATTTTGGCTTAAATTTAAAAGCTGTTTTAAAACCGCCCAATAGCAAAGGAACAAATTAATGCTTTCAAAACAAATTCTATAATAGAATTAACTGAACATAAAATATAATTTTCTTTGGATGTTAAAAATATTACCCGTATTAAAATTATGCCAACTATGTCATTGCTCTTGGAAAATTTCACCAAAGCAGTTACACTATCAGTTTTTAGAATAATATTTATGTATCAAATTTATCACTCTTTACTTTAGTGATATTGTGATTATGTTCTTTCAAATTTGTTTTTTCCCAAAAGATACCACCTCATGCATGTTGCCAAAGAGGACACATCTATTTTTATCATTTAGAAAAAATTTCATAAAGAATCAGAAGTTGCATCTCTTACTGTAAAAAAAGATCATGAAAACTGTTGACTTTCTAGTTCCTCTGGTGGTAAACATTGACCAAAGTGGTGTTGTTTCAGCATACTTATCATCTTTTATTAAAGGGGGTTTTATACATTGGATTGGGAAAATAGTGAAGTTCATTAAAGGATATTGGCCTATAACCCAAAACATGGTATTAGACACAGTGTATGTGTAAAGTTGCCTTTGTAAGTTCAGGGAAAAAATTAAAATTCTGAAACAGGTAGATCCCAAATATTGTGAATAAGGGATGATTGGCATATGTTAATACTTAACAACCTTGATGAGTTTTTGGAAGCAATATTAATGAATTTGTATAAAGATCATCATAATGTACGTGTGCAAATAACATCATGACAAATGCTCTTGTCATAACTATTTTCACCAGGTCTCTCAAGGTTAATTATAAGACTGTGCTGCTTGGTGTGTTGCTTTCTGAACTGTTTGAGAAGAAATCAAAGGAATCAGACTTCAAGGAAGGCTGGGAGGGTTATTACTAGTATTAACCACTCCTACAAATCCCAAGCATATATGTCTACTTTATAGTATCAAATTATCCACTTGTCATAAGAGGTCTTATAACCTGTGAGAAACTAGCACATAAATTTGAATCTTAAGGCTAATGACTGCTACCTTCACAGGGCTCAGTTATCAACAAATTAATCTTAAGTATATCTGCCTATGGACCCTTGAGGTTTCAAATTTACAATTTCCTATTAGAGAATAGAAGATTAAAAAGCTAAGAAATTTGGTTTTTGCAAGAAAACATTGTGGACAAGTATAGTTTATCCTTTCTCTGGATGAACCAAAACTCCCTTAATATTAATGTGACTATAATTCTTCCTTTAAAGATTAATAGATTTTATATTGTGTATATTGGTGTTCTCTCTTAATGTATGTCTGAGTGCTGCTATGTGCCTGGTGTCCACACGGGCAAGAAGAGAGTATTAGATCCTCTAGAACTGGAGTAACAGATGGTTGTAAGGCACCATGTGGGTGATGGCAACTAAACCTGGGTCTTCTCCAAGAGCCAACAACTGATTTTAACTGCCAAGCCATCTTTCCAGCTTCCATTGTACCTATAGATTTTTTTAAAAAAAATATTAGAATCACCTGTTAAGCAAACAAGTGGTTTGAGGAGAAAAATGAAATCTATTAAAGATATAACCTAGGATATGCTGAAATGGATAAAGAAAGGCTCAAGAGGCTTTAACATAACAAACACAAAGATGCAAGTAAGAATCAAACAAAAAGAGTTCATGAATTTGAATAGAGAGAAAAGAGAAGGGGGACCTGGAATTGTGTTATAAAAGTGCAAATGTTTTTATATGTGTCTGAGGAAGATGCAAGCAACAATAAAAAGAGCAGGTGAAGAGAAATGGAGAAGAATTCACAGTTAAGGTGGATGACTGGAGGGGAAGCATCACACAAGTTCTGGGAGTAGGCTACCAATAAATCCCAATGCTTCTAAATTTTACAGGAGGTTCAGTTTGGTTCTGTATCAGTGAACTGGGCTCCCACAGCTCTCTGACACCATTAAGTGTCTTTGAGATGGCAAAAGATACCTCTTTGAAAATTCTGTATTATCCTCTCCTTAAGCAAACAAGTAAAGAAGTATTCATAGTTAATTTTTTTTGTTAGTTGTGTTGTCATAACTATTAGGTGTTACAGGTCAATGTTGAAGGATCTCCCATTAGGAATGATTATGCTGAAACTCATATGTTACCCTTAAGCACTCTCATGCTTACCTTCGAAGCAAGAAATCAACCTCCAGAAAGTTTCTAGGTCTCTTTCACTTCCTTTTCTGTTATTTCATGGGCTTTACAAGAAAAACAATCAGTGAACAATTCAGAGAAGCATGGCCCCAGTCCATTTGTTCCTGACTTTTCTGGGATGTGCCTTTATTTAGTCAAATTACCCAACCTTAGGCATAATAGTCAATGTTTCTGCCTAAAAGTGGCTTGTTTGCTAAAACAATCAACTCTTCAATTCAGATTAAGATGAGTAAACTAGATCTTTACCAGCAAGAGGAAGGAGAGAGCTCTAGGAAATGTTGCTTTGCTTAAATTACTGTAGTAATAAAATTACCTAATTTTCATAGCTGTGAATCTTTGCTTGTATTTTAGACTAATTTGACAATTTTAAACATTTGCATTGTGTGTGTGTGTGTGTGTGTGTGTGTGTGTGTGTGTGTGTGTGTGTGCTGGGAAGACAGTGTTAAATCCCTGGAGCTAGAGCTAACAAGTATTAGAAACATGCCTGATATGGATGGACTTTAGGAGTCACAAGTCTTTTTTTTTTAATTTTATAAGTTTTTTTTATTTACATTCAAAATCATTTCCCCTTTCCCGTTTCCTCCCTCCCCGAAAGTCCCATAAGCCCCCTTCCCTCCCTCTTTTCCCCATTCAACCCCCTCTCACTTCTCTGTCCTGGCATTCCCCTACATCAAGTATTTCCAGGACCAGGGGTCTCTCCTTCCATCTTCTTGGAAATCTATTGATATGCGAATTGTGTCTAGGGTATTCCGAGATTCTGGGTTAATATCCCCTTATCAGTGACTGCATACCATCTGTGTTCTTTTGTGATTGGGTTACCTCACTAAGGATGATATTTTCAAGTTCTGACCATTTGCCTAGGAATTTTGTGAATTCATTGGTTTTAATTGCAGAGTAGTATTCCATTGTGTAAATATACCACATCTTCTGAATCCATTCCTCCATTGAGGGACATCTGGGTTCTTTCCAGCTTCTGGCTATTATAAATAAGGCTGCTATGAACATAGTGGAGCATGTGTCCTTATTGCATGCAGGTAAAGCCTCTGGGTATATGCCCAGGAGTGGTATAGCCGGATCCTCCGGGAGTGTCATGCCCAGTTTTCTGAGGAACTGCCAGACAGCTTTCCAGAGTGGTTGTACCAGCTTGCAATCCCACCAGCAGTGGAGGAGTGTTCCTCTTTCTCCACATCCTGGCCAACAACTGCTGTCTCCTGTGTTTTTGATCTTAGCCATCCTGACTGGTGTGAGATGGAATCTCAGGGTTGTTTTGATTTGCATTTCCCTAATGACTAAGGATGATGAACATCTCTTTAGGTGCTTCTCAGCCATTAGATATTCTTAAGGTGAGAACTCTTTGTTTAGCTCTGTTCTCCATTTTTTAATAGGGTTACTTGCCTCTCTGGAGTTTAACTTCTTGAGTTCTTTGTATATATTGGATATTAGCCCTCTGTCGGATGTAGGGTTGGTAAAGATCATTTCCCAGTTAGTTCGTTGCCGCTTTGTCTTTTTGACAATGTCTTTTGTCTTGCAAAAACTTTGTAATTTAATGAGGTCCCATTTGTCAATTCTCGATCTTAGAGCATAAGCTATTGGAGTTCTATTCAGGAAATTCTCCCCTGTGCCCATATGTTCAAGGTTCTTCCCTAGTTTCCTTTCTATTAGTTTCAGTGTGTCTGGTTTTATGTGGAGGTCCTTGATCCACTTGGAATTGAGCTTAGTGCAAGGAGATAAGAATGGGTCAATTTGCATTCTTCTGCATGTTGACCTCCAGTTGAGCCAGCACCATTTGTTGGAAAGGCTATCTTTTTTCCACTGGATGGTTTTAGCTCCTTTGTCAAAGATCAAGTGACTATAGGAGTGTGGATTCATTTCTGATGAACTACCCATTCCCCCAAATTGGCAATTCTATATTTTTAATATTTTCTATTGTTTTTAATTACATCACTAATTAAATTTTACCAAACATTCCTATTCTTGCTCTTTTTCAAACTCATCTCCCTTTCTTTCTTTTAATTTTTGCAACTTGCATATATATATATCTGCCCAGTCTATATAATGTTATTTGAATGTATGTTTTTAGGGGTGACCATTTAGTATTGAATAGTCAATTATTTGATTTTCCTTAGAGAAACTTATTTTTTCCCACTTTCAGAACTCCTTAGTTTCCTGTAGATCTTTGGGTATGGTTCAAACCTCTTTCCCTATTTATTTAAGCATGTTTATTAGAGCCAAAGCACTTGTAACATTAGGAAATTATCCTTTATGTAAGCAGAATTATATAAAAAACATGGTTTACTATATAATTTGGAATTTCAAATGTCACTACATATTAATATATGATAATAAAATTAAAATAAGTACTTGTGTTCTTAATGGAAACTCTGTCATCCAGTATATACCATAAAACTTGAAGCAGGTAATTGTCATGTTTTATAGTATGCTAGCATTGATTCTTTGGCTTCTACTTTTAGCTAGTGAAGTATATCATAAAGAAAATATAAAAAAGTAATCATCTATGGATATTTAATATTTACTTTACACTGAAATTAAAGTTACATGTAGGTATGTAAGTTATTTTCAATCCCCAAAATCATTATTTATTGAAAAGCAACTAATGGAAAGTCCTGAATTAAGTGTCAGTGTATCATTTAATACATTAATAACAGATATTCTAGAATTTTACGGTTTTCATTTTCAGGGCTTCATTTATATTGCACTGTTATAAATGGTCATCTTATATTTGCTTAGAAAGCAATGCATAAAAATTATTGCAGTGTTGTTTGTGAAAACAGAATTTAGAACACTGAAGCACAAATCAAGAACTTTGGTTTTACTTTGCTTAACCCCTTAGTGTCAAACAAACACTGTGAAAAGAAAATGAATCCGGGCTGCACATGTCTCCGGTCCATCTTCCCTTCCTTGTACTTCATGTCTGAAGTTCTAAGCTATCAAATGTTAATTAATTAGAGCATTCTATAATAATAATAACAGAAAGAAAAATAGCAACATCAGCTACAAAAATAAAAAGATGAGTCTAAGAAATATGAACAAAACCTAGAGAGCAGGGAAGCCTAGAGAAGATTTTATCCTTACCCAAACTCCTCAAAAGCCAAAGAAAATGTTCTGGTTGTAAATCCCACTCACAACCATCAATTCCTACATATCTGATGAGAAAAGTATTCCTGTACTCTGTAGTCTCACCTTAAACACAATTTTAGAGACAAAGAACACCAGTTGACAGGAGTAAGTAGAGTTTTGTGGAGGAAACCTGGCATGACATTATTTAGGGGAAGAGTTGAATAGCAACCCTTTTGTCTAATGGCAACATATGGCAAAATTGTATGAATATATATACATATATGTGTGTGTGTGTGTATGATCTGAAGAATTTTTTTTACATTGCCTAACTCACACACACACACACACACACACACACACACACACACACACACACAGCAACCACCACGACCACCCAATGAACAAAATTGTTCATTCTATGGTTCTTGGCTGTAGTGTCAATATACCAATTTTTGTTGATTCTTTGTTACATCAGAGACCTGAATTTCAAAAATGATTTATGTTTTTACAGAAGGATATATGAGAGCAAATTGAAAGAAATACCTCTAATACTGCCACTCTCACTGAGTTGTGTTTGAATTTATCTTCTCGAGTGGTAAAGGGTGTGGCTAGAATAGTGAAAGGAGTGAACTTGTAAGCCATTTTAATAGCTGATTTCCCTATCCATATACTGATAAAATGAGAAAAATTATTCTATACTCATGGGCTTAATGTAGGTTGGTTTATTTCTGTTTCTTCTCAAAAAAATGCAAACAACTGTGAAAAGAATTCAAGGAATTTTCATGGTACTGTGGAACACAAATACATATTACTAAAATGTGCTGGGGCTAAAACTGAAAACGTGATTCCGATATTAGTATATTACTGTCTGTCACTAATCTTTCTGGATGACATATTTCGTGGTATTGAGGGAGTCTTTTAAATAAGTATGAGCAAGATCCTGTATAAAGGATAAAGCCTTGATTTCCTATCGTGAACTCAAGGAATGCATACCTTATGATTTGGATTTGAATCACCATTATGATTCTCATATCTTGCCTGTCTTTGTATTATTTTATTTTCAGTTTTTTTTTTTAATTTTCAAAAGGAGCTAATTTGAAGAAATTTAAATCTTTAAAACTATTTTGTCCTTTTTTTTGGCTTTAGAGACAGTGTTTTTCCATGTAGCCCTGGTTGTCCTGGAACTTACTCTGTAGAGCAGGCTGGCCTTGAACTCATAAATCCATCTGCCTCTGTCTCCCAAGGGCTGAGACTAAAGGGGTACACCAGCACTGCCTGGCAGTTGCTATAGTTCTTGTAGAGTCTTTTATGTTACTCAATAACTTACTTGCCTGCATTTGCACTTTTTACTAGCTGTTTTCTCATTTGTGGACTTGTTGTGGATAGCCCTGGTCTTGTATTTTGATGCTAATTTCACTCCTGGGAGGGGCTGCAGACTAGGAGTTAATACAGGTGTCTTGTGAACCTTCTCCCCACCTTAACTTTTCAAATAAAGGCTAGAGCCAGTGATTGGGGCAGTCAGAGGGAAGGTGGAGTTGAAAAGTTTTCAGGGGGGAGGGGGGAGAAGGGAGGGGGAGGAGAGAGACTCTGAAGGAGGAGGAGGTGGAAGAAAAATGGAGAGAAGCATGTTGCTTGGAGAAACCACAAGTTATATGGGTTCTCATAGATGGGAATAAAGTAGTTAGTGTAGAGGTAGATCTGCCAAATCTAGGCATATAGCTTGTATTCCAATTAATTGAGTTTTGATTTCTTTAACCGGGCCTTTTTGGGTTGGAGATTTACCACAACATGGACATAGCTTATATCTGGAAAATATTTTTTTTTACCTGAAAGGTCCTTTGATTAATTCATTATCATAAATTTTAAGTTTCTCTTTTTAACATTTTCAATGAGAGATTATATTGAGATGTTTTCTGAGATGTCAACTTGACCATCCATGAAACTCTATTACTAAGCTTATCTTGTAAGCATTGCTTGTGGTAAGCTCTGAGTTTTTAACTTGTTTTATTTTTCTTTCAATATCTGATTCCTCCCTTCAATTACATTATTGGTCATCACCGCAGACACCCCTTCAGCTTAACTAGATCTTCATGGTTCTCCAGAGAGACAAAATGTTTTAGATGAACATTAGCCAGAATCCAAAAAATGTTGACATAAATTCTTTGTAGCAATAGCTTACCACATGCTGCAGCTTCAATCTATATATACATTGCTTGGAGAATTTATTAACTGAAAGACAGCTAATGAAGTAATATGGAAACAGCTCAGTTAGGAAACATAGAGGTTTCCCTTATTGGATCAAGTGAAAACTGTTTATCAAAACAAGCAATTTAGTGGAATGTTCTAATATAATATTCAGTGTGGATTGGAAACTATATTGGACAGCTCCTGCCATTGAAATTAATGGAATGCATAGATTACTTGAAGTTTTTCAAACTTGAAAATAGGTCAAATGAAAAATATAGCTCATCTCAAAGGGAAGAAAATCAGATTATATACACAGAAGAAAAATTAAGAATGTGTTTTGAAGACATTATGAATGTATTTTGCTGATAACATTACTAGTCATTATTCTAGAAATAAAATAATTCATGTAGCGATTGGTAAGTTTCATTCAAGCAAGTCTTGTGAACAAGTTAATTTTCACTTAAGCTAATTTAAATATAATTTGAGAAAATATCCAAGGAAAGCATTTGTGCTGATGACATGTGAGATGTTAGGAGGGACATAGTATTAGACAGATTATTTATGTGAAGAGATTTCTAAAAGAAAATTCTAGGATCATAACTTAGTGGCTGAGTGGACACATGCTCTTTCCTGAACATCTAAATTTGCATAGGCCACACAGTGATTTAAATTCATGGATGGTCCTAATGACATTCTGGATTGGATTCAACCTTGCTTTTTTTTCGGTTTTCTCTGAGTGTCAAAAAAATCATTGTAAAGAATAGAAATCAAAGCAGGATTCAAGTGTGTACATTTTACCTGCCTTGTACTTTATAAAGTTAAGCTCTCACTCACATTAATATGTTTTTCCATCAGCATACAATAACATAAAATTATGTGGTTGATGCTGTGTGTACTCTTAGCCTCAGTGGTATTTGGAAACTGTAATGTAAAACATGATTGTGTTTTTCAGGAAGTCATGTCACTCAAGCTTATTGTTTAGCTCCTTGACCTTCAAATCTGTGCCAATATCAGGGAAAATTGTCTCATCAGGAAACAGAACATAGAGCGCAAGTATATCTCATTTATCTAACTAAATATTTCTTTTTTTGTTTTGTTTGTTTGTTTGTTTTCTTCGAGACAGGGTTTCTCTGTGTAGCCCTGGCTGTCCTGGAACTCACTCTGTAGACCAAGCTGGCCTCAAACTCAGAAATCCACCTGCCTCTGCCTCCCAAATGCTGGGATTAAAGGTGTGTGCCACCACCGCCTGGCCTAGCTAAATATTTCTATTGGCATGTTTTATCATAGTCTACAAGAAGATCTCTTAATTGTTTTCAAAAGTCACCAATAGGCTAAGACCTATAGATGTACAGAGTACAGTCAAGTGTAATATATTATTGAACTAATGTCTACCTTTAAAAGAAGGAGTAAAACCTTAATAGTGTGCTATTATTACTTGTGACCATTAATACAAATTATCAAAAAGGAAAAGAGAAACAGGAACTGACCTAATTAGTTTTGGAATACTTGTACATTGATGCAGAATGAAGAAATATACATACTTGCTTTAGATTTTTTTTTAAGTAAAGTGTATCAAGTATACCATGGGGTATACCAGGCAGTTGTTCATATGAATTTCCTGAAATTGAACAGGAGGGACAAGTTCCAGCCAGAGACAGCAAGGCCAACTAACATGACAGATAACCAGATGACAAAACGCAAGTGCAAGAAACTTACCAATAGAAACCAAGGCCACTTGGTATCATCAGAACCCAGTTCTCCCACCATAGCAAGTCCTGGATACCCGAACACACCGGAAAAGAAAGATTTGGTTTTAAAACCACATCTCATGATGCTGATATAGGACCCAACAAAGAAAAAGAACTTCAGACCAATTTCCCTTATCAAAAGCGATGCAAAATTAATCAATAAAATTCTCGCAAATCGAATCCAAGAACACATCGAAATGATCATTCATCATGATCAAGCAGGCTTCATCCCAGAGATGCAGGGATGGTTCAATATACAGAAATCCATCAGCATAATCCACTATATAAACAAATACAAAGAAAAAACACATGATCAATTCATTAGATGCTGAGAAAATATTTGACAAAATCCAACACCCCTTCATGATAAAAGTCTTGGAAAGATCAGGAATTCAAGGCCTATACCTACATAGTAAAAGCAATATAAAGCAAACCAGCAGCCAACATCAAACTAAATGGACGGAAACTTGAAGCAATCGCACTAAAATCAGGAACTAGACAAGGCGGCCCACTCTCTAACTACCTATTCAATATAGTACTTGAAGTCCTAGCCAGAGCAATTAGACAACAAAAAGAGGTAAAAGGGATACAAATTGGAAAGGTAGAAGTCAAAATAGCACTATTTGCAGATGATTTGACAGTATAATTAAGTAACTCCAAAAATTCCACCAGAGAACTCCTAAACCTGATAAACAACTTCAGCAAAGAGGCTGGATATAAAATTAACTCAAACAAATCAGTGGCCTTTCTCTACTCAAAAGATAAAGAGGATGAGCAAGAAATTAGAGAAACAACCGGTCACAATAGTCACAAATAATATAAAATACCTTGGTGTGACTCTAACTAAGCAAGTGAAAGAACTGTATGACAAGAACTTCAAGTCTTTGAAGAATGAAATCCAAGAAGATCTCAGAAGATGGAAAGATTTCCCATGCTCATCGATTGGCAAGATTAATATAGTAAAAATGACCATCTTGTCAAAAACAATCTATAGATTCAAAGCAATCTCCACCAAAATTCTAACTCAATTCTTCAAAGAGTTAGAAAGAGAAATCTGCAAACTCACCTGGAATAACAAAAAACCCAGGATAGCGATAACTATTCTCAACAATAAAAGAACTTCTGGGGAAATCACAATCCCTGACCTTAAGCTCTACTACAGAGCAATCCTGATTAAAAACTGCATGGTATTGGTACAGTGACAGGCAGGTAGATCAATGGAATAGAACTGAAGACCAGATGAACCCACACACCTATGGTCACTTGATCTTTGAAAAAGGAACTAAAATCATCCAGTGGAAAAAAGACAGCATTTTCAACAAATGGTGCTGGTTCAACTGGCAGTTAGCATGTAGAAGAATGCAAATCGATCCATTCTTATCTCCCTGTACAAAGCTCAAGTCCAAGTAGATCAAGGGCCTCCACATAAAACCAGATACACTGAAACTAATAGAAGAGAAAGTGTAGAAGAGCCTTGAGCACATGGGCACAGGGCAAAATTTCCTGAACAGAACACTAATGGCTTATGCTCTAAGATCAAGAATTGACAAATGGGACCTCATAAAATTACAAAGCTTCTGTAAGGTGAAGGACATTGTCAATAGGACAAAATGGCAACCAACACATTGGGAAAAGATCTTTACCAATCCTACATCTGATAGAGGACTACTCTCATATATATACAAAGAGCTCAAAAGTTAGCCTCCAGAGAACAAAATAACCCTATTAAAATGGGGTACAGAGCTAAACAAAGAATTTTTAATTGAGGAATACTGAATGACTGAGAAGCACCTAAAGAAATGTTCAACATCCTTAGTCATCAGGAAAATGCAAATCGGAACAACACTGAGATTCCACTTTATACCAGTCAGAATGGCTAAGATAAAAAACTCAGGTGACAGCAGATGCTGGCAAGGATGTGGAGGAAGAGGAACACTCCTCCATTCCTGGTGGGATTGCAAGCTGGTACACCCACTCTGGAAATCAGTTTAGTGGTACATCAGAAAATTGGACATAGTACTACCTGAGGACCTAGCTATACCATTCCTGGGCATATACCCAGGAGATGCTCCAACATGTAATAAGGACACATGCTCCACTATGTTCATAGCAGCCCTATTTATAATAGCCAGAAGATGGAAACAACCCAGTTGTCCTTCAATAGATGAGAGGATATAGAAAATGTGATACATTCATACAATGGAGTACTACTCAGCTAATTAAAAGAATGAATTCATGAAATTCTTAGGCAAATGGATGGAACTAGAAAATATCCTGAGTGAGGTAACCTAATCACAAAAGAACACACATGGTATGCACTCATTGATAAGTGGATATTAGCCCAGAAGCTAAGAATACCCAAGATACAATTTGGAGACCACATGAAGCTCGAGAAGAAGGAAGACCTTCAAAGTGTGGATACTTTGGTCCTTCTTAGAAGCAGGAACAAAATACCCATGGAATGAGACACAGAGATAAAGTGTGGAGCAGAGATTGAAGGGAAGGCTATCCAGAGACTGCCCCACCTGGGGATCCATCCCATATACAGTTACCAAACCCAGACACTATTGTGGATGCCAAAAAGTGCTTGCTGATAGGAGCCTGATATGGCTGTCTCCTGAGAGGCTCTGCCAGTTCCTGACAAATACAAAGGTGGATGCTCTCATCTAACAATTGGACTGAGTCCCCAATGGAGGAGCTAGAGAAAGAACCCAAGGAGCAGAAGGGGTTTGTAACCCCATAAGAGGAGCAACAATATGAACCAACCAGTACTCACAGGGCTCCCAGGGGCTAAGGGACCCATAGCTCCAGCTTCATATGTAGCAGAGGATGACCTTGTCTGACATCAATGAGAGGAGAGGCCCTTGGTCCTGTGAAGGGTCATTGCCCCATTGTAGGGGAATACCAGGATGGGTAAGCAGGAGTGGGTGGGTTGGTGAGCAGGGGAGGGGCAATGAGATAGGGGGGTTTTGGAGGGCAAACCAGGAAAGGGGATAACATTTGAAATGTAAATAAAGAAAATATCTAATTAAAAAAAGAGTTGCTGATGTCAATCCTTTATGTTTCCTCTAAGCATTCTGAACCCCTCTATTGATTAGCTTTTTTAAAATCATTCTCAGCTTCTTTTACTTCACATAACAAGTAGTGCTATATGTTTCTCATTTGAGGGCTCTGGATGTATTATCTTGCATATCTCTCCATACTCAATAATTTGGGGGTATGCATGCTTTTTGAAAGTATCTATTTCAACAGCACCTCAAAGCTGTTACAGCAAAGATTTGAAGGGAAAAGCATTTCCATGCATACAACATTAGTGCTTTGTGTTTATGAGGCACCTTTCATCTGTGTTCCTCAAAGACTTTCACAAATATTATCTGATGCTTTATTCACTGGGCCAAGTTTCAAGCAAAACTGCCTTTCAAAGAATTTTCTCAAAGTATAACAGACCTCATGAGGGTAGTAGTAGTTTGTATATCTGGTCAATGTGTCAGAATGTTCAGAAACATCTAAAATTCATATACGTGAAATACCACATAACAAACTATGTGATTTAGAAGTGTAATGACCTACAGGTAGAGCTTTTACAGTAGATATATAAGCAGAAACTTTATCATATTGACATAAAGACCACATTAGATGCTAATAACATCTAAGCAGTTTTGTCATCATGTAATAACCTTGCTTTACCATGTACCCAAATATAATTTTTAAAATTTATTTTTTTATGCATTTCTTAAATGTAGGATTGCTCTTCCTGCACATACACCTACAAGCCAGGAGAAGACATCAGATACCTTTATAGATGGTTGTGAGCCATCATGTATTCAATTGCTGGGAACTGAATTCAGATCTCTAGAAGAGCAGCCAGTGTTCTTAACTGCTAAGCCATCTTACCATCCCTGCCCCAAATATAGTTTTAATACATGACAATATTGATGATAATTTATATTATATGTAAACAGCACCAGCATCACCCAAACTCGTATTTCAAATGCTAAATATAGTATCTATTACATGTGGCAAACAGTTATTGCTAATTAGTTATAATAATTAACATAATAATTGTCAGAATTATGTTAGATATGGAATCCAATTTTCATTTTAAAGAAGTCAGTGAAACTAAAACAAAACAAAACAAAACAAAAAAACCTGACATAATTTAGAGATCAACAGATTATGAGGAGCCCAGTCCCAACAGATACCTCTATATCACAGCTTCTGCATCTATGGCTCAAAGAACATTATTCAGAAGATGGGTTAGAAATTGTGGAGGAGCCAGAATATCAGTAAGTCTTTGGTGAAAGAGTCTTCTAGAATTTCCATAAACAAGATGAGAACAACGGCAATATCAATGGATATGTTAGCAGGGAAATGGGAAACTTTTACAGAGTTCCAATCCTAGACAAAGAACTACTGGTAAATAATTATTGCTGCAAAAAGGAGAATTAGCTTCCTATGTGGATGAACCCCTTATAGGTTATACAATGCAGATTGGACATCCTTAAAAACTATATACTCACTCTTTTAGCTAGAGTTTCAATTGCTATGGAAAGATACCATGGCCACAATAATTCTAATAAAGGAAAGCATTTAATTGGGGCTTGTTAACAGGTTTAGAAACGTAGTCCATTATTGTTATGGCAGGAAGCATGGTGGTGTGCAGGCAGACATGGTACTGGAGAAGGAGCTGAGAGTTCTACATCCAAATCCACAGGCAGCAGGAAGAGAGAGTGATACCAAGACTGGCTTGAGTATTTGAAACCTCAAAGCCCACCCATGGTGACACAATGAGCTCCAACACGGCCACATATACTCCAACAGGGCCATTCTCCTTGTAGTGGCATTCCCAATGACCTTTCGGGAACATTTTCACTCAAACCATCACATTCCACTCCATGACTTATAGCCATATCATAATGCGGAAATGCATTTAGTTCAACTCCAAAAGTCCCCATAGTCTGTAAGTCTCAAATTGTTTAAAAATTCAAAGGCTAAAATCTCTTCTGAAATCCATGGTAATCTCTTAACTATAATCTTTTATAAAATCAAAATCAAAAAAGCAGATCACATACTTCTAACATATATGGCACAGAATATATATTTACATTCCAAAAAGTAGGAAATGAAGCACAGTAAATACTGATTCAAATCAAGGCCAAAAACCAGCTGTGCAAACTCCAAACTCTACATCTCTATGTCTGATGCCAAAGCACTCTTCAGATCTCCAACTCATTTTAGCTTTTTTGACTGCAACACACTTCTTTTGCTTGGGATGTTTTCACTCCATGTTAGCAGCTTTCTTCTGAGGGTATTGCACAGCTCTGACATCTCCAACATTTTGGGTCTCCAAGGCAATCTAGGCTTCATCTTCACAGCCACATGCAATGGCCTCTCTAGTACTCAATGTGGGATAACCCTGATATA
This sequence comes from Tokudaia tokunoshimensis, assembly GCA_036184795.1. Taxonomy (NCBI): domain Eukaryota; kingdom Metazoa; phylum Chordata; class Mammalia; order Rodentia; family Muridae; genus Tokudaia; species Tokudaia tokunoshimensis. The sequence goes on from BTHU01000023.1 coordinate 110,951,096, forward strand.
TTCCTGCCCTTGGTGGCTTTCTTTAGTTGTAGAGGGAGATTCCATAGCCCCTTTCTTGTATTCTTGATTCTAAAGTCAGAAGAACATGCTGAAGCTATCACATTCTACTGTTTGCTGGGACTGAAACATGGCTCCCTTGTTCAAATACATTTTCAGTAGCTTTCTGGTTTCAGTTGTTTCCTTCATTGTCTAAGTTTGGCTGGCTGTACTGAAACTATTTCTATAGCCCAGGCTGGTCTTGAAATCAGAAATCCACTGCCTGCTTGTTCCTGATTTCTGCTGTGATTAAAGGTCTTTGCTACCCAGCTTTTCCTTAATGCCCTTTCACAAATTGGAAGCTTAGCTTGGTGAGGTTTTGAGCTGGGGTTACCACTTCATTTAATCCATTTAGCATCAGACTTTTAGAAAAAACTTTTTCCTTGCACTCATTTTCTCCTCAAACTGTACACTTGTTATTTTTCTTTGTTCAGATTGTTCCTTTACATTATAGATCTGCATAAGCATGGTCACTAATTACTAAGTAACACAGTCACTATTAGGCTGTCTGGAAACTTCCTCTACCAAAGCTATTAATTTATAATTCTCTAGTTTAGCCTTTTGCACAAGGGCAGAAAGCAAACATATTCTTAGCCAAAATATTACAAAAATGTTTTTTAGGCCATATGCTAATATTCTTTTCCTCTTTTGGCCCCCACAGTTCAAATAACTCTTAACACCACTGTCTTCCATGCTCTTACTGGTATGACCCATTAAATTTTGCTTAAAGAATTCCACTACTTTCCGACTCCAAGATCCCAAAGTCCATATTCTTCCAAACAAAAGTATGGACAGGCCTAACTCAGCAATATCTCTGTCCCGGGCATCAACTTCTTAGTTTGGGTTTCTATGGCTGTGAAGAGACACCATGGCCAAGGCATCTCTTATAAAGGAAAACATTTAATTGTAACTGGCTTACAGTTCTGAAATTTAGTCCATTATCATTCTGGTGGGAAGCATGAAGCACACAGACAGACATGATGAATAGTTGACAGTTCTACATCCAAATCCAAAGTCAATAGGAAGAGAAGGTGACACTAGGCTTAGCTTGAGCATGTGAGACCTAAAAGCCCATGTGTAGTGTGACACACTTCCTCCAACAAAGCTACACCACCTAATAGTGCCACTTCCTAAAACCCTATACAGGCCATTTTCATTCAAGCTACCTCCTCACACAAATTATTAAAATGGATTCAGAAGGTTGTATTTATATATCTGTGAATATATGAACATGCATGCACACACATGTATATGTATGTACCAATAATAAAAAGGGTTATCAGCTTGAGAGTTGGGGACATGGGGTTGGTTTGAGGGAGGATGGCTAACAGGGTTGGTTAGAGAAAAGGGAGGGGGAAAGTAATCCAATTATATTTCAATGAACACATATTAAAATAATTTTAAGAGAAGACTGGCATATTCACATTTGTTGTTTCTGTTACTACTGCTTTTTGTACTATTTGTTAAAATATGTTCCTGAAAAACTTACAAAAAAAAAAAAAAACAAAGAAAAGAAAAAATCCCTCCCTCTTTCTCTGTAAGAGCCACCAGTGATGAGAGTAGGCAAGGCTACTAAAATATTTAGATCACTCCTCTACTTTAAGGATGTTTTTATTACATTTATTTTTGTATGTATACAAGCAATGTGTATACCCTCATGTGTATGTTCATGTATGCCATGATGTGCATATGTACGCTGGAGTATATAATAGAATATGCTCTGGTAGTCAGTTCAATCATTTTACCATATGTGTCCTGGGGATTAAACTCAGGTTATTAGGATTGGTGGTAAGCTGCTTTATCTACTGAGCCATCTCCTGGCCTTCTTCCCAAATTTTGATTGCTGCCCCTCATACTTTTATTATCATGTAGGCTGTGGCTATGGTTATATCAGGATGGCATATCATTTGGGGTCTGTGGTGGACTGACTGTGCTTGGCCCAGGGAGTGGCATTATTAGAAGGTGTGGCCTTGGAGGAAGTTTGTCATTGTGTAGGTGGGTTTTGAAGGGTCACAATGAAGAAGAGTCAGTCTCTTCGTGGATGTCTTCAAGAAGCTAGGAACACCCAAGACACAATTCACATATCAATTGATTCTCAAGAAGAAGGAAGGAGAGGCCCCTGGGTCCTAGAAAGACTCGATGCAGCAGTGTAGGGGAATACCAAGACAGAGAAGCGGGAGGGGGTTGACTGGGGAACAGGGGGAGGGAAGAGGGCTTATGGGACTTTCGGGGAGGGGGAAAGCGGGAAAGGGGAAATCATTTGGAATGTAAATAAAGAATATAGAAAATAATAATAATAAAAAAAGAACCCTCAGCTCCTCCTTTAGCACCACGTCTTCCTGGATACAGCCATGTTTCCCACCAACATGATGATGAACTAAAACTCTGAACCAGTAAGCCAGTCCTAATTAAATGTTCCTTATAAGAGTTGCCTTCCTCTGCTTCATATGCTGCTGGAGCAATGGGTCCCTCCATTTGAACTCTTTGTTTGGTGGCTTTTAATGAGAGGAGGCCCTTGGTTCTGTGAAGGTTCGATGCCCCAATGTAGGTGCATATTAGGGTGGTGAGGCAGTAGCGGGTGAATGGGTAAGGGAGCACCCTCAACAGAAGCAGGGGTAGCTGGTATGGGATAGGGGTTTTGTGGAGAGGAAACTGGGAAGGGGGATAACATTTGAAATGTAAATAAATAAAATAACCAATAAAAAGGAGTTGCCTTGATCATGGTGTCTGTTCATAACATGGAAACCCAAACTAAGAGAGACTCTATTCAAAACTTTTATTTTTATAATGCAGATAAAAATTATACAAAAATCTTAAATTCTAACAGAACCTAGAAAACACAGAATTACTCTGTGTACATTTTAGATGGAGACACCACTAGCTTCCTTTACTATACCTTCATAGCATTATTATTTTCATTGTTCTTTAATTCTCCTGTTATACTTTCTTACTCAGATAAATATTATGCTAAATAATTAGACTATTTGAAAGAATAGCAATTGTTAACAAAGTGAGAATTTTAAGTCTCTAGTAGATATGAATTGTTCTCCCCTTTTAAAAGACAACACAGTGTTTTACAATTATGGATTTTATGTATCTTGAGATTCAAAAATAGGAGACTCAAGGAAGGGATGCAGCAGGGTTCAAGGCTTTGGTACATTGGCATTAAGCTAACAATATTTTCTGGCACTCAGCCACCTCTCTTGGGCTTCAAGGAAACCACATTAATTGTGCTTATATTTCACTTGCCATCATTTTTATCCTAACCAAAGGAGATAAAAGAACTCTGATTTTGACATGTAGTAACTTATGCTGAAATGAATTAATAGATTACTTTGTATAATTTGCTCAAGCACAGATAATCAAATCTCTCTTTCATATTTTCTGTAGCAATTACACTAACCTCAGTAGTACCTATATAATATATATGACTAATAGCAATGTTACCTTATTTGGAATACAGTTTTTATCCTAAGTTGATCCAGAATGTACCATAAAAGATAATGGCTCAAGAAGACAAGTGAGCAATTTATGTCTCTTATTTCTGCATATAATTCTGTGAGCATCTAGCCATATTTACTAATGGGATATTATGTGGAGAAAAAATTTCTTATTTTAAATGGCAATTGTCATTCTTAATGTTCATCTCATCCTTTATGAGGAATGCCAAGTTAGTTTCAAATAAATTCTATCAAAATAAAATAGATCTATGTAAGTTATGAATTATATGTAGGGATTTTCCTCTAAATGTACTTTAGAATTACAACAATGGATAATTATGAGGGGATTATTAGGGGCTTAGTAACTCTACAAATAGTAACAGTGCATATGTTACTCAGTAAAATAGTTTTAATGGTTGATTATACTAAATAAACCCATAGTATAATGCTCCACAGATATGCCCACTTATAATATCTAACAATTTTGTGGATATCAAAGCTGGCCTAAAAAGTGTGCATAAAAGGCTAAGGATGTATTCAGTTCAGTTGATACAGTGTTTGCATAGTATACATAAAAGCATTGGGTTTGGTACTTAGCACTGCATTAACTGTGCTTAATGGTGCATGCCTACAACCAAAGCACTCAGCTTGTAGAAGCAGAAACATCAAAAGATCAAGGTCATCCTCAACTGCATAGTAAGTTCAAGGCCAGTCTTAGACCTGAGAATAGGTTTAAAATAAGTACATGGAAGAAAAATCCTTGTCAAGTGAGGAGTATATTATATAACATTATAAGAATCATTAAACAAGGCAAGTACGTTATCATAATGTTATATATATATATGTATATAATTTTGTTTTCCAATCATACTCTGATAAAAATCATAAATGAAAGAATTTTATTTATATATATATATAATATTTAAAAATATAAGGAAAATAAATTTAAGATGTATTGACAGAATACATGTGTTATATAGAGCATTTCTATTTCTATTCCTTGACATAAGGGGTTGTTATCTGGGCCAAGGGTGAGCAGTGTCTTGTTCATTAAAATTAAATTTACATTCTGTAAAAACATGTTAATTGTTATTTCATATTTTAAGGTCTAGCATGCATATGTACCTATATTCTTCAAAATAGAACAGGCAGATACAATCAATTTAAACAACATTTCCATATATAAAAATTAAGAAAAAATGTGTAGCAGACAAATGTATCCTCAAGCCCTAAAAATTACAACAAAAGTTTATATAGAAGACTAATGAGTGGAAATATATGGACAATGAAACTTTTCTGACTTTACTTTATATTCGTTGTTTATCTCATGTATCAAAGGGAAACACTGAGCAAATTGAAAATTCCTATGAAATGGGATAAATATTTGCAAGTACATGTTTAATGAGGAATTTTTATCCATAATATGAATGGAATGCATACAAATCATCTTAGTCACTGTTCTCTTGCTGTGAAGAGTTACCATAACCAAGGAAGCTTATAAGTGAATGCATTTCATTGGTGGAACACAGGCATGGCACTGGAATAATAGCTAAGAGCTTATACCCTGTTCAGGAGGGAGGGAGGGAGGGAGGGAGGGAAGAGAGAAAGAGATGGGAGAGCCTGGGCCTGGCATGGACATTTGAAAGCTCAAAGCCTAATGATACACTTTCTCCAAAAAGGCCATACAATGTAATTTTTCCCAAAGCAGTTAGGGGTCACATATTCAAAAATACCATCTTCTAGGGGTCATTTTCATTCAAACCACCACAAAAGTCAATAGCAAAATATGAATAACTTGATCAAGAAATAAATAAAAGATTCTCAATAGATACTTTTCCAAAGAAGATCAGATGATCAATACAGCTCTTCAGAAAAAAAGCAAATGAAACCACAGCAAACTGGCACTTTACCCCATCATGATGTGCAGTACAAATATTCAGAAAAATAACAAATGTTGGGGAGAGTGTAGAGAAAATGCAATTTTGTGCTGTCAGAATGCTATGAAAAACAAATATTAAAGTTTTCAAACTATAAAAACTATAGTTCCTATATGATCTAGTAATTTCAATTAAGAGAATTTAAGTAAATTAGTTGGAAACAGAATTTATGGATATTTGCACATCCATAGTCACTGTTGCCTTGGCTGTAATAGCCAAGAAATGCTATCAACCCAAACATCCATTCACAAATGAATAGATACACAGTATGTGATATGTAGAAATAATGATATATTATTAACCATAAAGGAAATTCTACCACTTTCAATGGCACAGATATGTAGACCTGGAAGATATTTAACCAAGAGAAAAAAGTCAGGCTTAAATAACAGAACATTATGTTCTCACAACTTGGAGACTGGAAGTATAAATTTCAAAATGCCAACATCATTGGTTTCTTAGGAGGAATTTATTCCTAGCTTGCAGATGACACCCTTTTTGCTGTGTGCACATAGGATGAAGGGAGAATGAATCTCTTCTCATAAGCACATTACTCTACCATGAGTGTGAACTGTCATGGCATTATCTAGACGTAATGATCCCCACAAGTCCCATCTGCAAATGCAATCATGTTGGTATATAGGGTAGTGGGATCATGATATCACCTCTGCTATTATTTTAACACAAAGATTTGGGGGGAAAACATACCTCAGTATATAGCACCAACTAGCATTGATTGCATACAGTATAAGATAAACATTTTCAAGACAGGTTTTAAAAACGTCTTTATTTTATATAGATTTTTACATTGTGCATCATGTTTTCTAAGGCACAGTGAATTTTTCAAAACTTATTTCTTATTCTACTTTGCATCCCACACTACATAGGCTAATTTATGAGCTAACATGCCTTTAAAAATTGTTATGTTCGCTTGAAATTCAGATATCTAAATTCTAATATAATTAATCTAGAACAGATCAGGTCTAAGACATTCTGAGTAAATAGTTTCTACTGTGTTTAATTACTTTCAGGTCTCTGACAGAGAGAGAGGTGCAAATATCATTCCATTTATTTATCATCGCCATCATCATTCTCATTATAAGACGTGGTAAGTTATTGCTATTATAAAGTTGCTCGTGCAATAAATAAATACATTTAAATACAAGATGAGGAAAAATGAAGCATGAAAAATTTATATTATTTTCTCAAGATCACATGTTTAACCATTAGAGGCATTTGAGAGGAACATGACTTCTTTTCCTCCAAGTATTAATGGCCCCTTTACCTCTATATAGAATGGTTACCAGCATCTGTCTTTCAGAAAATATATGTTGGAACTAAAAGAGCAACAGAATACATTTATGCCTACTTTACTCATTTTATTCTAAAAAAGTGTATAAATCAAGCTATTATTAAATATATCTTCCTTTTTACCTACTGGATGAATCTGTCTGAGAAATAACCACAAGAAACAGCGAGTAGTCATCAGGAGAGGCTAAGTGCATGTACCTAAAAAAAGATGATTGAAAGAGCAGGGTCTAGCAACCAGTGCCAAAGTTGCAAAGAGACCCCCAGAACTTTTACAGAAAAGCTGAATGGTGCATAGAGAAGGGAAGCAGACCTCTTGTAAAGGAACAAAGTAACTGGGTGACTTGAGCCATGAATGGAAATAAACAAAGGGATAAAGGCAGAGAACAAAAATGGCAGATGCTCTAATGTTGACTTAAAATTTTTCTGACCCTAAGATATTTTGTTATCTAAACAGGAGTGTTTATACTGGTTATTGTTGGCTTTGTAATATACGAAAGACATAATGCTAAAAGTGAATGGCACATCTCTCAAAAGGCCAAAAGAGACATCATATAAACAACTGAGCATTCAACACGACCTTAGTTTCAGCAGCATTTTTCACTTGCCAATTTCATTTAATTTTGTCTGCTGTTGTGAAATATTGTCCGCTGCTATGAATGTACTATAATGCATTGTTTTGAACAAAAAGTATTTTGTTTGCCTCCATTATAAGTATTCTTAACCCAAGGTTCCTGGGAAAAATGTTCAACAGAAAATTGTATGCTCATTGTTTTTGATTTTGAATCATTTAAAATGTAATTATGTTTTGAAAAGGAAAATTATTAAATATCTCTCCTATACCTTCCACCATTATTCCCTCCCAACTTCATGTTTAACCAGCTGGATACTCTTATATAATATGTGCCTGCATATATGGCTATCTACTGGAGCATGTGTAGCATTTCAGGAGCCATATCTCTGAAGAAAACTGATGCTCTCTCTCTCCCAGCAGCCATCAATTGCCAGCAGATTCAAACCAGGAATATGACTTTTAAAAGTGCACCCTACTCCCTTCCATGCTGGCTCAATATAGCATAGGTATTGTTCAGGAAGAACTGGCCACACTGAGTCATGTGCCTAACTTATCTTATGTCCAGAAGCTTCTTTTAAATTGATAGTTATTAATACAGAGATACTTGACTTGTCAATGTACAGAGAATATAATACTGGGGAATATCAGTCCTAAATGACACTTCTGTATCACCTGTCCTCTCCCTACACCTAAGGGGAAATCATGGAAGAAGAGGAAGAAAGAATGTAAGAGCCAGAGATAATGGATGTCTCCAGTGAAATATTATGCTGATCCATTAGATTACATAAAATACTAAATTCTTTTATGCATATACACAAATGTAAGCACGTGAATACAGTGGGAAGGCATGTGTTATGAAGGCTTTTGTCTCTCCAGAAGTGTTTTGTTATCCTACTGTCCTATGATTAATTTGTAAATACCCATTTTATGAATATTGTAGGTTTCATTTGAGGATATTTCCTTGCCTTTAGATCCATTTACATATATGACCAGTGCCATGCCAGTAGATGAGTCATCCAAACCAGGTACTCAATACACTTAGCAATAAATCCCAACTTGGGGATTAAATTGAAGTAGTCTTCTTATATGTGCACCTTTCTCTTTCTGGAAGACATTCAGAAGGATTAGAATGATACTTTTCTATCCCAAAGCAGATTGTGATCCTGTTGGATACCCTTGTAACTGTGTCACATTGGAAATCTGTATTACCTGGAGAATTATTACAAAACAATAAGTCTTCTGCTGGTACAAATGACTACATATAACTGATATTTGCAAGGTTTGGCTAAGCTTTGGTCCAATTATTTGGGAATTTATGTTTCAAATATTTATTAATGTGACTTTATAGAAGATAATCAAATTTTATCAGCAATTCACTGTCCTCATCCCAGACTTCTCTAAAGGCATCAATATTCTTTAAAGACAATGTATTCCCATGGGAAGCTATTTATTTTGTGCTCCTGGAGACAGGAACGTGGGAAAAAAATATGGACAAGCACAGGGGTGGGTTGTATAACTGATAGAGGGACATAAATCTTTGGCTTGACATTTCAATTTCATAAACAATTAGGTGTCTCTGCAGCTGTCGAGTATAAGGAAGACTGAGGAGTAAGGGATATGAAAAAAATAACAGGGCAAGAAATCTAATGGAGGATCCTGGTAGAAGTAATAGCGTACAGAGCTTGGGATTTGTACAAGTGCTCATCTCTGGACCTCTTTTGTATATGTTTGTTCTTGTCCCTCAGATAAATTTAAAATAGTAAGGATAGGGAGCTTTTTCTAATTTCAAGCTATGTATGATCTAATGCCATGCCTCACTACATAAGCTTGATGGTGGAGTGAAAACTGTTCTAGTTTCTCCAAATACTTCGAAGTAAAGGCCAATATAATACATCTTTTGAAGAATTAATGTTTAAAATATTTTTATTTTATTTTATTTTATTTTTTTAATTTACATTCCAAATCACTTCCCCTTTCCCGTTTCCTCCCTCCCCGAACGTCCCATAAGCCCCCTTCCCTCCCTCTTTTCTCCATTCAACCCCCTCTCCTTACTCTGTCCTGGCGTTCCCCTACATCCAGTCTTTCCAGGACCAGGGGTCTCTCCTTCCATCTTTTTAGAAATCTATTGATATGCGGATTGTGTCTAGGGTATTCCGAGATTCTGGGTCAATATCCCCTTATCAGTGACTGCATACCATGTGTGTTCTTTTGTGATTGGGTTACCTCACTAAGGATGATATTTTCAAGTTCTGACCATTTGCCTAGGAATTTCATGAATTCATTGTTTTTAATTGCAGAGTAGTATTCCATTGTGTAAATATACCACATCTTCTGAATCCATTCCTCCGTTGAGGGACATCTGGGTTCTTTCCAGCTTCTGGCTATTATAAATAAGGCTGCTCTGAACATAGTGGAGCATGTGTCCTTATTGCATGCAGGTAAAGCCTCTGGGTATATGCCCAGGAGTGGTATAGCCGGATCCTCCGGGAGTGTCATGCCCAGTTTTCTGAGGAACCGCCAGACTGCTTTCCAGAGTGGTTGTACCAGCCTGCAATTCCACCAGCAGTGGAGGAGTGTTCCTCTTTCTCCACATCCTCGCCAACAACTGCTGTCTCCTGTGTTTTTGATCTTAGCCATCCTGACTGGTGTGAGATGGAATCTCAGGGTTGTTTTGATTTGCATTTCCCTAATGACTAAGGATGATGAACATCTCTTTAGGTGCTTCTCAGCCATTAGATATTCTTCAGGTGAGAACTCTTTGTGTAGCTCTGTACCCCATTTTTTAATAGGGTTACTTGCCTCTCTGGAGTTTAACTTCTTGAGTTCTTTGTATATCTTGGATATTAGCCCTCTGTCGGATGTAAGGTTGGTAAAGATCATTTCCCAGTTAGTTGGTTGCCACTTTGTCTTTTTGACAGTGTCTTTTGCCTTGCAAAAACTTTGTAATTTAATGAGGTCCCATTTGTCTATTCTTGATCTTAGAGCATAAGCTATTGGAGTTCTGTTCAGGAAATTCTCCCCTGTGCCCATATGTTCAAGGTTCTTCCCTAGTTTCCCTTCTATTAGTTTCAGTGTGTCTGGTTTTATGTGGAGATCTTTGATCCACTTAGAATTGAGCTTAGTGCAAGGAGATAAGGATGGGTCAATTTGCATTCTTCTGCATGTTGACCTCCAGCTGAGCCAGCACTATTTGTTGAAAAGGCTATCTTTTTCCAACTGGATGGTTTTAGCTCCTTTGTCAAAGATCAAGTGACCATAGGAGTGTGGATTCATTTCTGGGTCTTCAATTCTGTTCCATTGGTCTACATGTCTGTTACTGTACCAATACCATGCAGTTTTTAACACTATTGCTCTGTAGTACAGCTTGAGGTCCGGGATACTGATTCCCCCAGAGGTTCTTTTACTCTTGAGAATAGTTTTAGCTATTCTGGGTTTTCTGTTATTCCAGATGAATTTTTGAATTGCTCTTTCTAACTCTATGAAGAATTGAGTTGGGCTTTTGATGGGGATTGCATTGAATCTGTGTATTACTTTTGGTAAGATGCTCATTTTTACTATATTAATCCTGCCAATCCATGAGCATGGCAGATTTTTCCATCTTCCGAGGTCTTCTTCAATTTCTTTCTTCAGAGACTTGAAGTTCTTGTCATACAGATCTTTCACTTGTTTGGTTAGAGTCACGCCAAGATACTTAATATGGTTTGTGGCTATCGTGAAGGGTATTATTTCTCTTACTTCTTTCTCAGCCTGCTTATCCTTTGAGTATAGGAAGGCTTCTGACTTGCTTGAGTTGATTTTATATCCGGCCACTTTGCTGAAGTCGTTTATCAGCTGTAGGAGTTCTCTGGTGGAGTTCTTTGGGTCGCTTATGTATACTATCATATCGTCTGCAAATAGTGATAGTTTGACTTCTTCCTTTCCAATTTGTATCACTTTGACCTCTTTTTGTTGTCTAATTGCTCTAGCTAGAACTTCAAGTACTATATTGAAAAGATATGGAGAGAGAGGGCAGCCTTGTCTAGTCCCTGATTTTCGTGGGATTGCTTCAAGTTTTTCTCCATTTAGATTGATGCTGGCTACTGGTTTGCTGTAAATTGCTTTTACTATGTTTAGATATGGGCCTTGAATTCCTGATCTTTCCAAGACCTTTAACATGAAAGGATGCTGAATTTTGTCAAATGCTTTCTCAGCATCTAATGAGATGACCATGTGGTTTTTTTCTTTGAGATTGTTTATGTAGTGGATTACATTGATGGATTTCCTTATATTGAACCATCACTGCATCCCTGGGACGAAGCCTACTTGATCGTGGTGAATGATCGTTTTGATGTGTTCTTGGATTCGGTTGGCAAGAATTTTATTGAGTATTTTTGCATCGATATTCATAAGAGAGATTGGCCTGAGATTCTCTTTCTTTGTCGGATCTTTGTGTGCTTTTGGTATTAGTGTAATTGTGGCTTCATAGAACGAGTTGGGTAGTGTTCCTTCTGTTTCTATTTTGTGGAACAGTTTGAAGAGTATTGGTGTTAGGTCTTCTTTGAAGGTCTGATAGAATTCTGCACTAAAACCATCTGGACCTGTGCTTTTTTTGGTTGGAAGACTTCCAATGACAACTTCTATTTCTTCAGGGGTTATAGGATGGTTTAGATGGTCTATTTGATCCTGATTTAATTTTGGTACTTGGTATCTGTCAAGGAAATTGTCCATTTCCTCAAGATTTTCTAGTTGTGTTGAATACAGGTTTTTGTAGTAGGATCTGATGATTTTTTGAATTTCCTCAGTTTCTGTTGTTATCTCTCCCTTTTCGTTTCTGATTTTATTAATTTGGATACTATCTCTGTGCTCTCTGGTTAGTCTGGCTAAGGGCTTATCTATCTTGTTAATTTTCTCAAAGAACCAACTCCTCATTTTGTTGATTCTTTGTGTGGTTTTATTTGTTTCTACTTGATTGATTTCAGCCCTGAGTTTGATGATTTCCTGCCTTCTACTCCTCTTTGGTGTATTTGCTTCTTTTTGTTCCAGGGCTTTCAGGTGTGCCATTAAGCTGTTAGTGTATGCTGTCTCCCGTTTCTTTTTGGCGGCACTCAGGGCTATGAATTTTCCTCTTAGCACTGCTTTCATTGTGTCCCATAAATTAGGGTATGTTGTGCCTTCATTTTCATTAACTTTCAAAAAGTCTTTGATTTCTTTCTTTATTTCCACCTTGACCAAGTTATCATTGAGTAGAGCATTGTTCAGCCTCCATGTGTACGAGGGTTTTCTTTTGTTTTTGTTGCCATTGAAGACCACCCTTATTCCATAGTGATCTGATAGGAGGCATGGGAATATTTCTATCTTCTTGTATCTGTTGAGGTCTGATTTGTGACCAATTATATGGTCAATTTTGGAGAAGGTACCATGAGGAGCTGAGAAGAAGGTGTATTCTTTAGCTCTAGGATGAAATGTTCTATATATATCAGTTAGTTCCATTTGGTCCAAGGCTTCAATTAGATTCACTGTGTCCCTGTTTAGTTTCTGCTTTCCTGAACGATCCATTTCAGAGAGCAGGGTGTTGAAGTCACCCACTATTATTGTGTGCGGTGCGATGTGTGCTTTGAGTTTTAGTAAAGTTTCTTTTACAAATGAGGGTGCCCTTGCATTTGGAGCATAGATATTCAGAATTGAGATTTCTTGATGTTGGATTTTTCCCTTGATCAGTATGTAGTGTCATTCTGTGTCTTTTTTGATGACTTTAGGTTGAAAATCAATTTTATCCGATATTAGGATGGCTACTCCACCTCGTTTCTTGGGGCCATTTGCTTGTAAAATTGTTTTCCAGCCTTTTACTCTGAGGTAGTGTTTGTCTTTGACACTGAGGTGCGTTTCCTGCATGCAGCAAAATGCTGGGTCCTGTTTACGTATCCAATCTGCTAGTCTATGTCTTTTAATTGGGGAATTGAGACCATTGATATTAAGAGAGATTAAGGCATAGTGATTATTGCCATCTGCCATTCTTGACGCTATCTTTATGTTTGAGTGGTTATCTACTTTTGGGTTTGATTCAAGAAGGTTATTATCTCATTTTTTCCAGGGTGTTGTTTCTCTCCCTGTATTGGAGGTTTCCACCTATTATCCGTTGCAGGGCTGGATTTGTGGAAAGATATTGTGAAAATTTGGTTTTATCATGGAATATCTTGGTCTCTCCATCTATAGTGATTGAGAGTTTTGCTGGGTATAGTAGTCTAGGCTGGCATTTGTGCTGTCTTAGTGTCTGCATGAGATCTGCCCAGGATCTTCTGGCTTTCATAGTCTCTGGTGAGAAGTCTGATGTGATTCGGATAGGTCTTCATTTGTATGTTACTTGGCCCTTTTCTCTTACTGCTTTTAGTATTCTTTCTTTGTTTAGAACATTCGGTGTTTTGATTATTATGTGACGGGAGGTATTTCTGTTCTGGTCCAGTCTGTTTGGAGTTCTGTAGGCTTCTTGTACGTTCATCGGCATCTCTCTCTTTAAGTTAGGGAAGTTTTCCTCCATAATTTTGTTGAAGATGTTTACTGGCCCTTTAAGTTGCAAATCTTCACTCTCATCTATACCTACAATCCTTAGGTTTGGTCTTCTCATTGTGTCCTGGATTTCCTGGATGTTTTGGGTTACACGTTTTTTGCATTTTGCATTTTCTTTGACTGTTGAGTCGATGCTTTCTATGGAATCTTCAGCACCTGAGATTCTTTCTTCCATCTCTTGTATTCTATTGTTGATGTTTGCATCTATGACTCCTGATTTCTTCCCAAGGTTTTCTATCTCCAAAGTTGTCTCCCTTTGTGATTTCTTAGTTATTTCTACTTCCTTTTTTAGTTCCTGGATGGATTTGCTGAGATCCTTCACTTGTTTGTTTGTATTTTCCTGTATTTCTTTAAGGTATTTTTGCATTACCTCTTTCAGGATTTCTTCCTGATGACCCACGTTCTCCTGCATTTCTCTGAGCGATTTTTGTGTTTCCTCCTCATGGGATTCCATCTGTTGATCCATCGTCTGCTGCATTTCTTTAAGCAGTTCTCCTGTTTCCTTTGTAAGGGCATCTAACCGTTGATTCATTTCTTTAAGCAATTTTTGTGTTGCCTCCTTATGGGCATCCATCTGTTGACCCATATTCTTCTGCATTTCTTTATGCAAATTTTGTGATTCTTTGTGAGTGCATCTACCCGTTGATTCATCTCGTTAAGCGATTTTTGTGTTGTCTCCTTGTGCGCCTCCATCTTTTGATCCATGTTCTCCCGCATTTCTCTAAGCGATTTTTGTGTTTCCTTTGTAAGGGCTTCTAACCGTTGATTCAGGGTCTCCTGTAACTCTTTATGAGATTTATTTGTGTCCTTCTTGTGATCTTCTAATAGCATCATGAGAAGTGATTTTAAATCCAGATCTTGTCTTTCGGGTGTGATGGGGTATCCAGGACTTGCTGCTGTTGGAGAGTTGGGTTCGGATGGTCCCACATTACTTTGATTTCTGTTAGTAATATTCCTACGTTTGCCTTTTGCCATCTGGATACCTCTGGTGTTAGTTGGTCCTGCTGCCACTGGCTGTTGGTTGGACCTCCTGTGAGCCTGCAAAGCTATTTCTGCCCCCCCTGGATTACCAGGATTCCCCTGGCACCGATTTCTGGGGCCTGCCTGCTCCTGAGTGACTTTGGAGCCCTAATGTGCCTTGCCACAAGTGATCTTATATTGGGGAGGCCTTGCACATCTAAAGGCTCAGCCTAGTGGATTCCTGGAGCCGAGGTCGCCAAAGGGAGGCTGGTAGGCTCCTGCCCTGTGCAGGGGTGTGTGATCTCTCCTGGGGGGGTAGGGGGCGTCCCTCTGCCAGGCAGAAGTCCCACAGAAGAGCTGGTGCGCTGGTTACTGCAGATCAGCCCAGCACCTGGGAGCAGGTTACACACAAGCTGCCTGAGACCGAAGCGATATTATGCCTGTCTGTCTCTGAGCCTGGCGGTCCCAATTACCTGGCCACTGGAGCAAAGATGGAGGAGGGCACTCTCTGTGGTGCCGCTCACCCTGTAGATGCGATGGCCCGCAGATCTGGCACCCAGACGATCACAGCACTGACCCGTTCTCGGGCTGACCCGTTCTCGGGCATAGACGGAAGCCCCAACAGGCCATGTCCTAAGTGATGTTATATTGGGGGTAGGGAGCTTGGGGTACCTGTCTCTTCAGCGCAGTCTGCGGGAACAGAGGTCGCGGAAGGAAAGCTGGTAGGCTCCCGCCCAGTGCGGGGTCCCTCTGCCAGGCAGAAGTCCCACAGCAGAGCTGGCGCGCTGGTCACTGCAGATCAGCCCTGCACCTGGGAGCCGCACACACACAAGCCCCCCGAGACCCAAGCGACATTATGCCTGTCTGTCTCAGAACCTGGCTGTCCCAACCTCCTAAAATATTTTTTAATTAGAAAATGCCAACTATATTTTAAAATGCAACCAGAATTATTACATTGAAATTGAATTTAATTTTATTAAAATTTTAGACATGAAAAATACCTGATTTCAGCTTATTCTCACTTTCCATACTTCATGTTCTGTCAAACTCCATTGCTTACCATTCAACAGACCATTGATGATTTCCACCTCTAAGAATTTACATTCATTATAAGCCTTTACATTCATCCCTCATTGTCTATTTTCCTTACCTACAAGGAACAATACTGTCTCATTCACTAAATAGTTCTTGAAATGTAAATGAAAAACAAATGGAAGGGAAGGCAAATCTGCTAAAACACAGTTTCAAAAATGCCATCATTATTTCTTGCCCTCTATATTGTAACTTGTGAAAGAAATTTAAAAAGTAGTTACTTTCTATTTTAATCTCCAAGTACATGATATTTTAGATATACCTATACGGATTTCTTAATATATCTGAAACCATGTAGTAGCAAGGAGAGAACAGATACACAAAATACCAGATTCAAACACAGCCATTGTATAGAATGGATACCATGACGTTCAAATTCTTTCTACTGAAATTGGCTGAACGAGATTCACTCTTACCTTTACTTTTTACTTCTTGACACACACACACACACACACACACACATGCACCCATGCACACACACACACACACACACACACACACACACACAAACACACGTAATAAATCTTCATCACTTGAGGGAGTTTGAGTAAGGTAATACAACTCAGGACTGCCACTGTGTCTGTGAATTTTAATGTAGCTTGCCCTTATTCTTTTTTTACACTATTTATGTAGCATGTCTGTGCATAGATGTATGTACTGTCATATGTGTGTGGAGTCAGTTCAGATGTTTTATTCCACCGTGTTAATTATGGTTCTTGAGCTGAGGTCACCTGGTTTGGCAACAAGTACCTTTACCCACTCAGCCATCTCTCAGGCTCTGTGGCTACATTTTTGCCTGTTTTACTATTGTTAAAAAAAAAAAGATAAAGCTCCTGGAAAGACATTCTTAGCACTTCCAGTTTGGCACACAGTCAGTACTGAACTTCTGATGAACAAAATTGGACAACTCCTCTCTCATATCAATGAATTTCAGGTCATTGTTTTTAAAAAAGCAAGAGCTTAACACAGTTCATAATGATGTTTTACTAAACACTGCTTTTTTAAATAATTAGCTTGCCTGCCTTCTTTTTCACTGTTATAGATTTCTTTCTATTAGAGCTCTGCAAACGTGTTTATGACATATTTTTGCCAAAGGCTAACTTTAGCAGTAGTACCATGTATCACAAAGGATGTGTCATATAAGCAAATTATATAATATAAAGCCATGGACTCTTCCCATTATTTTAGCAAGCGTCTTTTTAGTTTAAAGTGTGGTGATCTGTATCAAAGTCTTTTCTAGGAGGCTAAAAATGTAAACTGTACTTGAATTGATGTCACTGATGTCTTTTATTCAGAATGGGAAGCACTTTGTCAAACTTATTTTCATATATATCTGGTGTGACTAGATACCCTCAAGGAAATTATTTTTCATGAATGAATTTGAAGGATTAAAAGGCTCACCAAAGTCACATGAAATACATAACTATGAAGTATAGTCTCATTTTATGGCTATCACCTCCTTACACTTACATAGTGTTTTATGGCTTGCAAAGCACTTTGAAATATATTATCTCATTTGTTCCCTACAACAGAAGTCTGTGATATAGAAAAGGAAGGCATCATTCCATTTTGTATATAAAAACCAAATAAGTTAACTGACTTTACCAAGGTCACAGAGATAATAAGAAGTGAAAAGAAAGCAGGCAAAGGGCCCAAAGACTTTTTTCCCCAAGGATTTTGAGACAGTCTCTTAACATAGCTTTGCTTGACTGTCCTGAAACTCTCTCAGTAGACCTTGATGACTTCAGACTCAGAGACTTGTCTGTCTCTGCTTTCTAAGGGCTGGTATTAAAGATGTGCACCACCACACATAGCACAGTTTCTCAGTTTCTAAATCAATATTCTTTGACTTTGAATTCACTCTTTGCCCCAAAGTTTTTGATTTTGAATGGTGTTTCCAGGAGTCCAACTATGATATTGATGTGCTATGAAAACAACATTTTGACAAACATGTTATAAACATGTTATAAAGAGAATAGTATATATGGTAGTGTATCACATTGAGTAAAGGAATAAATTGTTCCATGAAACTTTGGTTTTAGTTTTGTATAGTATGATCTAAAATCTGATTCTAAATGTGGAAAATAGTGAGACGAATAACATTGATCTACAATCTAGTCAAATGATTGATTTTTCAAGTTGTTTATCATAGTAAAATTTCATGCTACTGGTTTCAACTGTAAAAGAATTGTGGATTAAAATGATATATATTTGTATATCATTAGTTAAGTATTAATTATGTGGGGCATTTCATTATTTGAATATTTTTTATTTTTGCTATTCATGTACAAGATTATAATTATATAATTTCACCTTCCAAACACTCCCAAACAGCCCTACTTGCTCCTGTTCAAATTCATGGACTCTTTTTAAAAACAATGCTGTGACATGAATATCTGAATATACATATATATTCATAAATATAACCAGATCAGTCTGAATAATGTCACTTGTATGGATGTTTTCAGAGTAGATTATGTTGTATTGGAGAGTCAATTGGTATGCGTTTCCCTGATGAAGACTATTTCTCCCATTCTTAGCATCCTTAGTTGCCTGTAGTTCTTTGTATAGGTTGGAGTCCTCTCCTTTTTTTCTGTCCACTTTGCTATGTATATTGGAGTTATTCTTGTTCTGTTCAGGTTTGGGTGGACACGTGATTGACAATTTTTGAGTGTAGCTTCAGAAATTACTAGGAAGCACAATCTCATTCTAATTCCCTGATTCCCTGGCTCTTACAACCTTTCCATTCCTTCTTCTTTAATAGTCTCTGAGCCTTAGTTTAGAGAGTTGTGTTGTAGATGTATCAGTTGGAATTGGACTCTCCAACTGTGTTTTGATAGGATTTTGGTTTTCTGTGGTGATCTCTGCCTGTTGCAAAGATTTTACTTGATAAGAGGATCTTAAATATTTTTAAGTATTGTATCTGAATACTGTAGTTTAAAAATGAAGACTTATAAAAGGTTTATGATATTGGTTTTGTTTCTTTTCTATATGAAAATGTGCTGGTTGTGCTTTACAAAGAAAACATGCTATAAACTATTTATATGTATTAAACATATTCAGGAATATTGATTGTACCTTGTCCTGAGATTAACCTGTTGGAGTCACATCAAAATAAATAAATAAGTGACAGCTAAATAAATAAAAAAATAAAGTGATATTTCTATAATTTATCAACACCTTATTTAATTATGTATGTTTCTAATGCATAATCAAAATTAATTAGTTCATCATTTTACTAATTATGATTAATGAAATGTATCATTATTGATTGTAAGATACAGTTCAAAATCATTGATAGAACATATAAGCCCTGATAGCTTCCATTACACCTGTCTTGTTCTTATACATCTCCATAGTACTGTATATCCTACCTTTGCTTTGATGCTCTTGTGATCTTTTTGGCAATGTTACTTTGTCTGTAACGCTTTATTGCACCATGCTTTATATTTTCAAGTCATATATTACAGATACCTATCAGAAATCTTACTATATTATCATAATATTTTCTTTTTGTTGTTTAGATTGTTATTATTATTTTTTGGTAGACAGTCTGATCCTTGTGAGTAATTCTGTATATTATTCATCTTTAAATTCTCAATGCCCATCAAATGCTTAGGTCATAACAGGACTCAATTTCAAATTTTTTTAATAAGGTAATAAATGGTTTTTACTTTGCATTGAAATTGGTAAATATGAAGCATTCAGAAAATAATTTTATATTGGCCAGAAGAAGGCATGGATCTCTGTTTCACACATACATGTTTTATCCCTCTATATTGTTATTTTTCAAGCTAAACTTTTATAAATTCTTTGTAAATATCTAAATACTTTTTTGTGTACACATCACGTTTAACTCTGTTACTCTATAGTCCATGCCGTGACAAAAGAACTGGCAGATTTCTTTGTTAAAACAAACTTAACCAAATTACTGACAGGATTTTCTATGATTATGTGCATAAAAGAGACCAAGGCATTTTTATTTCCCCACAGGCTGAAATGCAGCTTAAAAATATAGCTTAAATATTATATCTCTATTATATATACCTAGAGATAGCTAGATATAGATATATGTGTGTATATAGGTAGTCGTCATTAAATTATGTAAAAGAGCAGAAAATATAAGCAATTTTTATGAATAGTTGGATCATTTAATATTTTGCGATATGGTGCCATTAAAGTTTCATTTATATTCCTATTGGCTTTTCTCCTCACTGCTTCAGCTAATAGAGTTTGAAGTCCCAACGTATCTATTACCCCTTTGAGGGATTTAAAAAAATGTTGTTCTGAAAACATAGCATCAAGTTATCCAATATATAAAACAGAGGAACAGCAGCTGGAGAAGTATCAAGTTATCCTTCTTCACACATTAAATTAAAGTCTATGATTGTAGAAGAAGGCTATGTTTAATTGACAAATATTTCAATGCACAGATGTACTAGGGCACCTCTATCAATGTGGGGTAAGTCATTTTAAAAATATAGAAAATGGGGTAGGAAGACACTTGTGAGAATAGGGGAGATACTTGTTTCTTATTTTCTTGAATAGTTCTTACTTTCAAGAACTATCATAAATTGTTTATATGTCTAAACTTCAAGTAAATAGTAAGTTTGGGATCACATAGAAATATTACTCATTTTGATTATCAGAGTGGTCAATACTCTGTTGGTACATTATATATGTAACAATAATTCATTGAGAAAATAAATTTATATTATTAAAATCATAGAGTTTATAGCATTCTCCTAAGGAGCCATTTGGTATTTTTCCCCCCTGTGGCAACGTCAAAGAGATTAAAAAAAAACCCACAATTTCTTTATCTATCTATTGAAACACATGCCGATGATGACAAGTAAGTTGGATTATTCATAGCACATAAAATAACATTTCCTAAAATTCACTACTTTTCTTTCCACGTGCAAAACAACTGAACGAAAGAGAAAAATGCATTATAACCTTTGAATCTGTACCATCAACTAAAAATAAAACTGCTACATAAGGCATATCAATGTGATGAATCCACTTATGTATTTGATATTGCTTATCCAGAGACTGAAGCCTCTGAATGTTAATTGTTACTCAGAGATTACTGACTAGAATCATGACTGGTTTTCTACCTTTTCATTTATATGTATCTTATAACGACATGTCATATATCTATGAAATATGCGATAAATTTTATTTATTTTATGTCAGTGCAAAATCAGGAAATAATATAGAGATCTATGGCCAGAAAAAAAATGCAGAGAGTAAGACATCTTGGAACACTCAGCTGTAAATGGGATATTGCCATGAAATCACTCCCATTAGGGCATAAGGAAACTTGTCAAAGAAGAGACACACAGAGTATAAAATCTAGTAGGGATGGAAAACACCATGTAAACAAGGCCCTCTAAACCAACAAGACAGACAAACATGCATAGTCATAGGGACTGAGGCAGCATGCACAGGGCCTGCATGGGTCTGCACCAGATGAGGTCCGAGAGCTGAAAGGAGAAGTGGACACATGGTCCCATTCATAACACAGAAACAATCTGTAATTGATAACCACTTGTAAATGAAAGTTTATTTTCCTCCAGTGGAGTCTCAATAAGGCAACAAATGGCTCTTTGGGGAGGTGGCATGCTCTGCGGTAGATGGCCAAGAGGAAAACGAGAAATAAACAATAAACCTCAATGGTACTTTTAGATTCTTGCCATATGAAACAGTATCAGGGCTTTTTATTTTATTTTGTAATTTCATCTTTCCTTTTTAACTTTTATTTTTATTTATTTATTTCTTAGCTGATATGCCCTTTGCATATATCATGGTTTTGGGTTTTCTGTTTGTTTGTTTTTATGGGATTCCTGAGTATGTGAATGAATGCATCTCTGTCTTTATCTGATTCTTGTGCCTTTTCTTGGGATGTTTTTCCTCTGTTGCTTTTGTCTTTAACAATGTGTTTGATTTCGTTTTATCTTTTTATTTCTATTTTATTATTATCTATTAGAATACTGATTTCCAATGAGAGACAAAAAGGAGATGGGAAAGAATTGAGAGGTGTACATGGGTAAAAACCATAATCAGTATATATTATAACAGAAAAAATCTATTTTCAGTAAAAGAAAAAAGTCAGTGCAGTGAATGATTCATCATTATTATTTTAAGGTGTAGTATGTCATGATGTATACTTTTTTTACTCCATTTTTTTTGTCAAAACTTTAAGGGTTTTTAAAACCCTTTGAAAATGATTTCTTTGGTTACTAACAGAAATTACACCTCTCTAAACCAAACTGTTATCATAATAAATAAAAAGAAATATTCCGAGAAACAAACTTTGTCATCTTATTCTAACCAACAAAATAATTTTAATGAGTGCACATCTATTAAAAGAATCCTCAGGATGCTGTAATTATTATTCATTTTCTAGAATTGTTTCACCATGAAGCTTTATGCTTCTATGGGGACTTTAATGTTTATGTTTTGTGACGGCTGCATTGACTATTAAAAAGCAATTTGGCTGACATTTTAGGTCTTTTGTTGCCAATTTTAATTGGATTGTTCATCAAGCATCAACTCCCTCGTTAACTGCAAAAATTTGAGGCCAACGTCAGTTTACAGTAATGACTGTTTAATGATTTTATCCTGTCAGTATGCAAGCTTCGTATGGATGTGTGCATGATTAGTTTCATATCAAGACCTGTAATTAAATAATTGAAGCCTAAACAGAATGGATATCAAACATGAACACATATTTAATAAAGACTCAGAAGCTTATCAAAATGCTGATTAGCAGTTAAAAGTCAATGTTTTGAGTTCATCTGCTATTACTACACTTAGGACATTTCAGCAAATATTTGTGAAAAGTTTTAGCTTAAGTTAAAAGATAGAAATTATTTTTAGCATGGCAGTAAATTTAGGTTTTCAAATGGTAAATGCATACTTATCTATCTGCCTTATTAAGAGAACTTATTTTAACTATAATTTTAGGGAATAAATAGGGGAAACATAAAAATCCTACAATAGGTAAAATGATGACTGTCAGTCACTCACAATCTTATTCCTTAAGATACTGATCTATATATGGACATACTATACTGTTATATATTTTCTATCTTGCAAGATGTAAGAACAAAGAAGTGTTTTTGAAATCAATTATACTAATTTCCATAAGTTATAACTATTAAAGCCAAGATAGGTTTGGTGAATTATACAAAGTCTAATAAAGCTAATTAGTGACAGTGTAAAAAATCTAGACTCTAGATTTTAACTTCATTCCTGTCAGGAAAAGTCAGTAAGTAAATAATCACTGTTTAACAAATCAATGAGATTAAAATTATGGGTAGAAAGGCACATACTGAAAAGTTTCATTTATTTTCTTTCTATCCATTCAATTCTTCCCCTTCTAGGGAGTCAAATCTATTTACTATTTTCTATTAATAATTCCAGTCAATTTTTATCCAACTAGAAATATAAGAATATGTTATTACTTTTTCACAATTTTTATTTAAATGATTTCCTTTTTTGGGATCACAGTATAATTACATCATTCCACTTTCTCTAAAACTTCCATGCATCCACAATCTTCTTTCTTTTAAATGCATGGACTCTTAAAAATTGTTTATATATATATATATATATACATATATATATATATGTGTGTGTGTGTGTGTGTGTGTGTGTATGTCTCCTTTTATACATAAAACATAATACATTATATATGCATTTTCAACTTGACTTTTAAAATTTGTGCATATTAAGATCATTCTAATAAGTACAGAGACATGGCATTCTCTTGCATTGACACAATAGCTTATTTATTTAATGTGTTGTGACATTATTGGAAATTTCTTTAAAATGGTTTAGATAATAAAATAATTCCCCCATACATATAAACAAAAGTTTTTATTTGCAAAACAGAAATTCTGGTATTAGCAATGCTAAGCTAAACTTCAGCACAGTAATGCACATCACTCAGGAGCAATAAGAAAAAAAACAAATCTGTAGTTTCTTTCAGATTTAAAACTCATTGCCTAAATAAGGTGTTTCCAGAGTTCACTTAGCATGGCCAAGTGATATTGTGTTTTATTCTTAAAATGTTTACAATGCAGCATGAACACAGAATTTTTTTTTACTTTTATCTTCTATTCAAAAGTATAACATTTCAAAATCCATCTTTACTCCAATAGATCACGCACCTGCTTTCTGTTCATGGTAAGCCATATATAACCTGCATTTTAAAACAGTTCCACTTCACATTAGGATGGAAGGCCTCCCTGCACTACTACGGTATAATGAAAGACATTAGGAAGACAGACCAATTAAGGGAAAAGGCAGATTCTTTATTAAATGACGGATCCCAGATTCCCATCTCATGAAACATGTACTCATGTCACATGCCAAATTCCCATTAACTTCAAGAAGGAATTATGCACAGAAGAAATATGCAGGCTGAAGAGGGAAGGATAAATTAGTCCAGAGCCATCCGTAAATGTCAGTTTAGAATGCAGTGAGTGCCTTCAATTATGAGTAGGAAAGATGTTCAGATTGGATATTATCTACTCTTCCCTTGTCTCTGACCACACATTCACAATGAGTAGGGCAAAGAATTGTTTTAAATGTAGAAAAGACATGAACAGCTCCAGTTGCAAGAATAAGTGAAGATGAAATTCGAATATGTGAGTGGAATAAACATAACCATTTCTCAAAAAAAAATAAACAGTTTAAGAAAAGGAAACTGTGCTTTCCAGCAGCCTAAAAAAGATTTATGTTTAATAAAAATCAGTAGAAATATTTTAAGACCCTATTAATTTCAGATTAATATAGAAGGAGCAAATTTTACTAATTATTAAATGCAAATAACATTTATCATATATTTTATAGTTACTCTCAAATGTAATACATGGATAGCCCTACTATGGAGGCCTTTAGGTTTAAACATACAAAATAATTGCAATAATTGCATCACTATTACTTTATAGCACTAAAATCGTTGATTGTCTTCAACAGGTGAAATGGATTCCTTTCTCCCATACGATAGTTCGGAGCACTTTTCCCTTGAGCTCTGCTACAAGGATGATATGTTTTAAAATTATGAGACTTTGTTATATTAAATGACCTAAAAATTCATCACTTAAGTGCCCTATAAAAGGTGGTAAAATTTTACAAAGCCAATCTCCGATTTTGAATGTATACTTGTTAGATAATAATTCAAAATTAATTTAATAGGAGGGCTAAAACAATATTGTAACATACTGCAATGGAGAAAGAAATTTTCATTATAAAACTGATTATAAGGGGGCTGATTATAAAATAGCAGAGACGCTTCTTGGTCATTTTTATAAAATGAACCTTTAAAATTTTTCTTGAATGATATGACTCATGTTTGCATGGCATTTGTCATTAGATGTAACCTTATGTGGTAATAAGCTAGCACTTGGCTCCTTATATCTAGTTTTTATAGGGCTCAGGAACTCAAACCTTCTTAAGAAAAGTAAATCTTTATTGATGAAATAAAACTTTACAATGTACACATCTATCCATCTGGGTCACTGTGGGATTATTTCCTTACTGTTCTTATGAGATGATGGGAAACAGATAACATTAGAGCGATTTCCTTGAAACAAGCAATGACCTACACTAAAAACAGAGCAACATGCCTTTCTATTGTTCTCTAAAACAAGACCTCTGCTCTTCTTTAAGTGACAGAATAGTAAGCTTGGTCAAAGCATTTTCGAGTACCCCAGCCTAGCATGAGCCTAAGCTCTTCTGGTTGTCCTGGAAGCAATGTAATTTTCTGTATATGTAGACGAATCAGGTTGTTTTTAACATCAAGATCTTATGTTATAAAGAGAAAGTTTGTTACTTTAAAATCAACTACTCTGGAAAGCAGTCTGGCGGTTCCTCAGAAAACTGGGCATGACACTCCCGGAGGATCCGGCTATACCACTCCTGGGCATATACCCAGAGGCTTTACCTGCATGCAATAAGGACACATGCTCCACTATGTTCAGAGCAGCCTTATTTATAATAGCCAGAAGCTGGAAAGAACCCAGATGTCCCTCAACGGAGGAATGGATTCAGAAGATGTGGTATATCTACACAATGGAATACTACTCTGCAATTAAAAACAATGAATTCACGAAATTCCTAGGCAAATGGTCAGATCTTGAAAATATCCTTAGTGAGGTAACCCAATCACAAAAGAACACACATGGTATGCAGTCACTGATAAGGGGATATTGACCCAGAATCTCGGAATACCCTAGACACAATCCGCATATCAATAGATTTCTAAGATGGAAGGAGAGACCCCTGGTCCTGGAAAGACTGGATGTAGGGGAACGCCAGGACAGAGAAGCGAGAGGGGGTTGAATGGAGAAAAGAGGGAGGGAAGGGGGCTTATGGGACTTTCAGGGAGGGAGGAAACGGGAAAGGGGAAGTGATTTGGAATGTAAATTAAAAAAAAATAAATAAATAATAAAAAAAATCAAGCTACATGGAAATAGAATAAAGTAAATTAAGAACCACATTTCTGGCAATGATATAATACCAGAAAGCGAAACCCAAACCAAAATGAAATACAACTACAACAACAACAACAACAACAAGAGTCCCCCAAACCAACACTTCATTCCATAATCCACAAACCTCGAAAATCAAGGTAAATAACACATATATTTTCTTTAATGGAGAACACCAGCACAAGAAATAAAAAGACAAAATCAAAACCAAACACGCTCAAAAGCCAAACCCACAATAGCAAGAATTGTAAACTAGAGTCACACGATCTTGTATTTATGCTGTATCTCTCTTGCTAGAGACTGAATAAAGATAAAAAATTTAAGAGTCATTAGAGTAAATAGAGTCATTAGGATAAATATGTCTTTAAACGGCTGGGATTGCAGTTGGTATTTAAGTGGTGCAGATATATGAACCCTTATATGCTACGCTCAGAAGTGCACTCTAGAAGCCCTGTTCCTTTATACAAACTTGTCTGCTGTGAACTTGAATTTATATGAAGATAATTAAAAATATTCTTTTGTATTTACAAACATAGACATATATTGACAGATTTAAAACTGATTTTGTCTTATGTGTATATTCTAAGTATTGTCAATGTGTGAAATTAATATAAAACTATCAAGACATCCTGGCTGAGACAAATGGAAATGAGATCACCATCCACAGTTGAAAATTATATGAAAAAAAATCCACTTTAAATAAAAGATTTAAAAAGCTAAAAAATAAATCTCAGCAATTTCAGGTAATGGATTGATTAGAATTTACAAAATACACATATTTAAACTGACAAAAGAAATAATGGAAAACATAAGAACATAGCACTATATTTAAAAGAACTATCAGAAATTCTAGAAATAATACAGAATTGAAATGTAAACTGCAATGCAGAATAAAATTGAAAAGGCAGCTGGAGGAGTTACCTAGTGAAATTTTTAGAGCCATTTATGTATATTATCATATCCCCTGCAAATAACTACACATTGACTTCTTTCTTTCCAGTTTGTATCTTTCCTAACAGTAGGATCAGGTATATCTCTTGACTTATTTGCCTGCTCTTGGGACTCCTTTCCTCCTATTGGGTTGCAGTGTCCAGCCTGAATAGGAGGATTTTTGCATTGTCTTGTTTTGTCCTGTTTGGCTGTTGTCTTTTGGAGGTCTGCTCTTTTCTGAACATAAAAAGGAGGAAGAGTGGATGTGGGAGACTGGGGAGGGGGATGGGATTTGGGAGTAGGAGAAGGAGAGAAAATTGTGGTCAGGATGTATTATATGAGAGAAAAATCTATTTTCAATACAAATAAAAGAAAATAAAATTCAAAAGGCATATTAAATAACAAGCGATGCATCAATAAAGCAAGAGTTAATGAACTTGGTTGCAAAGGTCAATTTACCCAAAGTGAAGTGGGAGAAATTAATGACATATCTGAAACAAAAATTAGGATTTATGGAAGTTAGTAAGACATGACATCATTTAACTCTAATTACTATTTTGGAAAATGACAACAGGAAGAAGTCATGACAGCTAAGGATATCCTCAGATCGTTTAAAAAGCCAAGAATCCCAGACAATTCTCAGATTCAAAAAACACAACCCTCCAAACAGGGAAACTTAAAATGAATCCACATTTTTCAAAATATCAGAGGCACCTATAACAAACCATTATTCAGTTCTACTGTACTGGAATCATTGACAGGACCCCTGGTTCTCATTCTGAAGCCAACAAATGTGTCCATGCTGAGTCCCCACTCCTTAGCGGGTCGATTTTATTCTAGCACTGTTTACTAACCTGTCCAAAGCTTTTCTGAATTTTCACTGCAGTGTTAGATGGTTTTAATAAGTCATCCTTCCCTCTCGTGCACAAGTAAAAGACACTACACTGCATTCTGCAGTTTGTGCTTTCTTTTCCTGCTCTCTCCATTATACTTTAAGGACTACTCTCCAAAACTTTTGTCCATTTTGTCCAATCTTGGCTCTTTTTTGATAATGATAATGTGAAATGACACAGACAAAAAGTAAGTTGAAAAAAAAACAGAAAGGAATTGAGTGGTGCAGAACAATTACTTACAATGGGGCTGCAATTAGAATGACTAGAGATTTATGACTATACCATAGAAGCTATTAGATAGCCCATGTAAATTGGCAAAGCAGGATTTTGTCCACCAATATGAATAAATCACTTCTCTGTATCATACCTCTTCCAATCTCGCTGACAAGTAGATGAAAACTTTCCTACTGTCTTCCAAGTCTGTCACAATAGGACATCCCTCAATGGGATAGCTGGAAATCAGACATCAGGGATCCTGGGGTATTGTTTCCTTGGTTGGTTAGTTGGTTTTGTTTTATTTTTCCCATATGAGATTTCATTCATTCATATATATGTATATTTTCTCCCTCATATTCCCCACTGTTCCTTTTCCTTTCTAAAAAATGTCCCTTAGTGATTATATGTGTGACTTCTACCTCTATTTAATGCCATTAAATAATCTCAGTAAGGTCAGGACTTTTTCCTCTGGCAATCACTGGTTCTTACAATGCTAATTGTTTTTAGAGAGAGGGGTGTTTTAGTAAAATGTTGGTGTTCACCATATCATTGCCTTTTTAACTTTGAATTTTATAAAATCACTACTGAAATTTTAATATTTCTGATAAAAGGGTTCCTTCCTTTGTTTCATTTAATTTAAATTCAGATTCAGTTTTATTGAACATTTGTTCATTCTATTTTCTTGAGCTATGAACATAACAGAGGGAAAAGTATTCTATTTACTTTCCAACATCTTTTTAGATAATAATTGACATCAAGAGTGAAGCATGGGTTTGCATTCTCAGTATTGATTAAGTTGTTCAGAAAAACATACATAATGCTTAATTTTCCATGTAAGATGAATTTGAATAACATGGGTTAGTCAAATTTTCATGTGCATAATAAATATTTTATTTTATATGGGTCATATAGCTACTGTCTCACCCATTTATGCTGGACTTGACAGGTTTTCATTATCCAAAGGATTCATTTCATAACACAGAGCTTACTACCAGGATTATTTAACTAAATGGTTATTTAAGTGGAACTTTTAAAACAAAATTTTCTTTGAAGACTGGAATAAATGAATGTTGTTTTCTTTTATTTTTAGTATTTTAAATTACTTCACCTTAGGGTCGGGGAGGGGGGATGCATTTATATTTCCAATACATTCTAAGTCAGACAAAAAGGTAGGACAAATCCCGTGTATTAGTGTAGGTAAATCATATTTAATTCAATAAGCTTAAGCAAGATCATTTACAAATTTTACATTTAAATTAATAAATAGCATCTAATCTGCTTATAATTTTATTGAGAGCTGAATTTCTACTACATTATCTACCAACTTGTAGAAAGGCCTCCAAAATTCATGAATCTCTACTTGGTTTACTGCTTTTTAAGAAATTATTTATTTATTTTTATTTTATGTACATTGGTGTTCTGCCTACATGTATGTATGTGTGAGGTTATTGGATCTCTGGGAATAGGAGTTACAGACAGCTGTGAGCTGTCTTGTGGGTGGTGGGAATTGAACTCAGATCATCTAGAAGAGTAGACAGTGCTTTTAACTGATGAATCATCTGTCTAGCCTGGTTTATTGCTTTTTTAAAACACATATTCTAATGTGTCTATACAACATATTAAGAAACCATTATATTTTTAATTACTTGCCAATTATAATTACCTAGAGTAATCATCTCCATTTCAAAAGCACGGAGAGTTGCAGCATTCTGACATAAATTATGGAGTTCACACATTATATGTGAGTGTTCCATTCACATCAGAGACTGGAAGTTGACAGATTAAAATAAATTTGTGGAAAATGACTTCGTGAGATCTTATTCTAACAGCCAGTATTTTATAATAATTTTCTGATGGATTGCCAGGAAGTATTTTGAGAACAACTTATCATTCAACAACTGTAAGCATGGGTTGTAGCTCATTACCTTAGGAAGACTGCTGGAAATTGAGGAAACCATAAAAATTTTATATTTTTCAAAGAAAATCCATTTCTCATATGTTTCTTTTGTAATTTGAAGGTCAGTAATCACTGCATACAATTTTTTTTCATATATCTCTACTGAAAATGTTTTATATCGAGGGTGCTGAAGATGCTATGCAGATGTTCTATCTTTGAGTCACACTCCCTGCTTCTGCAGTGAATTTACTAAAATTACACATATTACAGAATATACATTTTGGACTAGTTTTGGATGTAAGAGAAACCATATAGTACTTCCCTAACCTAATCATTTTTTCTGCTTCCCTAGTACTTTGAAATGAGTGACACCAATGGTATCGTTGTCAAATTATCTTTAAGGATTAGGTTTTAGGGAATGGGATGGGTCTAGAGGCCTAGATACATTGTCTCCAGTTTTACTTCTCTTCCAAACCTAGAAGTCTAGCATAATGATATGGAGAAAAGAAGGGAAATTTAAAACCATTACAATAGATCTCCCTTACGTTTGTTTCCCCCTTTAAATAGTTTCAACCTGATGGTTAACAGAGGTCTGAAAGTACTGGAGCAAATTCTGGATATAAAGAATATGTACAGTTTTAAATTGTATGGAATTCTGCGTAGCACTAGAAAAATCTCATGTTATTATGGCTGACATGTAAATCATACCTTTGTCTAACATCTCTAACCTGTTTATGTGACCTTTCCACTAGTTAGTAGCCATTTCAGTCCTCAGATCAGCTGTTTTAGTACCATCATGTGTGTTTTCAAGTAACCCTTCTTTAACCAAATAATATGAAGGATAAATAAAGTACAAGGATAGTAGATATTGACAATTGAATTATGATAAATGTATGTCATTCTATCTTAATAATCTCATATGTAACTAATTTCTAAATTAAACTTTATTACAGATGCATCTGTATATGAGAATATATACATAATGAGAATATATATAATGAGAATATATATAATGAGTATATATATATATACATATATATATATACATATATATATATATATATATATATATATATATATATATATATATATATGAGGTTTCAGGCCTTCAGTAAGAGTCTTGGAATATATTTCTGAGGAATGTGTGCAGTGGAACACAAAAAAGAACTGTTCCCACTGGAAGTGACTTAATTTACTTGGGATATACAAATACTGTGGGCAATGCGTTCCAAATCTTTACATTTGGTAATATGTACAATACAACCTCTGATTCTCACAGATATGCTGCAGAGGGGTAGCTGATTCTGTTTCCATTTTATAGAGGAGAAAAATCGAGGCACAGAGAGTACAGTGCCTGGCTTAAGGCTACACTGACAGCAATACATTGTGCTTTGGGGCCACCTGAACTCCTTAGGAGATAGGAAGTGGTAAACCTGGGCAAGGAACTTAAGTTTGGCTGACTCCAAATATCAACCCCGTCCTACTTTTATTTTGATGATGTAAGATAACTATTATCAAAGAAACACAAAAGAAGCTCCAGATTATCCTTCATTTAAAAAGAGTTATCCTGGCTAGCATGAAATCAGAGAGATCATGGAAAATTAGACAAGAAGGGCTAGAGTCATAATAGATACTTACTTTGTATATAAACATACAGATGAGATGAGATACAATAGTGGCACTATCAAACACTCATTTCTTAGCTTATTATCTTGTTCTGAAACATTTTGGGTTAGAAATACCACCCTCCAAGGACCAATGTATACTTACGCACTTTAAACAGTACATTTTACTAAGAAAATACGATTAGCTTCTGAGAAATGTAGTACTGCTACAGGAGGAGACAGTCACTATGGTGGTGGCTCCCATCACAAAACTTTTGTCACCTCCAACTGATTTTGAATTCAAGATGGTATTTGTTGATACTGTTATTCCAGTGAAGCATCTCACTTTGAGCAGAACAGAGATGGTGTATATCTGTGGTGGCTTGCAAATGTGATTTAAAGCAACCATATACACCTGCAAATGACTTTGTAGCCTTGGGGGAATGCAACGTGAGGTCATCAGCAGGGACAAGCAGAGTCTTCAACTACTGATGGGAAAATCATTATTTTCCCACCTCTGTTAATTAGTTAGATGTCTGAAGCTGAAAAGAAGTAAACTAGACATGGTACCAAGGACTATGAGAAAGTATACCAGATAGAACTGGAAATTTTCTGAGCATCTTTAAAGTGCTTTAAAGGACTAAGTACTATACATGATAGTCCAGGTACTAAATGACCTTAACCATTGAGTCTTATTGCTTACTCTTTGCCTCTCCATTGGAAAGGCAGTTAAGTTCTTACCTTTCACCTTTAAATACATGGGCATGTGCACTCTTATTTGATGACAATCTCAAAGGTCTCTCCTGCCATTAGTATCCCTTGCTCCGTGACTTCAGAATATGTCTGCTTTTTCCCTACACATACTAGACATCTCTATTATAACATGTCATTACTTCTTTACATTTATGTGAGCTCTACTAGACCATTTTACATATTCCCAATATCTCAAAAGTAATGGGTATTTTATTTGCCTCCTAAACTAAAACAAAAAAATGAAAAAAATGATTGTTGAACCTTTTGTGGTCCACGTATTAGTTATTTGCCATAATATATAACCTCTATACATATTTGTCAAATGAAGGAATAAAATCCAAACTTCAGCCTATGCTCAAATAGCCTTTACATTCCTAATACCTATCCTCCTAAATCTCTTTATCATTTGGGATTTAGTGCATGGTGACTTTGCCTTTTGTTTTTTGTTTGTTTATAGATATGTTTTACAATTTAAACCAATTTCCATGTACAGAATGTGTTATTTTATATTTCCATTATTCCATCTCATTGGAAAGGCAGAAAATTCATAGCACATTAAAAATGAATTGTCTGGTAACTGTTGAAGTTTAAAAGTATAATTTTCTTCTTGCCATGCCTGTATTTATTTCCATCATTCTTTGCTTGATCCTCTTATTTTCAAAATGTGTTTTTTTATTGAATTTAATACCTAGACTAACTCATCCTGACATTCCAAAACCTTACAAATGAGAAATAAACAAAAGAATTGTATGCTTTATGATTCAAGTATATTAGAACCAGTACACCTTGCTCTTTGTAATCCTAGAAATTCTATCATAGTCTTTCATTTGTTACTTTTTAATTTGCATTTGCACACACACACATACACACACACACACACACACCTATGAACAAAAAGACCCTATGAATTCAAGCTATTCTATGCATGTGTTGTCTCTCATCACAAAATTTCAAAGGAAAGCACTGGTTATCTTTATGCCTTCCCTCCACTTTCTGTCACCTGCTTTCTCTCTTTCTTTTGATTCTTTCTTCTTTCCCTCTATTTTCTATGAAAGGGATCAAATTTGGTGTGTTTTATTTGCTAGGCAAGTACTTCAGTGTAATGAGGTGAATTCTCAGTTCTGTAGTACTCAATAAACCTTACCAATCTTTTGTTAATTTTGATCACTTTGCCACCTCTAAATTCAGTCATCAGATCCTACTACTGAGAGGTATCCTTGCATTAGTACCCACATAGTTTATATATTGAGACTTCCTTATCTGCCAGATAAAATGATAAAATTATTTCAACAATTTTACTCACCTTTAGGTTTTTTCTGTCTACCTCATCACTCATGCTGTAACTAGAACATACTTTCTAGCAACTAAATCTGACAATTCAGTGCAGAGACTGCAAAGCTCTTCACCAAACTGTCTTCTATTTACTCTATGAAACACACTTTTTCTTGTGTGTTTCCAATCTTTTACGTGAAAGATGAAGGCATATGTCTGATGCCAAAAACTAAAATAATTTAGTACTTCTTCCAGGTCTGATGAAACTTTGCTTTTCCCCCTTCATCTGTTTTGATGCAAATAAACATGGTAATCTCTATGCTTCATGTTGAAGACAGTGAAGGCCCAAAGATGGAAAGAAGTGTGGTCCTTGAGTTAATCCCCAGAGAACTGCTCACTGATCAGAAAATTTTAGTGGCATTTATATGAATAAAGAATCAACTACTATTTTTGAACCTCTGTACATTTTTACGTTATTCTGTAATACAAGGTAGAATTTTAACTAATGCATCATGCTGTTGCTATGATTGAAATCCCTCACTGACTGACTTGATACTGCACATCATATTGCAACATCCTGGCATTAATTGTGTCTCTAAAGAAAACCATAGTTCAGCTGTCTATATGTCTGTTTTTAAACTATATGGTCTTCACTTGGGAGTAAGGAATTGTACTTCATTGTCTTTTAATCCAAAACAACCAGTTTAGAATTTTATATCTAGTAGGTCCTCCAGATATACATATAAAAGGATACTCTTTCTCAATTTAAAAATTTCAAAGTATTTTTCCACATACATTATTTTATAGCTAGTCTATATGTAACCATGTACATTTAAACAAGATGTTTTAAATGAGGACAATTCATTTATTTATGAAATAATATTGAACAGAAAATTTAGGGTAGATTATAATCTAGATCATGGTAACATTTTGCTATATAAGGAAGATGATAAGTAAAACCGATTAAGTAAACTTATCTTAAATATAAAAATTTATTCATAAAAATGATTTTAATATTTCTTTTTTTCTTTTTTTTAGATTTATTTATTATATATAAGTACACTGTGGCTGTCTTCAGACACTCCAGGAGAGGGAGTAAGATCTTGTTATGGATGGTTGTGAGCCACCTTGTGGTTGCTGGGATTTGAACTCAGGACCTTCAGAAGAGCAGTCAGTGCTCTTAACTGCTGAGCCATCTCTCCAGCCCCCGATTTTAATATTTCTTATGAACATAACTAATGTGTTAATGCTTGTGTGTGTGTGTGTGTGTGTGTGTGTGTGTGTGCATGCATATGAATTTGATGTGGTTGTGTTGGGAGCCATAATGGGACAAGCTAATATACTAGCAGGTGATCATCCTGAAATGACCTGCTTCGGATTATTATATAATCTGCGACAGGTGAGCCATCATTCAGCAAGGCTGTGGGGGACAAATTTTAGGAAAGATTCCTGCTATTAATATGCTTTTCCTATTATTATTATACATATATAATAATCAATAAGTAATGGCACACCCCTTTGGAGCAGATCTCTGTAGATCCACGAAGATGTACTGTCTTATAGTGGTGCTATAGACAAATAGATGACTTAAATTTTAATGATGATCCTATAAGAATTCCTTATAGGAAATTATATCAGTGATTATTAAGCTCTTTTATAGTGGAACTTCTATTAGGTCCTTTTCTGATCGTCAAAACTGCAATGAGAACTCTGCCAGTCTCCCAAGTGTCATCAGTTAATTGCTCTTAGATGGCAACCAGACTTTCTCCTACTCAGAGCACATTCCAAGAGGTTGTAAAACAATTAACCAAAGGTCATAAAAAAGGGAACTAATGATTTATTATAGGTGCTAGAACAGAAGATAAAATATTGACTGGATTTATCTATACAAAACTTCACTTATAACTTAGTTATGGTGTTAAACTTTCTATGAACCTGTAGAGAAGGCAAATGATAAATGTTTAACTAGATAATTACTCCTAATGGATATGCATGTAAACATTCCCTGTTGTAAACTTCTATTTCAATTTATGGTTTGATTTTTTTGTGAACTTGTGATGAACTTTGTAACATGTGATCATGTATTCTGAAGAATATATAAGTACTGAAGACAAAAGAGAATTCATTCTCATTCTCATTCTTACTCTCATACTCAATCTCTTCTCCTCTCTCTCTCTCTCTCTCTCTCTCTCTCTTTCTCTCTCTCTCTCTCACGCACACACACCCTTTTTACCTTTCCCCACTTAGAAGAATTTTTCCCTTTCTCCACTTAGGATCTTTCCACTTTTCCCTCTTAGATAGCTTTCATAGGAAACTTTTCACAACTTAGTAATAAACTCATTAACCACTTCCCTAAGTGTCCCATTTTTCTCCCTGTGACTTCTGACTAGCAGGCTGAAAGTTAGAGCCCAGCAGTTCCTGTGGAGACAGTACAAAGGCAATTTACCTGATCTTTAGCAGTTTGAGGAACAGGTGCTAAATGCCAGAAACTGCAGTTTCTGGCTTCAGAGGATTATAGAAGACAGGTCAGCTACATTAGCATAGTAACTTAGACTTAGATAAGTAAGCTTTTTATTATACAGCAACCCTAAATTTTCTGTAAGACAAAGTCTTACCCCCAGAATTTCGTAAGACAGAGTCTTATCCCCACCAACGCTCTTCCCCCCCTCGGTTGCCTCAAGAAGAACTAAGAAGAAGAAACACCTCTGCCGGGGCTGGCTCCCGGTATGGTTGTAATTGCAAATTTATTGTAGATAATTCAATATTTAAATTGAATTAGAAATATACCTCTGAGTATAGAAATTGTAGAATGATCATATATAGGGAAAATCTCATTTGCCTAAGAAATGTCAGGGGGAACACATCTCTCAGGGAGTTCGAGAGTGAGAGAAATAGAACTCTTAATATCACTTTACATGATCCTTTTTTATTTGGTTCCATAAACAAGCTATTATATAAAAATTGCTAAAGAAAGACCTAGCAGATATAAAACATTTTATACACAGTAGATGTTTGGGTTATATTAAGTTTAAAGTGGGTGTGTATGGACTAATTTCTTGAGACACTTATAAGAACAGTGGAAAAATCCAAGTGATGAGAATGGTTTAATTGAGTTCTATCATATTATGTTCATCTGTAAACAACAAGATTTGGGTGGACTTGGGCATGTTGGGATGGGAACAAGAGGAATTGGGTGGGAGGAGGGAAGGATAGAGGGAGAGAGAATCCTGGGAGAGGTGGTTGGAGTTGGGGGCTTTAGGGTGCAATATAGAAATCTAGTGTGGTGGAAACTCCCTGGAATCTGCAAGAGTGACCCTAGTCAAGTTTTCTAGTAATGGGGGACAGAGGGTCCAAACTGGCCATCTTCTCTAACCAGACTAGGATTCCAGAAGTGAGTCTAGGACATCAACTCAGCCACAAAACTTTTGACCTACAATTAGTCCTTCCTGGAGCATGTGCTTCAGCAATGTTGGCACAGAAATTGTGAAGTGGCCAAGCAATGACAGGTCCAACTTGAGTCCACTCATGGCACTGCCTGGAAGTCCAGGGACTATACGAAAGATCCTTCACAGAGAACGAGGATAGAAATAAACACAACTGGCAAAAAAGATAAAAGGAAAAAAAGAAAAACAGAAAAAAAATCAATGAAATGATTCCTAATGATATTCTGCTATACTCATAGATTGATGCCTAGCCCAACTGTAATCATAAGTGGTATCATCTGACAATTCATGGGAACAGATGCAGAGACCCACAGAAAAACTCTAGGGAGAGCCAGGGAAATCCCACAGAAGAGGGGGAGGGAGAATTGTTGATGTCAGAGCAATAAAGGATATCATAACAGGGCCACGGAATCCGCTAAGCAAGGCTTATAGGGACTCACAGAGCTTGAAGCAGCAAACATAAACCTTGTGTAGATCTAAGCTAGGTTATCTGCATATACTTAATGGTCCTGTAGCTTGGTGGTGTTGTAGTACTCCAATGGGAGGGGGCTGTCTCCAACTCTTTTGCTTATACTTGGGACAATTTTCCTTCTACTGGGTCCTATTGTCCAGCCTTGGTATGAGGGTTTGTGCCTAGTCTTATTGGGTCTTATTATGCCATGTTCAGTAGATATCCCTGGGAGGCCTGTTTTTTTTCTCAGAAAGGAAATGGAGGAGAGATTCTTAGGGAGATGGGAGGTAGAGGACGTGATAGGGATAGAAGGAGAAGAAACTGCAGTTGGGATGTAACATATGAGAGAATAATTAAAGAAAAAACTCAACATCAACAACATCAACATAACCCTCCTCCTCCTCCTCCTCATTATCATCATCATCATCAACAACAACAACAACAAAAACAAAAACATGGGCCATAGGCACTAGAGAATGAATAAAAGTAATAGGTTTGGTGAGGAATCAAAACTTGTAAGGCAAGGGTGAGTTTCCAGTTCATGGTTGTTTCATTTTATTTTTTTAAACATGATGTATAAAGCAGTCAGAGATTCTTTAAGGTGGCAAATACTCTAGCAGAAAACTACAGTATCTCTAGCTTAACCATGGGACAGAGTTTAGGTAGGCAACTATAAGCCAAGGGAAAGTAAAGGATTTATCCTCAAGAGTACATGAATAGAGAAGGTACACTGCGTATTTAGTGTAGAATTCATTCCAAAATCTCTTGCTGAGAATAACAAAAACAAAACTGAGTTTTGAGCTGTAATGCCAGAACCAAAGTCTGATACTCAAGTCCAAAAATTTTAACCTCTTTCTAAACCAAAAGAAAAACAAGCACAGCTGCACATAGTTGTAAAATGGATCCGACAGTCTGCAGAAATAATCAATGTCCAATATATATTCCTAAATTGCAGTATACAAAAATCAAGGAAAATTATGATTTGCTGTAAATGGAAATGGACAATCTATTCAGATGAATCCAATAATAACTCAGATATTAGAATTAGCATACCAGGACTTTAAAGCAGACCACAGGCATCTTGCTTCAGGCACTTTGGCTAAGTTCACTTTCCCTTTTTCCAACAATTGCATGTAGTGCAGTATTAAAGCTTTTGTGGCAGCTATGTGATTATTCCTTTCCTATTTTGAGACACAAGTATCATGGCATTAGGTTCTTGATCCAAACTTTACTAGTAAGCTGATCTTTCCTGGTATTTGAGAATCAGGGTTGAGACATAGATTGAATCGTGCTTTATAATTAAATGCCATGCCCATTCAAAATCAGAAGTGTGGTTCTTTCTGATCATACGAAGTGAGAATCAAACAGCCCATCTGTAGGGATAAGTAGACAAACATACACAAAAAATATGCAAAGTAATTGAGACCATGGGGATTAGTGAGTTCTTTCCAGTTCCTCAGGTCAAGACCACAGTAGACATAGTGATTAATTTCATTGAGTTATGAGATATTTTCATACTTTTAAAGAAAATAGTTTGTTTTATTTTTACTTTTGTGTATGCTTTTGCATGTGTGTATAGGACACACAGAGATGCGAAGATGGTTCCAGATATCCTAGCAGCACGATGAGGTACCTGATGTGTGCTAGGAACTGAAATTTTCTTTGCAAGAGCAGTACAGTCTTTTAACAGTGGAGCCATCTTGCCAGACTCCTGCTAGATCCTTGTAATGCATTTGGTACAAAATGAATTTGTATTTCATTGATGTCTTTGTAACTTACCATCGGAAGAATCTTATTTACATAGTAATCTATATTTATATTCTTCAGTCTATTTAGAAGGTTTTAGGTAGGATAATGGTTAGAAGATTGTTTTAGGAGGCCATGAGACAAGTTGGAAGATGGGTAGATAGAGGGATAGAAATGATGTAAATGCAGTACTTAAATATGAAATGTTCAAACAATATTTATATTTTTCAAAAGTAAAGGCCATTGATTCAGAATGAAATTAAGGACAATACAATAAACATCTGAATGAAAGATCTATTCTACATAATATTCTATAAGTGAGTTGTGACATATTTTAAGGGAAAAAAGTCACATGTGATTAAATTGACTGGTTAATAGCTCTAGAAGTTTGAAGAAATTTGCCCTACCTAAAATGCGAGACACAGAAAAGGGGAGAAACAGAAAAATGTTATCATTATTGTGGCTTCTCCTTTTGTCTAGTTAGTGGTTCTTAATCTGTAGGTTGTGACTCCTTTAGGAAGTCGAATGAATGAACCTTTTACAGGGGTCCCATATTAGATATCCTGTATATCAGATATTTATATCATGTTCATAACAGAATTAAAGTTATAAGATAACAACAAAAATAATTTTATGGTTGTGTGTCACCACACTATGAAGAACTGTATCACAAGGTTGCGGCATTATGAAGGTTGAGAACTACTAAACTAGTTAAAGGGATTCCCTGACTAAAGAATTAATATATCTGACATAGTGCTAGGAATATTTCATATCAAATTATCAGAATTCAATCTTCCAGCAGACAGCTTTGTGCTCATATCTATCCTTGTCCAGGAAACTTCTGCTTATCAATTGATTTTGCATGTAGTTCCCAGATAATATATTCAGTCAATCAAGGAAAATTTTGTATGCTATAGGTACTACATATAGTTAAAAGTCTATGGGAATCCTGAGAGATCACTTTATAACAGGATATAACATTTATTAAAAATACAAATAACTCTTATGGAGAAAGTTGGCACTGCATTTTATGTGGATAATTACAACACTTTTGCTCAAAGCAAAGCAATGGGAAACAGCCATGTAACTATTATAATGCTAAGCTATGCATTTTGCACAATTTTGAATTTACAATTTAAAACATTATTACATTTGCTTACTTTTATGTTGACTTTAAATGTTTCCAAGTATGGTATGTTAGCATCTATATCAACTTTAAAAAAAATAACTTTCTATATTTGTATACATTTTATGGTAGTATATGATAAAATAGAATATTATGTACATTATTTTTGTGTGATAATGTTACACATAATGTTTCCTTTTGTCACTAATTTTAGCATATGTAGTTCATCTAAAAGTTTGTTTTGAGTGATTTTTAATCTCAAAAATATATCTAAGCATAATTGGAATTTCATAGTTTAAAGCTATGTTCCTTATAGGTCACTTGTATTTCTTATAAATATATGAATGTCTTATGAGTTCAAGATAAGGTAGACTCTTTGCAATCAATGAAATCTTTACGCTATAATAAAACAGAATGTGCTTGAATTATCAGATAGAACAGAATAATGCTTTAGTAAAACACAGGATAGCACCACTCCTGAGAGACACTGAGTTTTGAACCAGTTTTCTAGACAATGATTCTGTTTTGTCGTTTCTGTGAGAGATATCTCAGATGGTGTTATTTTAGCTTAAATGCAAATAACATACTTTGTTCAACGTGTTTCCTTTTGATTTGAATAGTCAATGAATGTTTAGAATACTTTGTAATACCTTCTTATGATTTGGTTTAGGTTGCAACTGTATACAAGTCTTGAATTTTCTTAAGAGTGTAACAGGTTGAAAAGAAGAAAACAAACAGAATCTAGTTGAAAAAATGAGTCTGGAGAGATGGTTCAGTTGTTCAGAGCACTGGTTCTTAAGAGCTCACATCTGTCTGCACTTTCAGTTCCAGGACTTCTGACACCCTGACACAGAAAGACATGAAGGTCAAACACCAATAGAAAAAAATTAAAGGAGTGAGTGTATTAGGTCAAAGTCCAAAATACACAGGCAGAAATGTACTAAAACTTTTCCAAGAGAAGCTGAAGAATAAACATTATAATAATTTTTAATTTAAGCATAATATACATCACCTATGCATTATTTTGAGACAAGAAGTAAAAAATGCTTTATGTATTGTACCTTAACTGTGTTTGGTAATGAGTAAGAGTTGCTATTTGCAAAGG
Organism: Tokudaia tokunoshimensis; assembly: GCA_036184795.1. Lineage (NCBI taxonomy): Eukaryota > Metazoa > Chordata > Mammalia > Rodentia > Muridae > Tokudaia > Tokudaia tokunoshimensis. The sequence goes on from BTHU01000023.1 coordinate 110,992,924, forward strand.
AATTCAAATGGATACATGGGAATTTGCTTCTATCATTATGTTTTCAGACATGTGCTCTAGCAAGTATAAGTAGTATTCTATCACATTGTATTTTAGCTAAAAAGCAAATTACAGTAAGCTTTTTTCAAAGTCTACTTTTTATATACTATACCTCTAAATACATAGCCAAACCAATATATGTTTATAAAATATAACCTCAATAATTTACTGAATAGTAAGTCAGCATTTAAATTACTATTTATTCAAACGTTTGTGAAATTCTTAAATTAGCACTATGCAAAGATTGAACGATCTTCAAAAATATCTATCCGTATGAAAGATTGACGGGGATTTAATATGAATATCAAATACTATAAAATAAAATTGAAAGATTGGAAGAATATCAGGTCAATGGAGGCTTGATGTTGTAGTGGATAATTACTGTGGTTTAACAACATACAAATTTTATATTTAAGCAAGCAGTTTTATGGACAAAAGCTATTTCAGAATCCTTTCTTTTCTACTGCAGCTGTATAAGACTGGGGCCTTTATTCACTATCTCATCATGCCTGGGATAGAGACTGATGAGGCTGTACTTCTCACTGAGTGTCTATGGGCAGTTAATGAGTACTTGGGGACTGCCTGAAATTTTCCTCAGTGGTGTGGCAATTAGTACATTGCTTATGTTCTGGTAAATAACCTGCCACTCATGCTTATCAGAGATTATAATTAAATAAGTGTGTTAAAAAAGTAGACATTGAAATAGGCTTGTTGGAAAAAGGAAGCAGTCCAGTGGGAGAAACAGGAAATGAGTGAGGTCTTTGGGTTCGTTAAAATTCTCTATACTCAGTATAGTGTATGAAATAGTTAAAGAATTTTAAAACAAAGCTAGTACATAAAGCACTTCCAAACACATGATCATATTCTCAAAAGCTATGAAGAATATTACTTCTCCAGTAACCTTGTGGTGAGCATTTATATAAGAAAAAGAGAGAGTGAAAGAAAGAAAAGTTAATTGGAAACAGGCAAATCAAACATGATTGCTTTTGAATTGAACTTGGATGAGGATTGAATACAGGTAAATTTATTTTTCTATGTCTTTCAGCAAAGAATTAAAACTCATAAATATGAGAAAATATTTAATTTGGGTTAAAATAATTTCATGATTTCATCATTTGTGTGTGTGTGTGTGTGTGTGTGTGTGTTTAACCAAACAAGAAGCAATGCTCATAACAGAGATAAAGAATAAGTGAATAAATAAACCAGCTATTTTACTTAGGCTTCCACTGTGAGAATAATAATTTGTCAATGTGTACAGGACCACATTTAAGTTCTAAATTAGCACTGGTCCTTGCTGTAAAATTTAGGCAAGCAGAAAAGTTCAGCTACATTAGCCCATATTAATTGCCATAATGTCTTGCTTCTAGGTAACCTGATTTATTCTAAATAAATCAAATAATACCGAAAACACACATTTAGTGAATTTACCAGTGATTTCATATAAATGTGAGTTTGTATATATTTACTTTCATTAAATATGAGTTTTCATTCTTATTCTTGCATTACTATACCCATACGTGACTATACATTTTAATTTTAGTAATTTCTGAGGATGCAAAGATGAACAACATAGCCTGTCTTATTCTTTGTGGCCAATTTTTTTTGTTGTTGTTCATTTGATATTTGATCATAGAATAAAAGCCTAAAGGTAAATGGTACTAGATTTTTATGTACAAAACATTTCACTATGGATTAGTTTCTTTTAAATTAAGCTATATATGAAAGAAAAATAATTTCGAGAGGGCCATTGCATGATAAAGTTTAATTTTCTCTCAGCCTGTTAATATGAAGATAAAAAAAACCCCTTCTTTTCCATTATCTCATCTTAAGCAGTTTTTCAAATCAAACCATACTCACACTCATGCTGTCACTGATAATGGATCTCATGTCAAAGTCAAAGAGCAGAGAGGACCTGATAATAAGTGCAATTAGCAAACATCAAAAATGTAGATCAAAGTGGATATTCTGACTTTTCTATAAGCAGCCACTTCACAGCGTTTCATATCATGTGGACCTGATGGGATATATTAATTTTCTCCATTAGAAGAACGACATGATTGGCACATTTCAGTTGGAAGTTGATGATAAGTAGAGTTATTATTTCTACCTTATTTTCATGGTTTGCACATATGCAAGTACAAGTTTGCATGTGCATGTGTGTGCATGTACACACTCCCATGATTGCAAGAATATACATCACAGGCTCATGATTTTAGTTCCAGGGCTGATAGAAAACCTTCAGGGAGGTATTAACTTCAATATGAAGGATGGATCAAGGCAAGGGTTTTATTTCTTTCAGATAGTTCAATATTTCCTGTGTCTGGGGAACACCTGACCTATCTTTGGGGAGACTGAAATATCTCAGATGGAACCTGGGAATACATTAGAAACTTGCCAACCTGAATTATTTCAATAATTCACATAACCTCATTTCCACCATTATGCCTATCTTTTCCACCTTCCCTTTTCAACTCTTCCCTGGAGCAATTCTCTATAGCAGAATTTGCATTTTGTTTTTACGCCAAATGTCGAGTACAGATTATATGTTAGGTATTTCATATTCAATTCGCAGAATCTGAACTTTTTCTGAAAAATTTTCCTTTTCTTGGGTAGTACATTAAAAACATACCAGTGACATGGGAATTAGTACTCTGACAACAAACTTCAATTGAAGTATTGTTCACAATGGAAGTAAAGAAAATGTTTTGTTTTTATTTTGCAAATATAAGTCCTGAAATGACAAGCATTTTCAGTAATGAATTCTTTGGAGTCATAAGTTTATGCCACTTCTCAGCCAAATAATAATGAGAGAAAATATTTTCCTTATTTGCTATGAAAATTTTGAACATATTTGTTAAAATGGAAGAAAAATAGACCATTTGCAAAAGGAAAAGGGCAAGCCCATATGCACGATGACAGATGGGACCTAGTCATGAAAATAGAAATACTTCCTTTGATTTAAAAAGAAAGTCATTTTAAAAAGGCAAAGCACTTTAAAAATAGTGATTTAAAAAGCATTTCTTAACACAAAATTTAAATAAATTTTAAGTTTTTGAAGATATAAAATAACCATTATTTGAAATTTCAAAAAATTAATTTTGGTTTGTTTCACCAACTCCTTTCAATCAAAAATGTCTTTTATTTCATTATAGCAAGGCACTTCTGGCCTTGTTAGAAAATAGGTTAGTCTGTAAACATTGTTTTAATTTGTTACTAAGCTAAGACACACAATTTAGACATGTAATACATAGACTAGTCAATGAACACATTTCATGTTTCTGTGTGAGGTAAGTGGGCTCTTATCCTAGAAAAGCTGTTGGAGTTGTACCCTAGCAGTTAGATACAAGGTTCTGGAGTTTAATGTGCCTGGCAAGGAAAACATTTATAACATTTTACTCATGGGAGAAAATATAGATGAAAGCTTTAAAAAGAAATATCTCACCAATATATTATAGTCAATATCACTGGCTTAGAAATGGGGAGTGGTTTCTATAATGATTGGTAAATACTGTTCTTTAAACAATTTTTAAAGGACAAAGACATGAAAAAGAAAACAAAAATAAAACTAAATGGAAGAAAACGAAAGCCTGTATAAGACTATATAAGGCCGTTGTGTTAATATTATAGTTTTCCCCCTAATATATGCCATTTATGGAATAATATGAATATTAACATTAATGTCTATTTGTGGCAGAACCCTACATGTTTGAAATATAATAATTCACTTACACATGTTATATCACATTAATGCACAAGTTATGTCATATTAATAATGTGTATAGTGTTTAAGACTATGAGGACTGTACTGACAAATGATACTATAAATTGACTGGTCAGGCCAAAATCAAAACACACCATTTAATACCTGTAACAAACATTTCATAGTTTTCTGCAAACAACCAGATGAATTAGGTCATTTTATGTATTTAAAGCTGTGACACCCCCTTCTACTAGGTAATTGTTAAACAATTATTAATGAAATTATACTCAGAGAAATCTACAGATAAATATGTTAGTAGCCCTGTCTCTCTGCAAAATTTAAAAGTTATTTAGTTTCATTCATAGTATATCTCTCCTCCCAAGTAGTTCCTTTAGACTGTAAATTCCACATGAATCTGCTTTCTTACTTCGTTTTAAATAAAGTTTTACTTTATTTTATGTATTTTGATGTTTTTCCTCCATGTATGTATGTGCACCAAATATAGGATTTGACATCCGTGGATGCCCACAGATGTCAGAAGAGGGGATTGGATTCCCTCAAGTTGGAGTTATGGATGGTTGTGAGTTGCCATATGGGTTCTGAGAACCCAGCCTGGGTCCTTTGTAAGAGCAAATCATTGAGCAATCCCTCAAGTACTCATTCTGCTTTCTTAATTAGACCTATATAATTCTCATGTTTTTTTTTTTTTTTTTGCTTTATTTCAGCAATGTTAACTTATCCTCTGGCACATACTTTCAAGGAACTTTTAGGAGACAACATCTGATAAAATGGAACCAAGGGAGACAGACACTTGGAAAAGAACCATCAATGCCTGAAGACTGAGAATATCAAGATCTACTGTGACTCTGAATGCTGTTTTCTGTTGATTCCTTTCAATTTCTTGAATATTGCTGCTTTTTGTGCTTAAGTTCACATATGCAGCTGGAATTCAACATATAGCAGTAAAAGTAGTGGACAGGCATACTTTCAGCGTAAAACATATTTTTTATTAATTAGATTACATTTGTTCTCTGATATTTTCACGCACATAAAAAAGGCACTGTAATTATTTTTGCCTTTTACCCCTGACAGCTACACCTTCTCTCTACAAAGCCCTCTGTAAATGATAAATCCACTGCAATCTTGATCTCATAGCACTTGTAGCTACCTGCAGTGAGCATGTACAAGACTGGTCTGGTCAACAATCATTTATAGATGGAGAAGGCTCATGGGAACTTATTTCTCTCTGTTGAATTACAGGCTGCTGAAAGATTCTTAGAAGTATTATCTAGTTATAATGTCCACTTCTGAGCCCACCAAGTTCCAAAAGATAGTCCCAAAACCCATTGAGGATCACAGATTCTCCTTGTCAAACTCAGTTGGTCATAAAATATACCTCTTAATTCCTCTATTTTCACCATGCTTCTTTCCTCTCATAAACTCAGTGGGGGTACAATGAGGTATTCAGTTGGTTCAGCAGAGAAATGGAGTTTTTCTTGATGCTTACATGAATGAGATCCATCATTAAATGCCATTGTATGTCTCCTTAAATATATCTTGTCTCTATCCAATTCTATTTCCCCTCTCATGTGTATACTGCAATAGTTCATTTTCTGGTCTCTTTAATTCAAATATTAGTCCTCTAATCTGTTTTCTATATAATGAAAAGCAGCATATGAATGTTTCAAAAATTATTCAGTTCTGTCAAGATGGAAATAAGATTCAGAAGTGTTGATCCATCACTGTCACAGAAAAGGTCAAAACCCAAGATGGAAATAGAAATCGGAAGGTTTGATTCCCCACCCCCACAAAGTAGATTAAAACAAAAATCCAAATGGCTATTATTTAGTAAGTTTATTCGGATTAGCATGCAGTAAAATAGTACAAATGAAATTGCAAAATGGAAGACCACAAGACTTTGAATGATCTGACAGGAGAGGAAGTGCCTGTTATTGACTGCCCATTGCCCTAGTCTAGATCAGTTGGATCTTGAAAAACATGGAGCATATATTATTCTTATCATACATACATAATTTTATCAGTATATTTACCAAATACATGAAACAGGAGCAAGGCAACACAATTTTTAAAATGCATATAGACTGAATGATATGACCACAATGGAAAAAAATAAATCTAAAGATTATACACAAAGGAACTTCTGAATTTGCGGAAGTGCTTAGAAACTGAACAATATGCTCTTGAACAAACAAGTAAAAAAGAAATGAAAAAGTAAAATTAAACTCTTTTCAAAATGATTGAAAATAGAAATACAGCATTCTAAAAGTAAGCAAAGCAGTATTGAGAAAGACGTTTATTGCAATAAAGGTAAGAATGTTATCAAATAAATAATCTAGTCCAAATAATTGTAGCCTAAGAAACTAGAAAAGAAATAACAAACAAGATCCAAAATTAGTGAAAGAAATAATATAGGTCAAGACAGAAGTAAATGAAATACAGAGTAAAAGACCAATTAAATAACCAGTGGGCGTTTTAAAAAACAAACTGAAAATGAACATTTTCAAATTTAACCACAAAATGATTAAAGACCTAAGTGCATGAAATCTAAGATGATGAAGGAGGAATTACAATCCAGTAAATAAAAGAATAGTTGAGTAACTGGAAATCAACCTATGAGAAAGTCTGTAAGAAGGGAACACATCAGGATATACAGAATCTAACAAAACTGAACCATGAAGGTATAGAAAATTGAAACAGAATTAAAAATAGTAAGGAGATTGAGTCAGTGTTAAAGTCCAGATGACTTCATAACTAAGTTCTACCAACATTTCATAGGAGAACTAAGACTCATTCTCAACGTATTAAAAATTAAAATGAGGAATTCCTTTGTCTGTGATTCAGTATTATTAAATCCTCAAATCAGAAAACGACAGTATTAAAAGAAATGAGTACTGGGTTCTGATTCTGGAAAACCAGGTAAGTCTCCATTGGGCATAGTGGCTGACTTCTAATTTCTGGAGGTGGTTACTCAGACTATTAGCAAGTTCTGGATTCAAATGAAAGACCTTGCCTAAGTGATTAATGTGAAGAGTGACTGAGGAAGACTCCCAATGCCAATCTTGGGACTCTCACATGCAAATGTATGTATATGCATATCTATGCCCACACACATGCTAATACATAGCACAAACATAAAATAAACAAACAAATGCTACAAATAGTACTCCCTTATGAACATAGATGTGTATATTTTAAACAAATCATTAATAATTACACCTAATAGCACATCAAAAAATCATTCAGAGCCAGTAGTAGAAGCACATACCTATAATTGTAGAAGTCCAGAGATGGAGGCAGGAGGATGAGCAGTTTAAGATTATTCTTAGCTACATAGTGAGTTTAAGGCCACCCCGGACTACAGGAAACCCTGTCTCACTAAACAACAAAAAGAGATCGTCAGATCATTCTTTTAACATAAGATTTAATTTAGGTCAAAACATGGTAAGTCAACATACTGAAATCAATAAATCACATTAGTAAGAAAAATGGTCACAATTATATAATACATTTACAAAAAAAAATTCTGTGAAATTGACCAATACCCCTTAGTAATAAAATCTCTGTACAAATTAAATGCAGATAGAATAATTTATGACAATCTATGTCTGACATCATATACAGAATGGAGTAAACCTGATTTTATTTTTATTTCTAAGTTCTGGAAAAAGGCAAGGGCATCCACCCGCATCATTCACTCTCAACGTAGCACTGGCAATCTTATACAGTAATTAGGACACAGAGAGTGATGTAAGGCATGGAAATAGAAAATGAAGAAGTCAAATTATTTCCATTTTCTTTGTATAGAAAAAGTTAAATATTACATTAAAAGACTATTAGGAATGATGAATAAATTCTGAGAATCTACAAAGATTTTAAATATTCAAAAAAATCAGTATTTTATACACTAGTAATATACTTGTTCAGAAGGAAGACATGAAATCAAGCCTACTTAAAACAGCTAAAAATAAAATACCTAATAAAATACCTTATAAAATGGTAAGCCATGGAATAAATGGCCCTTACAATGAAAATTACAAAATTCCAATGAAACAAATAAAAGGCAGAATAACTGAAGGAATTCAAAATCTCACAATTTGAAGAATTGATATTATTAACATTAAACTATCTATGGAGGGCTGGAAAGATCACTCTCTGGTTAGGAGCACTGGCTGTTTTGCAGAGGACCCAGGGTTGATTTCCAAATTGGTATACAACCATTTGTAACTCCAGTCTCATGGGATCTGGTACTATCTTCTGGCCTTCACAGGTACTAGTCATGCATGTGGTACACAGACAGGCCTAACACACATATACATTTAATTAATTTTAAATATACATTAATACCCAAAGCTGTCTACAAATTTGATGCCGGTTCCACTATGATAGCATTGACAGTTCTTCACATAACTAAAAATGTAATCACAAAATATACAAAATAGGAAAATCTCAAGATTTAAAAATCAGTACAAAGATGGAAATATCTCAACATCTGATCTCAAGACATATTATAGCTCTCTAGTATGGGAGTGATATTAAGACACTAGAAACAAACTTCCATATTTATAGCTAACTAATTCTCAAGAGAAAGAAAAAACATATCGCTGAGAAGGAACAGTTCAATAAATAATGTTCTGTATTCATATGTATAAAGAATGGATTAATGATATAAATATTAGATTTCAAACCATGAAATGACTAGAAGAAAGCATAAAGAAAATACTCCAAGATGTAAATACAGGCAATAATTTTGTATAAGACTGCCACAAAACAGCACCACCAACAAAATTAGATTGCTGATAGTCAATGATTCAGAAATCATACTTTTGATTCTATATCCATGAATGAAATGAACAAACCAAAGATACACCTTCATCCTCTGGGAGTATATAGAGGGATAAGGGGAAGTGAGTAGCATGCATGCATCCATTCCTGTTTTCTGTTTGTGCATGTGTGACCAGCTGCTTCACGTCTCTGTTGCCATGACTTCACTTCAGTATTACTTCCAGTGTCTGGTATATAGTAGGTACTGAATAAATATATTTGGATGATTGAGCAAAGATTAGTTTCAATGGTTGATGAATGAGTTTCTGTCAAATGATACCTTTTATCTTATCAAGTTAAAAGCTGGAGAAACTTCTAATTGCTACAACATAAATGACTAACCCATTATCTAAAAATAGCCACAGTAAAACAATTTTTGTGTGGCATTTTGATGACACATCTGCCTACAATACCTACCATTATCATAAAATGCCTTTAGTTTAAGCCTCCTCTCAATGTAGATGGTTTAGTCATTTCTCTTATAGATAATTATAAAAAAAATACTCTCAGAGATTAAGTAGGTGTATTGTGTTTTTGTCTTCTTTCCTCTTTTGAGGTACGGTTTTGTGTACTCACTCTCCAATGTGATATTTAAACTTCTCTTAGGCCATATGAACAAGTTTAAAATGAAAGGCAAGAACACAATAGCTCCAGACTAAAATTTGCTCTTAGAATGTGATTCAGAAGATATCCTCACAGGAAGAATTCAAAAATTATAACTTGATTGTAGGCATTTTCTTTTTAAAGATTAATAATGGTTTCTTGGTTCTATTTCATCCTAATAACACTCTAATGATGTCAATTAAAAGTCATTCTCATTCACCCTCAAGGACTTAGCAAATCTTTCCTTCAAAAGCACTTTATGAGCTTTAGTTTTGATCTAGGTAATGACAGTGCGAGAGAATTATTTGTCTTTTTATAAGAAAAAAGGATGAAGAAAAGAAGAAAGCCACTTCACCTCCAGACTTCCTACTGAAGCCCAAGGAGACTATGACAATCTTATTTTTGTTATCTTTGTAGTGCTATAATTGCTCTGTCTGTGAAAGAAGTAATTTCTTCTGAGTAACTCATATCCCTAACTCCTTTAAGTGCTTTTCATCTCAGATTAAATATTAATTTGAAGTACATCTGTGCTTATTTAGTGCAGCAGGTACTGCTCACAAACTGTGGTAGCACACATTTTCATTCTGTAGCACATGGTGATATGTACTACATTGCTTTTCCACCAGGGATCACTAGTTTGGAATGGAAAATCGACCCTACTGACCTTTGCATGATGTTTTATGTACTTCTCTATCCAAGTCAATTTATAAAGCCAGGACTTCTCGACTTTAAAATTCAGGACAATTGCTCTACTTCCTTCTTGAAGGCTAGTATCAGACATTAGATTTTTGATAATATTGCACTCTTCGAGAAAAACCCAATTATCCTACTAAATATGAGATAGTGATTCATCTACATAACTTATCAATCTATATTTTTTGGAGTGCTAAATAAAAATGTTATTTATTTAAATCTCAGCTGTAAGGTTTACATATAAAAACTTTGATATTCATGGTTATAAATGACTTTGTTGAGAAAAAGAGATAACTTCATCAATTGTGAATGATAATGATATACAACTGAATTTTATATTGACATTTAAAAGAACCATTTGACTACAATGACTATTTCTAGATTTCTGCTCATTTCTCTCCTGTGAAAATCTCATAAGAATATGAGACATTAGGTTAATTTGACTCAATTCATCTCAGAAGTGAAAGAAGCAGCCATTTCCTATTCTCTGCCTACTAGATCCTCAATTGACTTCTGATAGGACAACATAAACCCCCTTTGGCTCCATTTAAGGAACAGACCTGATTTCAAAAAGAAGGCCATAGGTACCAGCTCCAGGACCAGAGCATAAAAAACAGAAACAAGGTCATAAAAGCCATCCCCCAAGAACAGCCCGGGGATAACCACAAAAATTAGGAAATACCTTAACTCTGGATGGGCCAGTTGTGCTGGGAATTCCTATCTCATCCTATGGTTAAAAGGTCATTACATAGGAATGGAGACCACTGACCAGCTGTGAACCCCTAGTAACCATCAATGAAATTTTAGATTGCCTAATCCTTCTAGAGAATTCCTCTAGTTCCCTATAAGAAGGCCCTTGTGCCTTTGTCTGGGTTTGCTATTTTGGAGATTGGTTGACTCCCTCATACTGATGTTTCTGCAGAATTAAAGTTGTTTGTCTTTGCATACTGAGTCTGGGGTTTTCTTTCAGCAATGTTTGGACTCTTACACTTCTATTCTTACTTTCACCCAGAAATGGGTAAGACCTGTATTTATTTTATTGCCCAAAAGGGACAATAAACTCTTTCAACATTAAAGCTGCTAGGTTTTGTAGGTCATGTGTATTGCATATGGTACTAAATAAAATGCTTAAGGAAGTAATGTGACTGAATTGGTTAGGTAGATCTGGATTCCTTTCATCAGACCCATAGATAAGGACTGATGGTTCTTGTAATGCTTTCCTGTATTATGGTGGTTCCTTGGACCTGACCATGACCATTTCTGGGTTTCTTTAGCTCTTGATTTTTCATTTACTTGCTATTTCTAGAAAGTTGTTAATTCGTATACAACAGCACCTTGATAAACAGGAGGGTTAAAAGACTGTAATTCCAGAAATTTCTATAAATCCCTGGAGTTTTTCCTCTTGGAATGGAGGAGACGGTGCTGTGATCTACTTGTGAACCTGTTTATATCACAACAGACTTGGCTACTGTTTGAAGCAGTATAGAATAATTTAGTTGTTTTAATAATGAGATCTGAGTAACCAATAAAGTAACATATAAAGTTGTGTATTAACCTATGTACAAAGTATTGTATCCCCAAGATGGGTGGTGATAAAGATGTAATTATGGACAAGTTGCATTTGTGAATAAAATGGATTTATATTATTAGTGGATAGCAGGGTTAATATTTCTTTCTGTGTTCTTATCCCCTAAGGCAGCTACTACTTTGAAGTAGGCATGTTAAATAGCTAGTTTAATATTAGCCGGATCAGAAAACTTTAAGGCAGGTCCCTTCTATCATAGTGGACAATTTGTAAATCCAAATCCTGAGTCAGAGAAATGGGACCTAAGTCACATCTGTGGTCCTAGGAGGAGATGTGTCATCTGGAACTGCTTGGAAGATTATTAATTGATAACTATCTAAACCTGGGTCCAGGAGCCCAGAACTGTACAGAATCATTATCTAACAAGAGACTTTCAGATAAAGATCAAGGACATACTACTGCCTATTTCTAGAAGCAAGAATGCAAGTAGGGCCTGTCAATCACCTGGACAGCAAAATGTCCCTCAGGAAAGTTGTCTGTTCCAGAGATGGTAAAAAATAGTTTAAAGCCTACTTAAAATGGAAGTCTGCACAATGGTCCCTTAGCCCATTGCCCATTCTCTCCCCTTGAGTACGTACTTTATAGAGCAGTCTCTTTAGTCATTGTTCACTCTCATCTCTCGAGAGTCCTCCTGCTTTACACTATAACAAACTCTGAACTTTGTGTGTCTTTTTGAATTCTTTAGACAGAGATCACAAGGCTCGGGAGTTAAGGAGAGGCTGGACAAAGGTCTTGATGACAAGTATGTATTTCTGTTTTTCAGGTTTGTAATGACATTTCACTTTTTCTTGTTTACAGCTGCTTAAGCAGTGTTATCTCTTCCTGATATATATATATATATATATATATATATACTCTTGCCCATTTCTTCCCTTTAGGTTTCATCTGAGAATATGTAAATTGATAGAGAGCACTCAAGACCTCCCAGAACAAACTGCATCCACTCTCATCATTTTGTTTCTAAGATATTTTATGTAAGACTTCCTATAGCATTGTTGATCAGTTTGTGTACTTATTTCTATGTTGGTTTGCGTGTCTATTGGTGAGACTCACAGGGTAAGAGACCATATTTGCCTTATTCATAATTTAACTCAAACATGATTCAATAAATATTTGTGGGAGAAAAAATAACTAATTTCCCAAGTAATAGTAATTGTAATGCAATTTGACTATGAACCTAATTCTAGCAACATCCTTTCATTTTCCATTCTAATGATAAATATGATAAATATGGCATTCTACAAAGGAAGGCAACTTTGAAATCATGTGTAATTAAGACTACAAGTTACAGTGTATGCCTTATAGTAACCTAAAACACTAAGATATAGATATTTTTAAAATCTTGTAGAGGATATAACTGTGTTCCCACAAATTTTAATGTTTTAAAAAAATCTTAATTGGCAGTAATTGCACTATTTACATGTTAATGATCAACACCTGGCCCCAGCTGGGTCTAAAGAGGCTGACAATGTTTTTCTCTCACCTCCCTGGCAAGCAACTAAGCATATGCAATTTTAAAGAGACCTGCTTGCCAGAAATAACACATTCATAATTGGTAGGACAATGTGAAATTAGTTCACACATTTCACCATTCTCAAACAAATGCATAATATTACTCATGTTTAAAAGCTTTATGACTCAAAGAGGACCTTATTTCCTACACTTGGTGATTATTCACAATCATTAAATTATTCCTGTCAATGAATGTGCCAGAAACCAGCTAAATAGAAGCCCAAGTAGTCTCCTGTAATAAGGGACCAGTTCCTGCATTAATCCCTTGAAAAATCAGAGTTTCCTTTGAAGTCATTCAAAATCTGTAATTAAATATGGTAATTTCCTGCTTCCTCTATCCTATGATATTTTGAATCATTATAGTTTTGATTGGATTTCCTACTACAAGCTCAAAACCAATTAAGAGGTATTGAAAAGTGATTTCCAATAAGAAAGATTTTTGAGTCAGAAAACGATTCTTGCTAGATTTTAGCATATCATTATCTGTAACCCAATAGTTGTTATTAATGCAAGGTGACAAAAAGAGAGAACAAGTCTTAAATTATATTTGGCCCTACAATTATATTTTGCCAGTTGATGTAAGAAAGTTGATACTGTTATATTATTTCTAAACACAGACAAAACAACCATTATGTATACATTCTTGCTCAGTCTTCCCACATTAAGTGGCAAAAACATTGCTGAGTAAGGCAAACAAAGGATTCCTAAAGGATCACATTTTCACATTAGCCAGGAAGACAAAAGTCTAACAACTTCTTTGAGACATACCAAAAGAGATCAGTTCAGGGAAGAGGGGAGCCTATACAGTTAAGGAAATCTATAGAAAACCATGTGAAAGGAGGATGAGAGACAAGATGCTGGCACCTACTGTGTGCCAGCAATTATAATACCTACTTTATCTCATTTAAGTTATTCAAAGTCACATAGTTATAGAGAGTTGATATGCCAATATGTGATTTTCTAACACAGCTACATGTTAGCCTGAAGGAGGGAGAGGAAAAAGATAATGAGAGAGGACTGATACACACAGTAAGACTTTTGTTGATGTGTGCTGTACTGATATTAGTATAGTAATGAATGTGTTTAGAAGACATACCAAGTAACATCAAATTAACACTAACGAGAGTAATGGGTGATATTTTTAACCAGGAAATATCTTTTAGAAGGGCTAGAAAGGTCATAAATTTAAGCCAAATGAGTTATCAGATAGAATGGGCATATTATGTTTTCAGAGACTGATAAAGAAAAGGGAGGTAAGCAAAGAATGGGGCCAGTGATTATGTATAGAGTATGATGAGGAAATGACAACTTCCTCAATGAGTGGGACTGGATATGTATCTCCAGCCCGAGGCAGAGTGTCTATACATTAACTACTGAATAACATCATGCTTACATATATATTGTATTTGCACATGTTTAAGGAAACGGAGCTCTCACATATTTATAATGGGGAATAGAATCAGTCTTGCTTCTGTGGAAGGCAATTTAGCATTATTTGTCAAACATGTCAATATTTATCAAAATTAAAAATGTATAGATACTTTAGAATCAAATTTACTTCTAAACCACTGAGGTGAACAATGTGCTACACATAAAATTATTAACTTTATTACATTAAAAATAACAAATGAATTAAGCTTTCTGTAGTGCTTATCAAGAAACTACAAGAGGGGTGTGCCCATGAGGGAAATATTGGGAAACTGACTTTTTCTTTTCACTGTTTTTCCCAACTATGAAATGGGCAGTTTTTCCTCTGCTAGGAATTGCTACCCTGATGTGACGTTTTGTCATGGGTCCAAAACAAACAGAGCCAATCAATCAGAGGATGAAGTCTCTAAAACTGTCAGTTAAAAGTTCATTATAGCTATATGTACATTAACCGACATTTTGTTATGGTGAACAAAAACTAACTATTACAGTGGTGCTGGGATACTGTAAACATATTTTAGTATATTTAAGCATTTGGTAACTCAGCAGTTGTTGAACATAATAGTCTTTAAGACTCTTAGAGTCAGGCACGATAGTTCAGCCAGTAATGAACCATGCTGCCAAATCTGAGGTCTAAGTTACTGTACTCCAACACATCTGATAGAGGGAGAGAACTGATTTCCACAAACTGTCTTGTCTTCCACATGTGAATGTATGCTCAACAACAACAACAACAAAAAAACCTAACAAAATGTAACTTAAAACAAACAAACGAAAGAAACTCACATTCCTTTAAAAAAAAGTTTTCTATTTATTTATTTTTAACTCACTAAGTCCAATTATCCCTTTCAAAATGTACATGGGTTTAAGGTCATCCATTGGGGCATAGGAATTCTACCTATGGCTACACCCCTAAAGCAAACAGACGCTTCCTCTACTGGTAGCACTCAAAAGCCAATAGCTCTTCAGCTAAGGGGTAGAGACCTCATTCAGGAATCTCTTGTGCTTAGGTCACAAAGTATTCTCCCTAAAAATCTTGTGTGTTAAAAGCTTAGTCCAAGCAGTGCTCAGGAACAGGGCCTTAGAGAAGGAGTCGGATCATAACGGCTCTGAAATCATTGATGAATCAGCACACGGATGGCATCAGAAATCGATGGCATTTGGGAAGTTGGTAGAAAGGTTAGGAGGTAGGGCTTGTTAGAAGAAGTGGGTCTCTGGGCAAAAGGCCTTTTAGGTGTCTTTCTGTCTCCTTGCTCCTGTCTTCCATAAGTGAGTTGCACTGCCCCAGCAAATGCCTTGTTCCATGATGTTCAGCCTTGTTTCAGTCTTAGAACAATAGTACTGAGGTCTCAGAAACTGTGAGCCAATCTGTTTTTTTTCTTTCTTCAAACTTCTCCTCACAGATACTTTTCAAAGTGATGAAATATCTAACTCAAAAACTTGGTATAACAGAAATGGAGCCATTTATTACTGTGCTGACCTGGCGATATAGTTAAAAAATGTTTAGAAATCTTTGGTGGGAGGAGTTTGGGAATGTGCAGAAAAACAAAATAGAGAAGGCCTAGAATGCTACAACTAGAGATTTCTGGGCTAATTTGGTGGGAGCTCACACCAGGATATTAATACATATACGAACAGTAAATAATCATCTTGAGATGGATTAAATATCACTTATGGCTATTATACTGTGGTCTCCATTTTATCAACAGCTTTCTCTCTCTCTCTCTCTGTCTCTCTCTCTCTCTCTCTCTCTCTCCCCCTTTCCCCCCTTCCCTTCCCCCCTCTCTTTATTTTCCTTCTAGATTGTCACTACAACCACACCCATTTGGTGCTTATTTGCTTTTAGATCCACCATTCACATTTATCCTAGCTGGGTCCTTCCCTCATTCTTAGGTTACTATGTCAGTGGGTTCTGCCCTTCCTTCACCCTAAAATCATTGGTGGCTTCCTGTCATGGCTTTAGTCAGATAGCATCTGCTGTGTTCAGCTGCTTTATGTTTCCATAATCTGTGTGACCAAGATCCAATATAAACATCTTCGTTATAATTTCTATTATGCCTTTTCTGTTTAGATTACAAATAATACAGGCAAGCAACAAAGAGCTGTGATTAAAGGTAGAGGAGAAGGAAGGTCTGATGGGCACTGATTGTCAGGAATGATTCCTGTTTGGGATCTGCCTTCTTTAAGTGAATCCTATGGGCAATGAGCTGAAACTGAAAGTAGCTTCCAAAGCCAGGACTGTGGTAAACAAGCCTTAAAAGGATTTAACAATTTCACTAAATCAAGCAAGGAAATAAATTATTTCCGTCTTGATGGTGTATACTCAATGTTTCCATCAGCAAGTGCCTGCAAACTATTAATTAAATGTCTCAAGTAGGCCTAACCAGTTCTGAAAGTAAATGCAAGCAACAGTAGTAATGCATAATCAATTGAACATATTTATGACTGTTCCCTCATTATTACCTAATGAGGAGCTCAAGAAGCTGTGCATGGTTGTAGATAGCTGGCAAGGTACTACATCAATACATTGGGTCTGTCAGAGTCAGCTAGGGGTTTTCGAAATGCTTATTTATACACTTCCCAAAGCCAATGTACACTGAAGAAAGAGTTTGCTCAGTATCATCCATCCCATCCCATCCTATAGGCTGACTGCAAATATATCAGGGAACAAGACTCTGAAAGTTAGTGTTCTTCCAAATTTATAAGGGGAATATTCTCTTTGGTACCATGAATGAAAACATTGAAGAAACTTCTCTAAGACCTAAACAGCTCTGTGAAAGCTGGGTGTTTTTATTCTAACACTGATTTCATTATAGTGCAAAAGATAATGTTCTAATTGGGACTTTCCATAATTCTAGATATTAAATTTTAAATGACTACTGTCCTTTGAATTAGTTGCCAAGAAAGTTATGGGCAGCAACTAAATAGACTCTTTCTTTGAAAATACCACCAGTATCTTAGATATAATTTTCAATAATAAAAGAATCTTTGTTAATTAAAAAAAACCACTTTAGGTACACAAAGAAAATTTTATATAAACACTGCACTTAGGGAAATAAAATTGATTTAAGGCATTGTGAATGCTTAGTTTACTTTGAAGTTAAGCTCATCTGAAAATGAAGAAAAGTATTTTCTCATATTGTAAATGTGCTAGAGAAGAAAAATTAGGTTTAAAGTTTTCAACAAGACACATTTTGCTTTTTACCAAGTATTTGGGAATTTTTCTTTTCTCTCTCTTTCTCTGATTTATGATTGTGTCTCAGGAGGTAAGCTCTCAACTATTTATCCCTTGTTATACCTGTCTGCCTGCTGACATGCTCCCTTCTATGAAGTTCATAGGCCCACCCTCTGAAACTATAAACCCCCATCAAATTATTTGTCTCTAAGTCAGAATGCTTTCTCATGGCAATAGGAACTAACTGAGGCAGTGGTACTATTTGAGAGAAGTTTTGCATTCCCTATCTTGTTCAACTGTCCAAACAAAGCTTCCTCTATTTTGAGTCTCCTTTTATAAAGGAGGTACTAAAACTAAATAAAAGTTCTGAGATCTTAAGAAACTTGCCTAAAGCACACAGTCATTTAAAGAAAGATCATTCTCATGTCCTTTCATCCTCTGAAGCCTGTGCTTTCTCCCCAGAAATCATGTTATTGTCTCTCTATGGACTATCTACAAGCAAATGGGGATAACTGGACGGGGAAAACAAGATTACATGCCCTAAGACTACAACAATATAGCTCCATCTGTACCCGAAGAAAGAACAAAGAAAAACATTTAGAGAATGTTATGGAATTATTTGTGCATTTTATCTAATGAAGAACCCCTCTGGGCTCTCTTTTTGGTCAGAAGAGTCTGTGATTTTTTTTTTAAATGCAGTTTGAAAAGGTTAAAATCGGGCCATGGATGTAGCTTAATGGTAGAGTGCATGCCCAGCCATACAAAAGGAGTGTAAGAAAAAAAAGAATTAAAGTACAATTTTCTATTAATCAGAAAAGCAACAAATAAGCTAAATCTATTATCTTATTATTTACGTTAATGAAAGTATCACTATTTAGCCTGCATTTCTCATAGATTTATAAGATAAGTAAATGCAATAACAGAAATAAAAAGTGTGGAACAGTGCTTCCTTTACAAAGACCTCAGATTATGTGTTGTAAATATTTTTCACAGAATTATGCAACTATGGTCTAAACATTACTCTATATGATTGGAAGAAAAAGGAGAGAGGGAGGGAGGGAGGAAGAGAGAGAGAAAGAGAGAGAGAGAGGTGAAAAAGGTCTTTGTGAAATTTATCTTTTGGTTAATAAAAAGTGATGAGGCTTTTGTGGTTGTTATTTTCATTATTTTTATTATTTTCATCACTATCTTCATCAAATATCATTTATCAACATTCAGGAATGCACTAACTCTGAACTTTCTATCACAGATAAATATATCTTCTTTCAATATCATGTAGGACATCAATGAGAAAAGAGGCCCTTGGACCTGTGAAGGTTCGTTGCCCTAGTATAGGAGAATGCCAGGGTAGGGAAGTAGGAGTGGGTGGGTTGGTGAGCAGGGGGGAGGGGGATGGGATAGGGGGTTTTCAGAGAGGAAACAAGGAAAGGGGATAACATTTGAAATGTAAATAAAGAAAATGTCTAGTAAAAAAAGGAGTACTGATTTGCATTTCCCTAATGACTAAGGATGATGAACATCTCTTTAGGTGCTTCTCAGCCATTAGATATTCTTCAGGTGAGAACTCTTTGTGGAGCTCTGTACCCCATTTTTTAATAGGGTTACTTGAGATTCCATCTCACACCAGTCAGGATGGCTAAGATCAAAAACACAGGAGACAGCAGTTGTTGGCGAGGATGTGGAGAAAGAGGAACACTCCTCCACTGCTGGTGGAATTGCAGGCTGGTACAACCACTCTGGAAAGCAGTCTGGCGGCTCCTCAGAAAACTGGGCATGACACTCCCGGAGGATCCGGCTATACCACTCCTGGGCATATACCCAGAGACTTTACCTGCATGCAATAAGGACACATGTTCCACTATGTTCATAGCAGCCTTATTTATAATAGCCAGAAGCTGGAAAGAACCCAGATGTCCCTCAACGGAGGAATGGATTCAGAAGATGTGGTATATTTACACAATGGAATACTACTCTGCAATTAAAAACAATGAATTCACGAAATTCCTAGGCAAATGGTCAGAACTTGAAAATATCATCCTTAGTGAGGTAACCCAATCACAAAAGATCACACATGGTATGAAGTCACTGATAAGGGGATATTGACCCAGAATCTCAGAATACCCTAGACACAATCAGCATATCAATAGATTTCTAAAAAGATGGAAGGAGAGACCCCTGGTCCTGGAAAGACTGGATGTAGGGGAACGCCAGGACAGAGTAATGAGAGGGGGTTGAACGGAGAAAAGAGGGAGGGAAGGGGGCTTATGGGACTTTCGGGGAGGGAGGAAACGGGAAAGGGGAAGTGATTTGGAATGTAAATTAAAAAAATAAAATAAAATTAAATTAAAAAAAAAAAAAAAAAAAAGGAGTACTTATGATGTGATAAGATTAAAAGTTATGCTATAGTTTTATCAGGGTGAGCATATAGAAAGATCCTCTGTCAAAAAGCACTGCAGATTGTTTAGGAAACTTGAAAGCAATCTGAAACTCTATTTTGAAATATACATTTTCATAATTTTGGCCCATACGAAATGAAAATAGTCCAACTAGCTTTCCCTTGTCACTTTATTTTCAAGGATATTTATCAAAGAGTATTCAGTTCAGGAGCATGTACTGGTTTGATTATTCACTGTTTTATAACCTATCTTGTCATAGTCTGGAATAGCTAAAGATAAGTATGTGGGCTTTACTTATTTAAGGAAGTTTAATTAGATCTGCAGTGAGGTGGGCCTTGGGGATGGTTTTCTATTTTGGAGAAGAGTAACAGTACTGTCTTCAGCTGGGCACAGTAGCACATACTTATAATCTCAGCACTGGGAGGGTGGAAGCTGGCGAATCAAGAATTCAAGATGAGTCACAGCCACCTTGCAAGTTAGAGAATAGCCTGGGCTACACAAGACCATCTCAACAACTCAAACAAATCAAGAATATACTGGGTTGGAACTATTTGTAAAATAGAAACTTCACTGCTTAGAATGGTAAATTTCAATATCAGATTATTAGGATGGCATGGTGATAACACATGATGTGGTGATAATAACATTAAACTGGAGAAGAGAATATTTACTACCCAACAAAATGTACTCCTTTATTATTAGATATTCAGAGTTACAATACAATAATACAACTGCTTTTGTACTGGTTCATATATGGATCATCTGCTCTTCACTTAAGTGCTCATGAAATAATATAAAAGACATGATTCCATGTCCTAACATAGCCATAAACTGTATGCAGTGGATGTGTTTGCTCCATAGACCTTCTGTAGACTATTACATGATATTCTGTTTCGGGTTGTCTTAGGGTTTCTATTCCTGCACAAACATTATGACCAAGAAGCAAGTCGGAGAGGAAAGGATTTTTTCAGCTTACACTTCCACACTGTTGTTCATCACCAAAGGAAGTCAGGACCAGAACTCAAGCAGGTCAGGAAGCAGGAGCTGATACAGAGGCCATGGGGAGATGTTACTTGCTTGCTTCCCCTGGCTTCCTCAGCCTGTTCTCTTATAGAACCCAAGACTACCAGTCCAGGGATGGCACCACTCACAAGAGGCCCTCCCCACATTGATCACTAATTGAGAAAATGCCCCACAGCTGGATCTCATGGAGGCACTTCCCCAACTGAAGCTCTTTTCTCTGTGATAACTCCAGTCTGTGTCAAGTTAACACACAAAACCAGCCAGTACATGGGTCATGTTGTTACAGTGAATAAGCCTTTTGCAACATAATAATGGAGCCAATACTTAAGTACTTAAGACTGTTTAAGATGTTTTTTATACAAGTGCTCATGGCATTCATACATTTGTGCCAAAGCATTGTTGATATTTTAGTTTATAACCCACATATTACTTTCTCACATAACACTTTCTGATATGTCTCCAAATTTCTAACACAGGACTTCTTATTTTTCAGAATCACATCAGAGTTTTGTTTGTGTATTTCTTATCTCTTCAAGCAGAGCAAGGTCCATGAGTATTGAGTTCATATCTTAGTCTCCTATGTACATTCTACAATTCCGATGTAGGATCTCTCTCCTAAAGTGCTTTTTGACTGAATGAAGGACTGAAACATTTGAGCTGCATGCTGCTTGTCTGTAATATGCTGCTGTAACTATATGAGCCTCTAGCAAGTACATATTTGTTACAGGCCATAGAGACCAAAAAGAGTGTAGGTTTTAGGATTGATGTTAAAAAAAAATGAACTCATGGTAGCTGTTTTCAATAATCTACTGTCTCATACCTTATGCTGTCCTCTGTTTCTAAAATTCTATAACACAAAAGAATATATAGGAAGATAATGGATGGTAGCTAATGTAAAAGAATTTTCATTCATAAGTCAACTGTGAGAAAGTGCCCACTGTCAATAGCTTTGTGTGATATCATAAAGGCTTAATAGTATAAAGTACTGATGGACCTAGCACCACTTTAGTGGTGCCTACACTGTTACATTAAGATATTTCTGATACTTGACATGTCACCCCAATTCTACAATGTGCTCTAGCTCTATAAAGCTGTATTTTATGAGAGTGTACTAGTACTTGGCAAAACTAGAAATTTGCGTGAAATTTTCAAAGAAATTGCTTAGATGGGCGAACAGCAAGGAAAGCAATTGCTTTAGGCAATGATGACCTCTAAGATATGTTTTAAAAACAAATATCCTTATAGATTGGCACATAGGAACTTTGGCTGAGATAATTTTCCTGTCAACAACAACAACAACAACAAAGAAAATAACTGAAAGTTTGAGAGGGTGGGGCACAGCAGTTTACGAAATGTTTTTCTTCTTTTTATCATCATCCATTAATTCAGTTTAATTACTTGTGCTAAACAAAGGAGAAACTTAAGAGAAAAAAAATCAGACACTGGGAAATAGTGTTTTATCAGTAGCCTGAAAAAGAAACATTCAAATATGCTTTTTGTACAGTAATTTTTCTTCATTTTCTGGAAATATTTAATTTATCAAAGTAATATATTTGTATAGGAGTTATGTTCATTTTTGTTGTATCCGAATACCCTACAAAAACAATTTAAGGAATGGGTTACTTTATTTTATATGTCAATAATATGTCAATATATGTCAATTATGTCAATAATATAGGACACCAAGACAGAGCAAGGCACAAAACCTGTTCACATTATACAACCAGGAGGTAAAGAATGTTGAATTCTGGCACTGAATTCACTTCTATCTTTTCATTCTGTTAAGGACCCCAGACCATGGAATGGTGTTTCTCACATTTAACGTGGGTTTTTCTACCTCAGTTAATATGATGTGAAACTACCATCATAGACAAGCCCAGAGGTTTGTCTCCTGGTTGATTCAACTTTCAGTCCAGTTGACAATATTTGAAATCAGATTTTTACATCAGATTTATAAAGAAAAAAATTGGTACTTTGAGAATTTTAAGTTGCATACTGTGTTTTGATCATATTTTACACCCCTCCTCTAATTCTTGCAAAATCTACATTCTATACCTTACTCACCCAATTTTTAGCTTTTTTTCTTTGTAATTCCCTTCAAGGGCAATTTGTGCTGCCCAAGTATTCTTGGGTGGGTGGTCTTCAGTTGGAGTGTGGTCAACTTATGAGGGGCTACATTGTAAGAGAAAGCTGTCTCTCTCTTTTCCAGAAGCTAACAATTGCCATTAGCTGCACAGGTACTGGTGAGATTATGTGCATCACTACACTCCACACCAGGATTTGGTCTGATTTGAGCTTTCAGAGGTTTTATGCATGGTATTACAATCACTGCAGGTTCATATGTGTGGTTGCCATGCTGCTACTATGCCCAGAAGATGCTTCCTTATAATTGTCTACTGCCTCTGATTCTCATACTCCTTATACTGCCTCTGTCTTAATGATCCCTGAGCCTTGGTAGAAGGCAATGCAGACTGAACATTCTGAGTCCTATATTCTTTGCACTTTGGTAAGGTGTGAATCTCTGTGTTAATGGCTATCTACTGAAAATAGAAGCATCTCAGGGAAGGGTTGAGGGGCACATTGATCTTGCCAGTCTATGTGGAAAGGATAGAAAAAAATCAAAATACTATCATAATACAGATAAATTCCTATAATAATTTTAAAAGATGAAGACTAGATACAATCATAGCAGACAGTATAATGGTCTTCTTCTGGTTGATTTAAAACACATATTTTTTTAAAGAAATGATCATCATGTAGATGCTATTTTATTGTAATGTATTTACCACTTAACGTAGAAATGTCATTTGTCCATCTTTTAATGATGAATTATATTGTAGGATATGGCTAATCCATGATTTATTGAGTCAAAACAACATTATTGGCTTCCCTTCTATATTTCTCTTCATACATTCGTGTTTATTCCATTTGTGCCTATATGAGACTGAAGAGATGGCTCAAAGGTTTCTAGCACTGGCTGCTATTCAATTCTCAGTACCACATGGCAACTCACAACCATCTATAATGGGATCTAATGCTCTTTTCTGTTATGCAGGTGTGCATGCAGACAAAATATCCACATTCGTGAAATATACAAATAAATTTTGATTTATTTCTACCTATGCAATGTTTAGAAATATGTTTATCACATTTTATGAGAAATTTGTGTTTCTGTCAAACTCTTGCCAAAAAGTTTTTGTAAGAGGGAAGAAGAGAAGAAAGAAGAAAAACAGGCTCCAGTGACTGGGAGGTTGGGACAGCCAGGTTCTGAGACAGACAGGCATAATGTCGCTTGGGTCTCGGGCGGCTTGTGTGTGTGCAGCTCCCAGGTGCGGGGCTGATCTGCAGTGACCAGCACGCCAGCTCTGCTGTGGGACTTCTGCCTGGCAGAGGGACCCCGCACTGGGCGGGAGCCTACCAGCTTTCCTTCCGCGACCTCTGTTCCCGCAGACTGCGCTGAAGAGACAGGTACCCCAAGCTCCCTACCCCAAATATAACATCACTTGGGACACGGCCTGTTGGGGCTTCCATCTGTGCCCGAGAACGGGTCAGCGCTGTGGTCGTCTGGGTGCCAGATCGGCGGGCCATCGTGTCTACAGGGTGAGTGGCGCCACGGAGAGTGCCCTCCACCATCTTTGCTCCAGTGGCCAGGTAGTTGGGACCGCCAGGCTCAGAGACAGACAGGCATAATATCGCTTCGGTCTCAGGCAGCTTGTGTGTAACCTGCTCCCAGGTGCTGGGCTGATCTGCAGTAACCAGCACGCCAGCTCTGCTGTGGGACTTCTGCCTGGCAGAGGGACGCCCCCTTCCCCCCCCAGGAGAGATCACACACCCCTGCACAGGGCAGGAGCCTACCAGCCTCCCTTTGGCAACCTCTGCTCCAGGAATCCACTAGGCTGAGCCTTTAGATGTGCAAGGCCTCCCCAATATAAGATCACTTGGGGCAAGGCACATTAGGGCTCCAAAGTCACTCAGGAGCAGGCAGGCCCCAGAAATCGGTGTCAGGGGAATCCTGGTAATCCAGGGGGGGGGCAGAAATAGCTTTGCAGGCTCACAGGAGGTCCAACCAACAGCCAGTGGCAGCAGGACCAACTAACACCAGAGGTATCCAGATGGCAAAAGGCAAACATAGGAATGTTACTAACAGAAATCAAAGTAATGTGGGACCATCCGAACCCAACTCTCCAACAGCAGCAAGTCCTGGATACCCCACCACACCCGAAAGACAAGATCTGGATTTAAAATCACTTCTCATGATCCTATTAGAGGATCACAAGAAGGACACAAATCACATAAAGAGTTACAGGAGACCATGAATCAATGGTTAGAAGCCCTTACAAAGGAAACACAAAAATCGCTTAGAGAAATGCGGGAGAACATGGATCAAAAGATGGAGGCGCACAAGGAGACAACACAAAAATCACTTAACGAGATGAATCAAAGGGTAGATGCACTCACAAAGGAATCACAAAATTGGCATAAAGAAATGCAGAAGAATATGGGTCAACAGATGGATGCCCATAAGGAGGCAACACAAAAATTGCTTAAAGAAATGAATCAACGGTTAGATGCCCTTACAAAGGAAACACGAGAACTGCTTAAAGAAATGCAGGAGACAATGGATCAACAGATGGAATCCCATGAGGAGGAAACACAAAAATCGCTCAGAGAAATGCAGGAGAATGTGGGTCATCAGGAAGAAATCCTGAAAGAGGTAATGCAAAAATACCTTAAAGAAATACAGGAAAATACAAACAAACAAGTGAAGGATCTCAGCAAATCCATCCAGGATCTAAAAAAGGAAGTAGGAACAAATAAGAAATCACAAAGGGAGACAACTTTGGATATAGAAAACCTTGGGAAGAAATCAGGAGTCATAGATGCAAACATCAACAATAGAATACAAGAGATGGAAGAAAGAATCTCAGGTGCTGAAGATTCCATAGAAAGCATCAACTCAACAGTCAAAGAAAATGCAAAATGCAAAAAACGTGTAACCCAAAACATCCAGGAAATCCAGGACACAATGAGAAGACCAAACCTAAGGATTATAGGTATAGATGAGAGTGAAGATTTGCAACTTAAAGGGCCAGTAAACATCTTCAACAAAATTATGGAGGAAAACTTCCCTAACTTAAAGAGAGAGATGCCGATGAACGTACAAGAAGCCTACAGAACTCCAAACAGACTGGACCAGAACAGAAATACCTCCCATCACATAATAATCAAAACACCGAATGTTCTAAACAAAGAAAAAATACTAAAAGCAGTAAGAGAAAAGGGCCAAGTAACATACAAAGGAAGACCTATCCGAATCACATCAGACTTCTCACCAGAGACTATGAAAGCCAGAAGATCCTGGGCAGATCTCATGCAGACACTAAGACAGCACAAATGCCAGCCTAGACTACTATACCCAGCAAAACTCTCAATCACTATAGATGGAGAGACCAAGATATTCCATGATAAAACCAAATTTTCACAATATCTTTCCACAAATCCAGCCCTGCAATGGATAATAGGTGGAAACCTCCAATACAGGGAGAGAAACAACACCCTGGAAAAAATGAGATAATAACCTTCTTGAATCAAACCCAAAAGTAGATAACCACTCAAACATAAAGATAGCGTCAAGAATGGCAGATGGCAATAATCACTATGCCTTAATCTCTCTTAATATCAATGGTCTCAATTCCCCAATTAAAAGACATAGACTAGCAGACTGGATACGTAAACAGGACCCAGCATTTTGCTGCATGCAGGAAACGCACCTCAGTGTCAAAGACAAACACTACCTCAGAGTAAAAGGCTGGAAAACAATTTTACAAGCAAATGGCCCCAAGAAACGAGGTGGAGTAGCCATCCTAATATCGGATAAAATTGATTTTCAACCTAAAGTCATCAAAAAAGACACAGAAGGACACTACATACTGATCAAGGGAAAAATCCACCATCAAGAAATCTCAATTCTGAATATCTATGCTCCAAATGCAAGGGCACCCTCATTCGTAAAAGAAACTTTACTAAAACTCAAAGCACACATCGCACCGCACACAATAATAGTGGGTGACTTCAACACCCTGCTCTCTGAAATGGATCGTTCAGGAAAGCAGAAACTAAACAGGGACACAGTGAATCTAATTGAAGCCTTGGACCAAATGGAACTAACTGATATATATAGAACATTTCATCCTAGAGCTAAAGAATACACCTTCTTCTCAGCTCCTCATGGTACCTTCTCCAAAATTGACCATATAATTGGTCACAAATCAGACCTCAACAGATACAAGAAGATAGAAATATTCCCATGCCTCCTATCAGATCACTATGGAATAAGGGTGGTCTTCAATGGCAACAAAAACAAAAGAAAACCCACGTACACATGGAGGCTGAACAATGCTCTACTCAATGATAACTTGGTCAAGGTGGAAATAAAGAAAGAAATCAAAGACTTTTTGAAAGTTAATGAAAATGAAGGCACAACATACCCTAATTTATGGGACACAATGAAAGCAGTGCTAAGAGGAAAATTCATAGCCCTGAGTGCCGCCAAAAAGAAACGGGAGACAGCATACACTAACAGCTTAATGGCACACCTGAAAGCCCTGGAACAAAAAGAAGCAAATACACCAAAGAGGAGTAGAAGGCAGGAAATCATCAAACTCAGGGCTGAAATCAATCAAGTAGAAACAAATAAAACCATACAAAGAATCAACAAAACGAGGAGTTGGTTCTTTGAGAAAATTAACAAGATAGATAAGCCCTTAGCCAGACTAACCAGAGAGCACAGAGATAGTATCCAAATTAATAAAATCAGAAACGAAAAGGGAGAGATAACAACAGAAACTGAGGAAATTCAAAAAATCATCAGATCCTACTACAAAAACCTGTATTCAACACAACTAGAAAATCTTGAGGAAATGGACAATTTCCTTGACAGATACCAAGTACCAAAATTAAATCAGGATCAAATAGACCATCTAAACCATCCTATAACCCCTGAAGAAATAGAAGTTGTCATTGGAAGTCTTCCAACCAAAAAAGGACAGGTCCAGATGGTTTTAGTGCAGAATTCTATCAGACCTTCAAAGAAGACCTAACACCAATACTCTTCAAACTGTTCCACAAAATAGAAACAGAAGGAACACTACCCAACTCGTTCTATGAAGCCACAATTACACTAATACCAAAAGCACACAAAGATCCGACAAAGAAAGAGAATCTCAGGCCAATCTCTCTTATGAATATCGATGCAAAAATACTCAATAAAATTCTTGCCAACCGAATCCAAGAACACATCAAAACGATCATTCACCACGATCAAGTAGGCTTCATCCCAGGGATGCAGGGATGGTTCAATATGAGGAAATCCATCAATGTAATCCACTACATAAACAATCTCAAAGAAAAAAACCACATGGTCATCTCATTAGATGCTGAGAAAGCATTTGACAAAATTCAGCATCCTTTCATGCTAAAGGTCTTGGAAAGATCAGGAATTCAAGGCCCATATCTAAACATAGTAAAAGCAATTTACAGCAAACCAGTAGCCAGCATCAATCTAAATGGAGAGAAACTTGAAGCAATCCCACTAAAATCAGGGACTAGACAAGGCTGCCCTCTCTCTCCATATCTTTTCAATATAGTACTTGAAGTTCTAGCTAGAGCAATTAGACAACAAAAAGAGGTCAAAGTGATACAAATTGGAAAGGAAGAAGTCAAACTATCACTATTTGCAGACGATATGATAGTATACATAAGCGACCCAAAGAACTCCACCAGAGAACTCCTACAGCTGATAAACGACTTCAGCAAAGTGGCCGGATATAAAATCAACTCAAGCAAGTCAGAAGCCTTCCTATACTCAAAGGATAAGCAGGCTGAGAAAGAAGTAAGAGAAATAATACCCTTCACGATAGCCACAAACCATATTAAGTATCTTGGCGTGACTCTAACCAAACAAGTGAAAGATCTGTATGACAAGAACTTCAAGTCTCTGAAGAAAGAAATTGAAGAAGACCTCAGAAGATGGAAAAATCTGCCATGCTCATGGATTGGCAGGATTAATATAGTAAAAATGAGCATCTTACCAAAAGTAATACACAGATTCAATGCAATCCTCATCAAAATCCCAACTCAATTCTTCATAGAGTTAGAAAGAGAAATTCAAAAATTCATCTGGAATAACAGAAAACCCAGAATAGCTAAAACTATTCTCAAGAGTAAAAGAACCTCTGGGGGAATCAGTATCCCGGACCTCAAGCTGTACTACAGAGCAATAGTGTTAAAAACTGCATGGTATTGGTACAGTAACAGACATGTAGATCAATGGAACAGAATTGAAGACCCAGAAAAGAATCCACACTCCTATGGTCACTTGATCTTTGACAAAGGAGCTAAAACCATCCAGTGGAAAAAAGATAGCCTTTTCAACAAATGGTGCTGGCTCAGCTGGAGGTCAACATGCAGAAGAATGCAAATTGACCCATCCTTATCTCCTTGCACTAAGCTCAATTCTAAGTGGATCAAAGATCTCCACATAAAACCAGACACACTGAAACTAATAGAAGGGAAACTAGGGAAGAACCTTGAACATATGGGCACAGGGGAGAATTTCCTGAACAGAACTCCAATAGCTTATACTCTAAGATCAAGAATAGACAAATGGGACCTCATTAAATTACAAAGTTTTTGCAAGGCAAAAGACACTGTCAAAAAGACAAAGCGGCAACCAACTAACTGGGAAATGATCTTTACCAACCTTACATCCGACAGAGGGCTAATATCCAAGATATACAAAGAACTCAAGAAGTTAAACTCCAGAGAGGCAAGTAACCCTATTAAAAAATGGGGTACAGAGCTACACAAAGAGTTCTCACCTGAAGAATATCTAATGGCTGAGAAGCACCTAAAGAGATGTTCATCATCCTTAGTCATTAGGGAAATGCAAATCAAAACAACCCTGAGATTCCATCTCACACCAGTCAGGATGGCTAAGATCAAAAACACAGGAGACAGCAGTTGTTGGCGAGGATGTGGAGAAAGAGGAACACTCCTCCACTGCTGGTGGAATTGCAGGCTGGTACAACCACTCTGAAAGCAGTCTGGTGGTTCCTCAGAAAACTGGGCATGACACTCCCGGAGGATCCGGCTATACCACTCCTGGGCATATACCCAGAGGCTTTATCTGCATGCAATAAGGACACATGCTCCACTATATTCATAGCAGCCTTATTTATAATAGCCAGAAGCTGGAAAGAACCCAGATGTCCCTCAACGGAGGAATGGATTCAGAAGATGTGGTATATCTACACAATGGAATACTACTCTGCAATTAAAAACAATGAATTCACGAAATTCCTAGGCAAATGGTCAGAACTTGAAAATATCATCCTTAGTGAGGTAACCCAATCACAAAAGAACACACATGGTATGCAGTCACTGATAAGGGGATATTGACCCAGAATCTCGGAATACCCTAGACACAATCCGCATATCAATAGATTTCTAAAAAGATGGAAGGAGAGACCCCTGGTCCTGGAAAGACTGGATGTAGGGGAACGCCAGGACAGAGTAAGGAGAGGGGGTTGAATGGAGAAAAGAGGGAGGGAAGGGGGCTTATGGGACTTTCGGGGAGGGAGGAAACGGGAAAGGGGAAGTGATTTGGAATGTAAATTAAGAAAATAAAAGAAAATAATAAAAAAAATGTGTGTCATCACAAAAAAAAAAGAAAGAAGAAAAACAGAAAAATGTTTCTGATAAATTAAATGTTAGCTTGTCTAATATTACATAGCTGATTGAAGACAGTACCAAAACTTGAAACAAGTCTGCTTAACTTGTACTCCATGGTTTAACCACTGTGAAGGTATTCTTAATATATATAACAATATATGTATACAATAAAACTTTAGATCACAAGCAATTTCTCATGTACTAGTACTAGCGTGAAATTTACCTTTTTTGCATATTAAGGTCAGAGTCATATTTTTTTAAGGGTAGAACTTTTCCCAAATTGGGGATTTCTAGATATAACTTAATCTCCCTTTTCAACTCTTGCCTTTCCAAACATAAATTTCAAGAAATTGACAATGATTCTTTCCTCATTTTAGATAAGGTATTTCAACTACACAAAAAGGATAAAATTAGCTAATAAGACCCAGGGGGGTAAAGAAAATATTAGTATCCTAAGCATAATTGTGGATCAAATAGTAGTCTGTTAGTGAAAACTGACAAATAACTGTCTCATATCTGACTTTCCATACTGACTCACATGGACTTTCCTTGTTGACATCTAAGTAAAAGAGAGCAGAGAGTAGCATACCAGAAAAACCCAAGGTTAAAATTTTTAACACCACTACACAGCCCTTACTTTATGTGCATGGACTATAAAATCCTTAAAAATATAAAAATGTAGCAAATAAAGCATTAATTAAGCAAGAATTTTTTTTCCTTTTAAGCTGCCTGAATGTCTCTTGTTTTTAGTCTTTGCTTTAAATGATAAAAAATGTGACTTAGGGTTAAACTTTTTTACAGGAATCAATGTGTAGCCATTCTCATTGCTAAAGGGTGAAGGAAATTTTATTTCTATTGTAAGAGTGCAAAGCTCTGCCACAGTTGTTTTTCTGGAAATTAATTTGCAACCATATTACAGATATTTAAGGACATTCATTCTGTCTGACCTATTATTTTATTTCGGAAAGCTCTACTGGGTACATATGAAAGAGGCAAAGATAGATAACAATAGACGGCTTAATTTAGAATTATGCTGAGTGCTGAAAATTGAAGACACCTCACAAATCCATCAGTTGAGGGACATTTATGTAAGTTACAGATCATAGCAGAACCATTACAAGGATTGTCACAAAATTATTTACTGTTTTTATAACTTAAATGTTACTCTGTTAAGCAAATGGCAAGATGTACTAGGACATAAATAACGTGACCCAAATTATGAAAGACATAAAAAGCATGTCAGTAACTATGTGAAATGGTTACTAGCTTTTCTTCAAATTTTACCTCCTTTAATTTTTATATGCTTCTGCATTTTCAAAAATACTAACTTATGCTTTTAGCTTTTCCAAAGTGATTATCTAGTTTCTGCAAAATAAGGGAAAATATACCCTTTGATGGTATTTTGTACATTTTATTAACAGAAAGTATATTTATAAAGATACATTTTGCTCACTGACATATCCTTTGGTTGTCTCTTACATTATTGGTATTTACAAAACAGCAAAACAAATCTGTGTGTTCTCTTTGAACTGTGGAGTCCTTATAAGAATAAAAGAAGTCATGAAGGGTGAATATGTTAAAATGGTAGGTAGATTTATATATTCATTTTTGTCAGCCTCTTTTATTTGTTTTTTCTTTTCTTTTTTTTCTGGATGAGAAACTTGGTTACTCACTTTTGTAGGATTATGAATACTGCCCAACAAAGGGCATTCTTACACTGAGCCTGGAAGGGGCTGACATACCTTCATTTGGAAGATATGTGAATCTGAGTAGATCCTTTAAGAACATTTGGTTCAAGCCCTAAATAAAACAGATCATTGGCTTAGATCCAAGGTCTGTAACCTTCCTAGCAAATGATTTTCATATTATTTTTATCATAATATATGTATATGAATATATATATGAATATGAGTATGTGTATGTGTATGTGTATGTGTATGTGTATGTATATGTATGTATGGATGTACTCTTGGCTATAGGACTTCTGCCAAAGTCAATAAAAAAAACACTTCCTGGTCCTGAAAGAAATGTCAAATTTGAGAAGCAGAATGCTTTCTTATTATAAGAAGAACATATTTACAATGCTAACTTAGAAGTTCATGGTCTTATCATATTTAAAAAAATCAATATGTAAATTCAAATATCATTTATCTGAGTTTATTCTTCACAGATTTTCCCACTCCACAAAGAAAGTATTTATTTGAAATAGTGTTACACAACGACCAAAAGATACAAACTATTAATAACATTACAGACAAATCTTTTAAATTCATTTACTTCAACAAAAAGATACTTTTAAAATATAGACGGTCCCAATAATACAATAGGCAGATGAGAGAAAGAAAATAGGAAATTCAAACTTAGAATAAAATGGTAGGAGTCATGATCAGAAAAGAATGCAACAGACCTTGAAATGCAATCTAGTAAAATCAAATTAAAATGGGCTTTAATTAACAACCATTTATTTCTATTTTCCAATGAAGTTTTATTTTGAGTCTTGAGTTATATCACCTTAGGCTTGTTTCCTATAACATCCTAATCATTACTTTGCTCTGATAGTAATAGCTAAATGTGTATAATAGTGAAACCATATGTTGGAATATTATTCTTTTGAAACAGATTTTTCAAAACAACTCTTCATTCTGCTAAACGTTGCAGTGCCTGAGGTACACCCGACTCTTATGACTATGGATATTTTATACTTTTAAGTACAACTAAATAAGACATAAATTTAGTTCTCAATGGGGATTTTCAATCTATCAGTCGAGAACTCTCTAAGGAAAAAATTGATGTACATTGCACCTGCCCTTTTATCAAAACGACCAGGACAGTATGTTTTTACTACAGCTTACTTCTGACATTTATCAGTTGCTTTTATTTGTTTTTCTGCCAACCTTCACCTTGTAGGTAGTACTTCAGCAAGACCGCAACAGCAGCTCATGCCAATTAGACCCCTTTCAAAGAAGCTGTTATTTTAAAAACTGTATATATTTAAACAAACAAAACCAGTAAGGATTATTATCGCAGAGACCAATGGTAAGAGAGGAACTCATTATGTATATACCTGAACCTCTCTTTATTATGAAAAAATGACTTTTGACAGAAAAAGAAAAAATTATAAATGAAGAAGCCATAAAATATACCCTGAGTGTAAGTTTGTTTAGTGGTTTCAAATACACTATGGTATTTACATTTTTTTGAAACATTATTGTGGATTAGAGAATATTTCCAAGGCTTGAATAACAAGGGATAGAATATAAGTTTTTATGAATTATTATGAAAATCGTAGATAGGAAATTTCTGTCCTAAGGATTACATCCACACTCTTTCCACACACAAGTGTGATTCTTTGGGGGGCAGGGAACCTGAATGTCTCCATTGTCATTTATTTAACAATGCACTTATGTAGTTTCCCACCCTGGGCTAACAGCCAGAAGAAGATTATGGTATAAACAATCACAATTGCCACATTAAGGAAATGATGAACCTGACACTATGATTCAGGACTTATTTCTTTTCCACTAAATATGATACTATGTTTTAAAATTTTTTGAATAGATAGAGGTGATGAGAGATTTTCTGTTAAAACTATTAGGCATTCAACTACTTAAAGTAAATTTAGTTCTGATGAAAGATGCAAGCTTGACAGCCATAGAAAATGAAGGAAGTATTGTTTATTCACAGGGCATGTCATCTCAAAACAAGGAACCATCTTGTATGGTTAAGAGGGTCAGACTGTATTGCTTAACATTCATTGAGAGTACACACATGCTGGATGATGGAAAGATATGTATGAGACATACTCAGGGTCCTCTAGGTATTCCACTTTTAAACAATCATATTCTTAGTCTCAGGGGTATAATACACAAGACTTGCAGCTACTACTTTAAAAGGAATCAGTTGACAAAGCTTGTAGGTGAGAAATTTCAAAGGGGGGAAATATGAGTTTGTCTTGGATTATTTTAATGTTTCCTGAAAGTGTTCTTGCCCTGTAAATTCAAAGTTCTGATTGTTTGTGTTTAAAAGACACTTGATTATGTTATAATCTGTGGGAAAATTTATCACGAACTCTACTTCTGTTACACCGCCCCTCATACAATATCCTACCTATCTTATACAATAGCCATTTGTTGTGTTGTGTTCAGATTTTACAAAAAAAAAAAAAAAAAACCTGTGCAAGTTGGGGAGTAGTTTTTCTGTGGCATGCTGATTATAGAAGCATTTGATGCTTAGGATATCTACGAAGCTATGTCATTCTGATTTGGTATGATTTAAAAATGAGTATGGGAAATAGAATAACTTCCAAGGGATTGCTTATACTAGTCAATTGGATGTGGAGTATGATATACGTTTTAAAGGAATAACAGGCAATATCTAGAGTCAGAATTGGAGAACTGAGGATAGCCTTATCCGACACCAATCATCTGCTTTGCTCTGGCTCTACCATCATGAGATCTGTCAATAACAGTTGAAGGAACTACATTCATTAACACTGAGTATAAGTGGTCTGCATTGGAGACCAGTTTATAAAAATATGATAGAGAACTGGGCAGAGGTACCATTTCCCCATGTCTTCATGGAGTTCTGAGAATATAATGAGGGCTGAGATGCAGTAAGAGAATTTGGATAATAGCTTTGGGAAGTTTGATGGGGAAGGAGTACAGTCAAAGAGGTTATTGTTAACCATGACAATGGCCTTGATAAAGCAACCACATATTTTTGTGCCACCAGCACAATTTTAAAAACAGAGAACCACAAAAGAATTGGCTTGGGACAAGTGAGATAGTAGAAATCCCACAAATAATTGGGGGTCTTGGGGCTATGAAAGTTCTAATCCTACATTAATGTAGGAAAAAGCTATTTTTTGCTGGTCTGTTACAAACTGTGTGTCCAAATTTGTCCATGTATGGAAGAAGGTTCAGGCATTTACATGATGATGAAAAAAATGCAACAATTTTATTATCAGCTTGGTGACTTTATCCATTAGTGCTCACTTCTGGCATACATTAAAAATGTTTGTGCACAGAACTCCATATACTTTCTCAAAGGAGAATGAAAAGCAGCATGTTTTACCAGAAAATACATGCATTCCAAATTTACAGGTGTTTTGATTTTGAATATTTGGTGGTAACGAACTGAAGAGCTCATTCAAATTTATGTTTTTTATTGGTGCAAGACCCTTTTTTTGTGGAGCTATGTGGTCCTTGCCATCTTTCCTTGTTCCTATAAGAAGTTGTCACAGCTTCTTTCTGTTTTCTGGGTGCCCTGTCTCTGAAATCTTCTTCTTTAGCTACACAACCCAAGCAGAATTTCTTTTTTTTTTCTAACTTCCTTATCAGAATATCTTAAGACCCTGAGGTTGGAACAGTACCCTAGACTTCTTCTCTCCCCCATTGACTTACCTCAAGGCTCATAGCTACATCGAAATTATTAGGAATACCTAGTTGAGTTAAGGGATTCATTGTAATTCTATCTCATAGATTCCACTGAATATCCAAGCATATGTGTGCGGTGAGAAATTATAGTCAATGCCTCTTGAAAATTTGAAAGTAATCTCCTTTGCATTTACTAGGAAACAGAAGGCTGAAACTTTATCAAACTTTGAAGCAACACAAATGTGTCACATAAGGAACTTCTTGTGCTGTTCACCCTACAGTCCAGAGAAAAAGCAAATTGTCATGCTATTAAAGGATGATGAAGAAAATTATTGGAATTTTATTTAAATCAAAGCAGTATTAAAAGTATCCAAAACCTTTGGAGGGCTTTCACGTAGGTGCTACTGCTGTTTGAAAACAATAAAACTCAAAGTTAGTATCCCAAGAAATAAGAAGTAAAGATGCTAGCATAAAACTTCAAAAAGATGGACATCTACTGCATTATTAAAATTGTACCCACTGTGAAGTCATCTGAGTATACCCAGGGGAAAAAAAGAAACCTTAAAATAGGTCATCTGGTAGCAGTCAATGACTCTCTGCCCTCTCTAAATATATGTTTGTCTCAGAGAAATATTTCAGTGGCTAGCACTTTGTCATGGGGCTCACTTCTCATTACCATTTCAAATGCACTTTCTCTGCTCTAAGGTACCTCTCTGCTGCCCCAGGGCTTTGCCAAGACACTAAAAAGTTTAGTCTCCATGCATAATATACAACACAAGTTGCTAGTATGAATTTTTAACAGTGTTTTCCTTTATCACCTCTTAGTCCCTCAAGATCCAAAAAGTAAGGTCTTATTTATTTACTTCTTTACTCTCCCATCTTTTTACAATGCAATTCTTGCCATTGCCCTGGGTGCACATTCATAATGACACACTTAAACAAAATTAGGACCAATGAAAACATGATCATCTTAAGGCAACTGTCAAAACAGAAATAACTGTCTGGGTGCAGATGTCATCAGAGGCAACACAGAGAAATAAATATTGTTAAGGGAGACAAAATTACACCTGAATAGAGGAGCACTATGTAGTGCTCTATATAGGATCATTTTCTTATCTGCAAAAATTATTAGTCATAACAATGAGGGGGATAATCATGGTCTCTGCAGTCCTACTGCCACTGCCCATGTTGACTGTAGATGTTGCAGCTTACAGGCCGTCCTGCTTTAGTTTTGTGTGCTTGTTTTCCTTTCCCATAAAATGGGAACGATAATATTACCTATTTCATCTAAGGATTATAGGTACATAGGGAAACTTGGGAAAGAGTGTCTAGCAGACTTCTTGCAATGAACATGTTATTATTTTAATAATTATAATTACTGCTAAAATATAACACAATGATTGAACTGAGTTGGATACGAAGCACATTGCAGCTGAGTGTGATAACAATGCGTTGTAGACACATGAAAATTGCAAAAACTTA
Source organism: Tokudaia tokunoshimensis (assembly GCA_036184795.1). Classification (NCBI taxonomy): domain Eukaryota; kingdom Metazoa; phylum Chordata; class Mammalia; order Rodentia; family Muridae; genus Tokudaia; species Tokudaia tokunoshimensis. The sequence goes on from BTHU01000023.1 coordinate 111,030,509, forward strand.
AATATACACAAAATAGCAAAATATTAATAAGGGCCCCAAACGAGCTCAAAGGAAATTATGTGTTCTCTGTGACTGACTAAAATTAGCAAGAACAACAGCTAAAGGTTACTTAAACATTGGATGCTAAGTTGCCATGTATAAGAAAGCTGAACATAATAAAAGGGCCAAATCAGCTCTAGAAATGTTATCAACAGTTTTCAGTGGCAGATCTATGAGTGCTTCACAAATGATCCCCAGCAGTCTAAAGAACTTTTTCATGGAACACCACTACCATACTTTGCAGAGTGGCTCTGCTTAGGAGGATAAGGAGTTGAATGAACCACAAGCTAGCCTTTGAGCAGCAGTGCTTAGTTTAGACTAGTAGGATCTTGAAATCAGTAGTGTGGGGGATGAACCCAATGGACTTCATAGGCCATTTCAGCTTTAGAGTTCTTTGATGTAGCACTCAGTTTTCCTCATATTTTTATGATATCATTTGTATCTTTAAAACTTTATATTATTACTTAGTCAAAATATATGAGGACTAACTCTTTACTTACAGATGACTCTTGATAGTTTTTGTACTAATAGTGATGGAACTTACCACCTGATGCACACTAGGTAAGCATTCTAGCAGCGAACTGTACCCCAGATCTTATTTGTCCAGTCCTGTTCCGCTTTTCTGTATTCCCTGTCCTTCTCTACTTACAGTTAGATCCAGTATTCCTACTTTTAAATCATATGCCCAATATCAAAATACAAATGAGAGTATATATTCTCTTATGATCAAACCACTTGATCAAAGCATTCACACCAGGTACTGAGTCTCATAACTGTAGACCCAGAAAAGTTAACATTGCTAAGAGGCAGTGAATATTATTGTTGAAATTAAATATGATTTCTGGGGGACTCCAAAGTCTATTGTGTTATCATGGGGCCTCTGTATAATCACTTTGTGAGTCTTCAATTCATTTTCTTTCATAGTTTTAGTGCAAATGCATATTTGAACCCATAAAATAACCTCTAAAATGGCTATCTTTTCTCTAGATGTACCACACTTCAATCTTTATTTTTGTAGTTGCTAGACTGAGCTTTTTGTTATGCAAATGCAATCACTTCAATTGCCGGCTCACCACTACCTTTGGAATAAAATCTGCTACAGAATGTCTATTTTAAAGAAGCCCCTTTCTTCTCTAGCCTCATTCACACTGTTACTCAGGAACCTTTCTCTTTGGTTAAACTGAGCAAGCCTTTGTTTCTCCAATAACTCCATAATCTGTCATGCTTCTGATTTTTTCCTTACATGATTCCTACTTGCTGAAATATCTGCTCTGTCCAGTTAGAAATCTGAACCCATAGGAGCTACTTAGTGAAAATCTTTTGCCTGAAACAAAGGTGAACATTCTTCCCTTTGCAAAATTAAAGAATTGAGGTGAACATGAGTAAATACAGTAATCCGCTATGCTAAAAGTGCTATAAAAGATACATTTGGGGCTTTTGTGCTTCTACAAAGTGTTTTCTCAGCCTTGACCTTTCATCTGTGAAATGTTGCCCAGTGAGCAGATCATAATTATGAAATATAATGTTTATGTATTAGGTAGTATAATCCTTGCCATATTCATTAAATATACATTAGTTGATATTTATAAATGTTTTATATATATATTACAAAATGTTCAAATACACTTCTGCCCTATGAATGAATTCATTACCATATTCTTCTCTAGTTTTATTAACCTCTTAGCCTAAGTGGTCATCTTTTCCATCCTTTTGGGAGCAACAGGACACATTCTCCACATTAGCTTCTAGGAGGTCACTGGTTTGCTTCCAGTTAATCTGGTCACTGAGACTTGGCACAGAGTTTCCTTCATAAATGATTCAAGTTAATGGGAAATATTAAAATTAAAGAAACAACGGCAAAACCTGGGCCCCTACAAGTGAGAAATGATCACTGGGATATCTTTCCTCAGGGGAATCATCCTATTTAACCATTTGTTAAAAGTAACTTCGAGGGTATTGTTGTTGAGTATCTAATCGTTATTTGGGGAAGGGAGGCAGAGTTGGGCTTAAAATATAAAAATATATATGATGAGTCATGTAAACTGTCTTGGTGACTTTCCATGCAGTAATTTTAGCAGGATCATAGGTAACTTTGTGACATTGCAGTAAAGGCAACAGATTTATTTATAAATCTGTGTTATAATATTGAGGATATACAAAGCAATTTTATAGTAATAATTTTTACTTAAACTATGCTACACATGTACCTACATAACGTTTGTAACCAATCAGGAAAATAATTATAATAATAATATAATAATTATATTGCTTTAAGTAATGCTCTATCATTTATTCCTAGGGCCAAAGCAATACTTTGCGATTTATTTTTGAACCTCTCTCCAACTTTCCTTAAAATCCTTAACTCAAAATTTTATAGTTTCCGTTCCTTTCTTCTACCACTCCCCTTCTTCCTGTACTCTTCACTTGAGAACTCTTTACTACGTTGTCCCATCACAATTTGTAGAACAAGCACAGTATAGTCTTGGTTCTTTCTTAGTAGTGAAGCAGTTTCCTTGTATTTTTCTAACCCTGTGTATCCAAACTCAGGAAAATATATAATGTTTGATAATGTAGACCCAAATAGTCTATGTTAATTTTTACCTGGTAGTTGTTTTACAAATTCATAGAAGTAGACATCTTCTCTGATGTTTGGATTTAACAATTCTATGTGTTATATTGCACCCTAGAATGAGAACTAAAAATGTAAAAAGCAACAACAAAAATTCCAAAACAGCTTTTTCTAATAATAAAAATCTTTGTACCTAAAGATGATGCTATTATTTTAGCAGAAACAGCCAGATCTGTCTCTTTTTTAAAATTTTTATTAGATATTTTCTTTATTTACATTTCAAATGTTATCCCCTTTGCTTGTTTCCCCTCCGAAAACCCCCTATCCTGTCCCTGTCCCCCTGCTCACCAACCCACCCACTCCCACTTCCCTGACCTGGCATTCCCCTACAGTGGGGCATTGAGCCTTCACAGAACCCAGAGCCTCTCCTCTCATTAATGTCCAACAAGGCCATCCTCTGCTACCTATGTGGCTGGAGTCTTTGGTCCCTCCATATGTACTCTTTGGTTAGTGGTTCAGTCCCTGGGAGCTCTGGGAGGTACTGACTGGTTCATATTGTTGTTCTTCCTATGGAGCTGCAAATCCCCTCAGCTCCTTGGGTCCTTTATCTAGCTATTCCATTGGGAACCCTGTGCTCAATCCAATGGATGGCTGTGAAAACCCACCTTTGTATTTGTCAGGCATGGGCATAGCCTCTCAGGAGACAGCTTATTGAAGCTCAAATAAAAGAAAAGATTTCCTTAAAAAAACTGAGTGTATCCTCATGGCCTTCTAGGAAATTACTGTTTGATCACAGCTTTCTACTTGTTTTGGATTTCTTAGTTTGGTTATTTATTCTAATTCATATTTATCCTATTTATTTTGAACTTGCTGTGGATTATAATTCTTCCTCTACTGATTCTAGTTTGCCAATTGTATGACTTGTAAGCTAATAGATTACTTTCCTGAGCTTCTCACTGGGTTCAGTCTACTAAGTACTAATTCCAGACTGAGCTCTAAGTTTTGCCATCCAGTCACAATAACATGCACCTTGTTTTCTGTATTATTACTAGATTAATTGGTTTAGTGTCTCAAGAATTTATAAAATGGAGTTTGCAAAATACTACTTGCTTACTATATGTAAAAAGGTGAATATGGCTTTATGGGTAGAGGGAGCACATGCAGAAATGTTCTCTAGTAAAAAATCAATGAAGTGCAAAATGGCTTAGTTTCTTTCAAACTGTGTAAATGCTGCCTCTAAACACAGCAGAATATCATTCACAAATCCCAAGCGATCACATTTGAGTGACTGTGACTTGACTTCCATTATATCTGAGTTATCTGCTGGACCAAAGTTTGGCAAAGGGAATTATTGAAACTCGTAAAGATGAGCTGTGAACAAAGGAAAAATATTTTAAATTTAGCATTAGCTTAATTATAGGTTAGTCAAGAAGAAGAGCTACAAAGAGTTTTTACAACTTACAGATATGGATATTAACTGCTACCTAGTTAGGCGACAAAACCAAAAGCACTTTAATGTATATTGGAAAAATATGCTTTCTGATATCCTTCACAAGCAGACAATACACAACTCACACTTAATGAAATAGAACAGAATAAAAGATGAGCAGTGATGCTTCAAACATGTCTCAAAGATATTCACCTTGTTAAACTTTGAGAAAAAGACCAGTCATGTGGCTACATAGAGAGATTTTACCATTAGATGACAAGACAGGGTTTCCATATACATATAATCCAAGTTAAACAAATCTGGCTTCCAGGTAGTAGCTAACACCGGAAATGAAATGCTAGGGGAGGAAAAATCTTCATCAGTTTTTATACATCTTGTTTCATTAACACAAAAAAATGATAAAGTTTGAGAAGCAAAGCAAAAATGTATATGAAGAAAACATGGCAAAATGGTGACACAGATTTAATTCTAGTTACAGGAACAAAAAGGTCATGCTTTCTGCACTTTGGGAGCTATGTTTGAAAGGTTTCATACAGACAAAAATGAAGGTGTTTTGGGGTGTGTGTGTGTGTGTGTGTGTGTGAATGTGTGTGTGTGTGTGTGTGTGTGTATGTATAATAGAACAGCATACCCTAATATACAAAATTATAAAGGGAAGTTGTTTGATTAATATCATTTTTAGCTTTGTTCATCAAATAAAAAAAATATTATCAGCTAGACATTAAAGTGCAATATTTGAAACAGGGAAATTCAATAAATATCTTTACAACTTTTTTTTCCTAAATAAAGTACTTCAGTGGCTGCTTTAGGTATGGACAAAATAAAAGAGTCTTTTAAGTCATTTGGCCTGTGTCATTCAGATCCAATCAACCTCAATCCATTCTGTCAAGTGATTGGGCCTTATCTCTTTGGTACATCACAAGTGAAGGAGGTCCTGCTGTTTTTAGTTCTGATTATAGTAAATCCTTGATGACTGAGAGCTGAGTGACAGAAGTGGATAGAGTACAGGATTGCAGCCTTGAGAATTCAATCTCTGGCAATGACTTCTTATAAGGTGGACATGTGGTTTGACTTCTCAGTACCTCTTTCCTTACATTGTTCAAATAAGGTTAATAATATCGACCAACAGATACTACTTTTAAAATACACTTTTGTTCTTGATGCATACCATTATATAAATATAAGGTGCTACAGAACACCCTTATAAATAATGATAATGCCACTGGAACCTGTACTTCTGTTTGGAGTTCACATCAAAAAGTTACTTGAGGAAGTATGCAGACTGACTCGTTAATATTGAGTATTTTGAGTCTATAATATTATTATGAAGTATTATAATTCACAATGATGATCAGTAATAAACATGAAAGAAACTTTAAAAATCAGTCATTTATTTACTCTCAGAATAAATGAATGAATGAGGATGTAGTTCAGTGAAACAGTGTTGCTGTAGTATGCACTAAGCACTAGCTTAATTATCAGCATCACAAACAAGAAAGCTATAAAAATAATAGAACAATCTTCATTAGCCAGGCATGGTAGTGTGTAATCCCAGTTACAGCGGAGACTAAAAGGAGAAGATTACAAATTAGGAGCTAATCTTGGGAAGACCCTGTCTTGAGCAACAAAATAAAAAGATCTCAATAAAATTAGGAGTATAAATTAGTTTAGATGGAACATTAGTTTTTGTTGTTGCTGTGACAAAATAGTTACGAGCAAAAAGATTTATGGAAGGAAGGATTCATTTTGTTCTCAGTTGTAGAGAACAGCCCATGATGATGGGGAAATTCATGGATGCAGGAATGTGAGAATGATCCTCACTTAGTCTCTACAGTCAGGAAGGAGAAAGGAGTAAAGGAATGAATAGAAGAATGTTGTTGCTCAGTTGGCTTTGCTCATTTATTCAGTACACAAACTTGGACCATGGTTGGGCTTTTATCTCCTCAGTTAAATATTTCTGGAAACATTCTCGTAAGTATATCCAAATCGATATTTCCATGGTGATTCTAATCTCATCCAAGTTGACAATGAATATTAACGATGGTTAATAGAAGTAAATTCTTAAGTTCACAATGGTGTATAACTGTACAAGGTTAAAAAAGAGGGGATACCATATGTTTTAAAATTACTTAATTCAGCAAAGTACACATAGTACAATGTTTTTGAAATGCTCTGCATTCTAAAACATCACAACATGTGCTAATCAGACCATAATTGCCTATTTGATGACCCCAAGCAAAAATCTAGAGGCTTAGCCGGGCGGTGGTGGCGCACGCCTTTAATCCCAGCACTTGGGAGGCAGAGGCAGGCGGATTTCTGAGTTCGAGGCCAGCCTGGTCTACAAAGTGAGTTCCAGGATAGCCAAGGCTACACAGAGAAACCCTGTCTCGAAAAACCAAAAAAAAAAAAAAAAAAAATCTAGAGGCTTAATAATAATACAATTTGACAAAGGAGAGCAAAAATGCTTGGCTATTTATTTATACATGCATAGACATGCATATAATTTTCTAATAAATAATTATCCTTATTATAGTTTTATAATGCATGGCTATACATTATAATTTTAGTTAGGTAATAACATGTTATGGCAAAGTGAACATGCCACTTTAACATTTAATTTTCTAGAGCAGAAAAGGAATACTGTTAGATTATGATTTTCTGTACTTATTTCAATTTAATTTACACTTTTTGTTGATCAAAATAGGAACATAGTTACCATGGAAAAGATTCTTCTGTGCTCAAAATTACCTCCAGAGATTTTATACCTGAGAGCTCAGAAGAGTAAAAACTCTGTCATTCATTCATATATATATATATATATATATATATATATATATACATATATATATATATATGCAAAATATCTGCAAGAAAAATAATGAGTATATAGAAATTATTACATGTCTCTAACCCTTACCTAATATGTTTGGAGAAAGTATCCCCCATCATATGTTTCTCTGTTGATAGAAAATGCACACACACACGCACACACACACACACACAGAGAGAGAGAGAGAGAGAGAGAGAGAGAGAGAGAGAGAGAGAGAGAGAGAGAGAGAGAGGGCGCTATATGAGCACAGCATCTTTTGTCCTTTTGGTACAAAAAAGTCAAAAATAGAGACTCAAATAAATAAGCAATAGAGTTCAAACTAAAACTAAACTCAGCTACAATATTGAGGGAGTTTGGGTTCTGTAAATGAAAGCAAGGACTCCTATGAAGCAAAAAGACTTCCTCAGCAAGCAACATGTGTTCCCTGTTATTAAGAAAGAGTGGACAAAAATTATTACATGTCTCTAACCCTTACCTAATATGTTTGGAGAAAGTATCCCCCATCATATGTTTCTCTGTTGATAGAAAATGCACACACACACGCACACACACACACACACACACACACACACACACACAGAGAGAGAGAGAGAGAGAGAGAGAGAGAGAGAGAGAGAGAGAGAGAGAAAGAGAGAGAGAGAGGGCGCTATATGAGCACAGCATCTTTTGTCCTTTTGGTACAAAAAAGTCAAAAATAGAGACTCAAAAAAATAAGCAATAGAGTTCAAACTAAAACTAAACTCAGCTACAATATTGAGGGAGTTTGATTAAGAATTGATTAAGAATATTGAGGGAGTAAGATTAAGAAATTAAAGAGAAATTAAATTAAATTAAAGAGAAATTGAGGGAGTTTGATTAAGAATTGATTAAGAATATTGAGGGAGTAAGATTAAGAAATTAAAGAAGATTAAGAAAGAGTGGACAAAAGATAGCACAGAGGAGTATCAATCATGAACAATTGCTTTTTGTACCATTTCTGGTAACCTAAGGCTTCTCAAAAGCTGTGCATGCAGAGCATAGGTTATGACCTATCTTGGCAAGCAGGTGAGTAATCTAGGTCTCTCTCTCTCTCTCTCTCTCTCTCTCATGTGTGCACAAGAATTTCCTGAGGATGCCAGATATATATCTATATCTCTATCTCTATCTCTATCTCTATATCTCTATATCTCTATATCTCTATATATCTATATATCTATATCTATATCTATATCTATATCTATATCTACTGATAATATTATCAATCACCAAAAAGAGAAATGGTAAATAAATCTCCTAAACACATTTGTTGTTCTGTTTCTGTTTGTTTGAACAAATATAGTTTAAAAATAGCCATCTACTAGACAATAACTTGGGAGATAAAATGTACTTCAAATAATAATTTACTTATAAACATAAGAAATCGTATACCTTTTGTTTATCTTTTGCTGTGAAAGTTGCTTATGCACAAAATAGTCCTGAAAAATATTGTTAGACAACGTTGTATAATCAGCAGCTTTAAGCATTAGAAGCAGTGTGACTATAATTTCTTCTGGAGTTGTAATTCAGGGTGATTAAACCAATGGGACTAAGCCAAGGTTTCCACTTTACATGATCGATCCACAAATTGTAGACATAATTAATTGAAAGTGTTTGTGCATTACTGAAAGCATCGAGTTAGGCTTCTTTGATTGTTGTCTTCTCCCTATGTATTCTCATTCAAAAGAGAAAAAACTAGAAGGAATCTAGGAATCAGAAATTGGAGAAAATTGAGTATTTTTGTAGCATTCATAATTAGTTTCACAAGGATGAACAAGATATGTGGGTATGAACAAATCACGATGCTTGGATATCAGCCTTGAGATTCTGAGTAATTTTTGTAATCATAAAATTAAAAAAGAACATCTCCATGGAGTTCCAGCAATGCCATCCAAAAATAGCATTTGACATTATTATATATTATCAAAGCAATTATCTTTCTTTTGGGGGGAGGGTAGCTACAAGTTGTCACATTTTTATGTGATAGCTCTTAGGAAGCTTTTTAGTAGTCTAGTAAACAGCCTAGTTTATAGATCTATTTTACTTGTATTAAGAGGGGTTTAATTATGTAATCATAGGTGATTTAGAGATGGCATTGAAGAAGGACTCTTAGAGTCATTGAATTAATAACATGCATTCTATGATCATTATATAAACACGCTATTGTCTTTCTCACACTTATTCCTTTCCTCTATGTAAGTATGTGAGCTGAATTACTAAGAGAGCTCTCATTTTATATAGCATGGGTAATGGCGACCCTTTGAAAGTGTTTTTTTTTTTCAAATGCTAAATAAAGCTAAATTTTCTGTGGTTAACTAAATGGGCACTACCAAGTCCATGCTTTCCAGTGTGTTTGCTGTCTTGTTCTCTGTGTATCTCTCTGTGGCACTCCAGCTCTCTGTCTCTGTCTCTCTTTTGCTCTCTCTCTCTCTCTCTCTCTTAGATTTCTCTTTCATTATCATGGGTACTAACTTCTATTTTGTCTCCCCACTGGGGTTTTAGGGAAGAAAATGTAGGAAGAAAAAGCACTCATCCATAATATTGTCAGCAGTTTTTCAAATATAAATCATCTTTGCAGGTTATTGTAATAGCATCTAAATATTAAGTATACTTCGTTCACTTTTCTATCAAAATAATAATTGTGTGTATCTTTCTACTTACCAATTCTACTTTAAGGGGAGGTATTTGTACAAGATAATCCCCACAGGTACATAAATCCATATGTACACAAAATTCATTAAAGTAAAACTAAGAATCATCCAATGGTCCATACAAATAGAGAACTATCAAATAAAAGACTGGAAGCTACACAAAGTGATGTAGAAGTAGCCCCACCCCCCCAGCACGGTTTGAAAAGCAAAGCTATAGAGCAACACATAGAGTATAATCTCATTTTCATTATTAAAATATTACAGAAAAATAGTGTTACCTCTGATAACTTCTGGATAGAAGAATATGTTATGGCAAGTAAGAGAAGAAATAACAGTTCTATTTTAGACTGGTCTATAATTGTTTTTATACTAAACTTTTGATCATGAATTACTTGGACAACTTTTATTTTTCAAGTGAGAGAATCCTTCAATATTCTGTAAAGTTACTTTCTAAAAGTATACACTTAGGAAAATAAAATATGAAACATTTGACATTTTGTTCACTTAGGCATCCTAAGTAACTATCAAAAGGATAATACTTATCACCCCATTTAGGCTAGTGAATTGTGTCTGATTTCTTTGAGTACACATGGATCCTCAGATGGTTCCTTTTTTTATGCCATTATATTATTGTCACTTTATGGGTAAAGGTAATATGTTACTCACTCATAACTAATAGTAAATGGCAAAAGTCATTATTCATACATATTATTCTATATATCTATATGATTAATTTTTCTTAGCATATAATTAATTCTCTCCCTCTCTCTTTCCTCTCTCTCACCTTTGTTCTGTTTTTTTAGCCTGTCTTTGTTTCTGTCTCTCTCATCTTGTTTTCTGTCTCTGCATCTCTGTATGAATTTTTCTATGTCTGTCTGTATCTGCCTCTGTTTTGTCTATATCACAGCTGCTATGAGTGAACATATGCAGAATATGATATAGCATAGACTAGAGAGCTACTTCTCATACCTGATAGTGACAATTGGCTAGTGGCAAGATGAAAACAGGAATTCAGTATTATAATCAAATGAATTGAATTCTGTCACCAACCATAGACACATTAAAGAGAATCATCAGAAAAGAGCCCAGTCCCAGTTGTTATCATTTCATTCTAGTTGAAATTCCAAGCAGAGAACTCAATTTTATGTGTTCAGACCCTGAACTTAGAGTAACTGAAGAATAATAAATAATCTTGTTTTAACTTCTTAAACCTGTAGTAATTTTCTATATAGCAATACTAAATTCAGAATTCATATATTTATCTAATATTGTACTTTTTCATGGAAGAAAGGGGAAATTTCATAGGACAGCCCACTATGTAGATATGTCAGCATTAATAGTCAGAGACTGTGCTTAATAGATTGTAAAAACTGAAAAATAAGGCTGCTATGAACATAGTGGAGCATGTGTCCTTATTACATGCTGGGGAGGCCTCTGGGTATATGCCCAGGAGTGGTATAACAGGGTCCTCTGGAAGTGTCATGCCCAGTTTTCTGAGGAACCGCCAGACTGGACACATGCTCCACTATGTTCATAGCAGCCTTATTTATAATAGCCAGAAGCTGGAAAGAACCCAGATATCCCTCAACGGAGGAATGGATTCAGAAGATGTGGTATATTTACACAATAGAATACTACTCTGCAATTAAAAACAATGAATTCACGAAATTCCTAGGCAAATGATCAGAACTTGAAAATATCATCCTTAGTGAGGTAACCCAATCACAAAAGAACACACATGGTATGCAGTCACTGATAAGGGGATATTAACCCAGAATCTCGGAATACCCTAGACACAATTCACATATAAATTGATTTCCAAGAAGAAGGAGAGACCCCTGGTCCTGGAAAGACTGGATGTAGCAGTGTAGGGGAATACCAGGACGGAGAAGCAGGAAGGTGTTGACTGGGGAACAGGGGGAGGGAAGAGGGCTTATGGGACTTTCGGGGAGGGGGGAACTGGGAAAGGGCAAATCATTGGGAATGTAAATAAAAAATATAGAAAATTTTTACAAAAGGAAAAAAAAGCCTGAAAAATAAGAAATCTAAATGTTTGAAATCTCAATTCCATTCCTGATAACATTTTAAAAATCACGGATGAGAAGATGAAAGACTAGCCATTCATACAAAGGTAATAGTTTAAAAGTTACTTTTCTTTTTGCCCAATATATTATATTTTACAGCGCTCTTTTTCTTCAGAGACAAACAAAACAAAATAAAACAAACACACAAAGAACAACAAAAAGAATAAAACAAAGAAACCTCGGTTAGTTGGCTTGGCTAGAATGTGGTTGATTTTCACATGGAAATTATATTCTAACATTCATACTGCTTCCTTTTAAAATTATATCCTAGTACAGTAGTAGTTCTAACAAATGTTAGAGGGCAGTCCTATTCCTTATAATCTCCTCAGTGACTTTTTTTTCTTTCTTTTTTCTTTTCTATATTCTTTATTTACATTCCCAATGATTTCCCCTTTCCCGGTTCCCCCCTCCCCAAAAGTCCCATAAACCCTCTTCCCTCCTTCTATTCCCCAGTCAACCCCCTCCTGCTTCTCTGTCCTGGTATTCCCCTACACTGCTGCATCCAGTCTTTCCAGGACCAGGGGCCTCTACTTCTCAGTGACTTTTTAAAGTTCATACAGGCTTTCTTTTAAGGGACGTGAACTCTACAAAACTAAAAGCCAGAAGCACAGAGATTCACACTAGAATACACCACAATCAATGTGATCATCGATAGGCAAGTTGAGATAAACATCATATTGACAGGATATGTAGCCGAAGAAGGCCAGAGGAAGAATGACTCAATTTTATTTTTCCCATGGGCAAAGGCAGAAGCAGTGTCATCATGGACAAATTAAAGTCCCACCACAAAACATTTGTACAATGTGCCATGCCAGAAATCAAAGGGCAAACCACTAATCTCAACAGATAATAATTAGAAAAGAAGCAGTACGGAAAAAGCAAGAACATTGTGACAAAGAGACATTAGAAAATATCACTACCAACTGTGTTGACTCTTTCAGAATGTGTGTGTTGGCTGATTTTTATAGGTTGTGATTTTTCTTACCACAGGCATTTAAATTGCCATTCAAACACTAGGAGAGCCAAGTTTAATTAATGTAAACCTCTGAATAAAGAGACAACCAGAGAGCAAAACGAACTTACACTGCTACAGCTACTAGCTGCTTGAGCTGCAGAAGCACATGCAAGTTGTTTTTCTCTCGCTTCACTCTAAGAGGTGAAACTTGTTGCCACATTTCAAAAAACAAATTCTGCCATTTAAATTATATTCTATCCTTTTTTTTCTGTTTTTCCATCGAACGGAATCAGAACATTCTATAAATTGGACCTTATGATCTAAAGGAACTGAGTAGATTCCAAGGACAATCCTTTAAATTGATTTAAGCAGAGGAGTATAAATAGGTGCACTCTGTGAACATCAGCACACTTTTAATGTAGATGTAATTTTAGGATGAGAACACATAAAAAAGCAAGGATGATAGGTCAAAAATGTCTATTGTTTAAGGGGCATAACATATATATATATAATATAATATACATATATATAATATATATATTATATATAATATATATAAAACAGAATAATAGAATAATAACTTGATAACAAGGGGAACCTACTATCAAGTTCTGATCTCCCAGTACCAACACATACTATGGGGTCCAGTCTGATTTTTTAAATATTATCCCAAAACATGATCTTCAAGTGAAATAATAGTTCTTTGCTAATTTCCAAATGTACATTCATCTTTCACTGCCACATTTTCGTTAAATGTTAACTGTCCATACTCATACTCAAGAAGCAAATATAGTTTGCTTTCATCATTCTTAGTTCATTTCAGTCATATTGTGGCTAGCCTCTCATATCCATCACTGAAACTATTGTATTAAATATGTGCATTATCTCTTCAGTTTGGGCATTCTTGCCTGCTAGTTTATAATCTGGAGAAAAAGACAGACATTTGACAACATTACTAAGACATAATATACACATAGCTTTGTAGAGATGTGTGACACAAAGTGCTTGATGATCAAGGAATGTGGTTACTTGCTGTGTAGATACCTGAAGAATGTCTGTATAACTGGTGTTGAATTGGCTTGAAATAGTCTTAGAAGATTTCCAAGAAGTATGGGGGAGGTAACTGACATTTTGGTAAAATTAGCCATGTTTTTTACATTGAGAAATTGTTTGGTTTACTTGGGGAAAAAATAAGGCGGTGAATATGCCTATGGAGTGTAAGAGGAAGAAGGCAGGTCTAGGCTAGATTTGATGACTTGTTGGAGCGGAGCAAGTAACATAACGGTCATGGCAACTGGCAAGAGAGTAATTTGTATTACTGTTTTAGGTAAAATATTAAATATTGAAAACTTGAACTTGTGAAGGCATGAAGAGATGAAACCCATGTAGATGACTATTCTCACACCTTATGTGAAAAACCACGATGTGTAGATGAAAAAGAGAAGTGGGAGTGACAAGAGAAAGAAATGAATGCTTCAGGAATGGAATTCGTCAATAGATTTCTGAGAACTCAGCATACAAGGGAAGGCAGGAGATAAGAAACACCCTGGAACATGTTATAAATATCTATGGTATGGAAATTATAGTAAATGTTGGTGCCACTAATATAAGACATTCAGAGGAAATGAGGATATTGAATTGGTATAGAAACCATTTTGGCTAAAAGTTGTCACTTGAGCTCTACATTAGGAATTCATTGCAGTGCTTAGAAATATAATATAGATAAAATTTCTCAGAGAAATATTTATTTATTTTTTTTTCCAGAGCTGAGGACCGAACCCAGGGCCTTGCGCTTGCTAGGCGAGCACTCTACCACTGAGCTAAATCCCCAACCCCTAGAGAAATATTTATAAATAGAGGAAAATTACTTAGAGACAATTCCCTTGAGAAGACTAATGTTTTTTTTTTTGAAAGTAGACTGAACGGATGAAGACATGACAAGGAGGAGTCCGAATAACTGGAGAGCTCAAAAAAAAAAAACATTTTAATGAAATAGTTAACCAGTCACACTAACTAATACTGAATCTAGGTTAAATCCAGAATATAGTCCTGATGTGCATGTTCTTTATAACTAAATTAGAATAATAGAAAATAGGACTCAACTTATAGTTCATTCATTAATTTTATTCAGTAAATATTTTTTCTATTATGTCAAATATAGTTTCAGTTAATGAGGATTCACATGCAAATCCCTGCCCTGTGGAATTTTTATTCTACTGGGGAAGGGAAATAATGACTAAGAAAAATAAGCCAGTGGTGTTAGACTGTGACAAAGACCAAACTGAAAAATGAAAGCTAGAAATTAGAGCTGCTAGTAATTATGTAGCTAGGGTATATGAGGTTGTAATCTTCAATAATATGATCATAGGGATCCTTACATATTTAAGTCCCATTTAAATAAAGAAGTGAAAGGGAACAATTCATTAAGTATGAGAATGGAGTGATCACAGAGGAAGTATTTATAAGGCAATGGAAAGCCTATTGCAGAACACATAAAAGAACATTGAAGATTTAAGGTTCAAAGGAAGTGGGAACAGCATGGAAGAATTGGCATTTAAAAAGGATAACGACACTTCTGACTGTAGAATGTATTGTAAAATAAAATGAAAAATTACAAGTATGTTAACAATGGGATGGCAGAAATTGAGGAAACATTATTATTGGAGACCTATGTTTTCTGCATGAGTTAGGAAGCACCTCTCTGTGAGGGTGTGATTAGAATAAGTGTTTCTGCCAGAACCCTATCAGAGAAGGAAGAATGAAGCTAGGGTTGGATAAAGGCAACAAAGTCTTAAGATTATCATAAAATTGGCTATTGTGAATTTTCATAGGTACCAATCAAACATATGGTTTGTTTGGGAGTAATAGTCAGCATAATGGGAAAAAAGAATAGGGCAAAGACCAAGTAAGAGTAATCCATAATTGTCAAGACAATGCAATATATAAAGATATCAACATATTCATGGGTGAAATAGGATTAACAAGAAAATATGACTAGGTCTAA
Organism: Tokudaia tokunoshimensis; assembly: GCA_036184795.1. Taxonomy (NCBI): domain Eukaryota; kingdom Metazoa; phylum Chordata; class Mammalia; order Rodentia; family Muridae; genus Tokudaia; species Tokudaia tokunoshimensis. The sequence continues at coordinate 111,046,106 of BTHU01000023.1, forward strand.
AAGACAAGGGGTAGATATGACCCTACGAAGATTTTGATGAAAGTAGAAGTAAACTTGTGAGAACAGAGTAGCAGCAGTAAAGTGAAGAGGTGGAGTTAGATGCCATGATCACTTTTGACCTGACCAACGTGGAGATGACCTATCTGCAGAGAAACGCAGGCCATTTAATTCTGGTTGATATTGCTCATATAAGAAAAGTAGATTTATCAGTACCCTGCTGCCAAGGGCAATGCAGGAGGAATGATAAATGGCTTTAGAACTCATGGAATGCATCCCACAGGTTACCACAGCCACATGGGTGAGCCTTGGTATGGCACAGCCCAGAGAACCATATGTCCTGAAGACTTCAGGTTTTATGGAGTTCTACTCTACTTGCTGCCCTCACATCCCTCTTAATCTAAGAATTGTATGAAAACTCTAAGGGGACTTCCAGTCCCTCACTGGGCAGTACCTCTGGCACTCACAATAATAATGTTTGATCTCTTTTAGGCATTGATGCTGGAGAAGATTATGATTAAATCACCAAGAACTTAGAGATGTAGTTTGTCAATAAAGACCACCACCCTTAGATAATATTTGGAAAAATACAGTTGTTAATGAAGCTAGGTTGAGATGTTTTTTACTACTGGCACTGATGTAAAATATCTTAGGGAACAATTTAAAGTTCAGAAAGGCACACTCTTATTACTTAAGCTAGAGATGTTTTATTGTCAGGGAGCAAGAACAATGGCAGCAGTGGCTGATGTGGCTCTCATTGAGGCTGGACTGCTGATGACGGATTTTTTTTATACTCATTTTTTCCCTCAGCTTCCTGATATGATTTATTAAGGATTGCTATGAGTGGATATTCATTTTGAGGATTTAGGATAGATATGACTGATTTTTATATAAAAGTTTAGATTTGTGATTCTTTAAAGATTCTTATGAGATTACTTTTAAAGATAAATAATAAAATCATTATTCCTTTCTTTGCCTGCCAGCAAGAGAAACTAGCTGAGAAAAGCACCTTGCTTGATTTCACCTTGTTAGTCCATAGCAAGTTGTTTGGTTATGAATGTACATGGGCTTTTTTAGAATAATTTGCTTTCATTACCTGTACTACATAATTTTATTTCTTGTAAAGGTATTGGGGAACACAGTTTCTTTTGTAATCATTCACCAGAAGAAAACTAAACCATAATCACACTGTAATTGTATACTGTTTGAAAGATTTTGCTGGGATATATAAGCTATGGAAGAAAGAATAAAGGATGGGTGGCTGGACCATTGTTTCTCCCATTTACCAACTATGTGTGTATGTGTAAGGTTTATGTGTGTGGTTGGTTGGAACATTGTTCCTTCTGTCCATCAACTGTCTGCTTGTATGTATACATGTAAAGCTTATCTGGGCATGTGTTAGAGCTTGCTCCATCCACCAATTCTGTAGATGTATGTATGTGTGAAATGCTTGGAGCCTGCTTGCTCTAGCTTTGCTCTAACCATTCTATGTGGGAATGTGTATACATCTGTCTGCAGGTCTGCCTGCATGTATGTATGTATATGTGTGTATGTATGTTTGTTTGTGTGTATGAAGTTTTTGAAGTCTGCCTTTGTTTCATCCACTCACTGTTTCTTTCTCTCTCTCTCTCTCTGTCTCTCTGTCTCTCTGTGTGTGTGTGTGTGTGTGTGTTTGTGTGTGTGTGAATTTTCTCTTTTACTCTTTCTCACTGATCCCAAGGTGTTAAAAGACTTCATAGTTTTTTCTGCTAGCCACAGAGAGTATCAGCCCCAGTAAATTGAGCTTTGTTCCCTCAGAAAAGGTCTGCTGAGTAACTTCTTTAATTGATGACTGCCTTTGGCAGTAGCCCTTGTAGGTATCTGAATCCACTCCCATTGGCAGCTCTAAGCACTGACCCTCCAATGGCTACCTGTCACAGTTTATCTTCTGGTATCAAAGCTGGTCTTTGGTACACTGCAAATAAGGATGAGAAAAAAATCAAGTACGTATCATTCTCCTTATCTTAAAACATTAGGATATCATGCAAATATAAATGATATTGGGAGTTGGGAGTTGATTCAGGTGAGGGGTCAGTTCAGTTGAGTGGAGTTTTGCTCTGTAAAGTTGAGTGAAAGCAGTGAGGAGTGGAGTTTGTCAGTTTCTGGCAGTTCAGTGCAGTTTGTGGAGTGTGGAGGCAGAGAAGTTCATTCAGAAGCTCAGAGAAGTTAATCTGACTCAGTTGGCTTGGAAAGGAGTGTGAGCCGGAACAGCTGAGTTGAATCAGCCATCCAGAGTTCAGGAAGAGCTAGAAAGGTGAGCTTATTCAGCAGTCAGTCTCCAAGATGACAATTACAGCTGGTGAATAAAAGTTCTTTTTACATAATTTGTGATATAATATGAAAAAGTTATTTCTTCTATTCACCTCTGTGCCTCTACCCCTAAACTAGCCTTATTTTATTCCCTTTAACCCATTTCCTAGCCTCTGATCACCATTATAGTTTTCATCTTCCTTCTATGACATCATAATGCTCTAAGTGAAACCAGGATAAGTCATGACTATAGAAGGGCATGCTAAACTTTCAAAGGTGCTTTTTATGGTTTTCATAATATGATCTTGGAATTACCTGTCATTTGGACTCCACTAAACTGAAGTGACTCCCACCTGACTCAATTCCTAACTCACTGACTCTATCTCTGTGAGACGCTCTTTAATAGCTTCTCTTTCCTGTCCTGTTCTTGTGAGAGTTGGGTTTATCCTCTCTGAGTCATTCTGGAGAGTAATTCACTCATTAGTCATTTTGTCTACCCCCTCAATGAGATGTCACTTTCAAACATGTATGTATGTATGTGTGTGTGTATGTATGTATGTATGTATGTACCCGTGATTTGGACATATGTATATGTATATATATATTAATGTGACATGAATTAAATATACTGCTTTGTGTAAAATTATCATCCAATGGCAATAACAATTCCACACAAAAAAAATGAGCAAAATCAAAGGATTGATGGGGCTGTTCTGATAAACTATGTTTGAAATACAGGCTTTAAAATGCTCTTTGAATCAATTAAGTAAGGAACTACAACAAGCTAAAGGGTTCTTCATCTATCATTACTTTGAACCTTTCTTTAGAATTCCTTTGGCCCTTTACTCCATGTGACTGTCTTATAATCTTAACTTTTCAGTTTGCAATTTAGGATTTTGAATGTCAGGGAGAGCAATGAGGGGAGTTTGGGCAGAGTGAAGTTAAAATTCCTGTTTGTACCTCTAATTCCTATGATCTATAAATTTTTCCTTTCTGATTATTGGTAGAGTTAGTTACCAAGTAAACAGGAAAGTGCCATTATGGGAAGAGGAAATATACAAATGAATAAGGTCAAGGAGAAAAGAAAGTTTGTGTATAGGAGTAGTTTTTCTAGTGTTTGTGTGTTTGAGATATGGGGAAGGAGAAAGGAGAAAAGAACACAGTGAAGTCATCTTGGGAAGAGAATAGGAGTGTCTTTTTCTTTCAACTATAAATGGGCGTTGGAGTAGATAGTGTGAGTTGGTTTCTCTTGAGAAATTACCACTATATATAGTAAGTAAATATATATAATATATTATATATTATAATGTGTAATTATAATATAAATATATATTTATTTTTTTTTAATTTAATTTTATTTTATTTTTTTAATTTACATTCCAAATCACTTCCCCTTTCCCGTTTCCTCCCTCCCCGAAAGTCCCATAAGCCCCCTTCCCTCCCTCTTTTCTCCGTTCAACCCCCTCTCATTACTCTGTCCTGGCGTTCCCCTACATCCAGTCTTTCCAGGACCAGGGGTCTCTCCTTCCATCTTTTTAGAAATCTATTGATATGCTGATTGTGTCTAGGGTATTCTGAGATTCTGGGTCAATATCCCCTTATCAGTGACTTCATACCATGTGTGATCTTTTGTGATTGGGTTACCTCACTAAGGATGATATTTTCAAGTTCTGACCATTTGCCTAGGAATTTCGTGAATTCATTGTTTTTAATTGCAGAGTAGTATTCTATTGTGTAAATATACCACATCTTCTGAATCCATTCCTCCGTTGAGGGACATCTGGGTTCTTTCCAGCTTCTGGCTATTATAAATAAGGCTGCTATGAATATAGTGGAGCATGTGTCCTTATTGCATGCAGGTAAAGTCTCTGGGTATATGCCCAGGAGTGGTATAGCCGGATCCTCCGGAAGTGTCATGCCCAGTTTTCTGAGGAGCCGCCAGACTGCTTTCCAGAGTGGTTGTACCAGCCTGCAATTCCACCAGCAGTGGAGGAGTGTTCCTCTTTCTCCACATCCTCGCCAACAACTGCTGTCTCCTGTGTTTTTGATCTTAGCCATCCTGACTGGTGTGAGATGGAATCTCAGGGTTGTTTTGATTTGCATTTCCCTAATGACTAAGGATGATGAACATTTCTTTAGGTGCTTCTCAGCCATTAGATATTCTTCAGGTGAGAACTCTTTGTGGAGCTCTGTACCCCATTTTTTAATAGGGTTACTTGCCTCTCTGGAGTTTAACTTCTTGAGTTCTTTGTATATCTTGGATATTAGCCCTCTGTCGGATGTAAGGTTGGTAAAGATCATTTCCCAGTTAGTTGGTTGCCGCTTTGTCTTTTTGACGGTGTCTTTTGCCTTGCAAAAACTTTGTAATTTAATGAGGTCCCATTTGTCTATTCTTGATCTTAGAGTATAAGCTATTGGAGTTCTGTTCAGGAAATTCTCCCCTGTGCCCATATGTTCAAGGTTCTTCCCTAGTTTCCCTTCTATTAGTTTCAGTGTGTCTGGTTTTATGTGGAGATCTTTGATCCACTTAGAATTGAGCTTAGTGCAAGGAGATAAGGATGGGTCAATTTGCATTCTTCTGCATGTTGACCTCCAGCTGAGCCAGCACCATTTGTTGAAAAGGCTATCTTTTTTCCACTGGATGGTTTTAGCTCCTTTGTCAAAGATCAAGTGACCATAGGAGTGTGGATTCATTTCTGGGTCTTCAATTCTGTTCCATTGATCTACATGTCTGTTACTGTACCAATACCATGCAGTTTTTAACACTATTGCTCTGTAGTACAGCTTGAGGTCCAGGATACTGATTCCCCCAGAGGTTCTTTTACTCTTGAGAATAGTTTTAGCTATTCTGGGTTTTCTGTTATTCCAGATGAATTTTTGAATTGCTCTTTCTAACTCTATGAAGAATTGAGTTGGGATTTTGATGGGGATTGCATTGAATCTGTGTATTACTTTTGGTAAGATGCTCATTTTTACTATATTAATCCTGCCAATCCATGAGCATGGCAGATTTTTCCATCTTCCGAGGTCTTCTTCAATTTCTTTCTTCAGAGACTTGAAGTTCTTGTCATACAGATCTTTCACTTGTTTGGTTAGCGTCACGCCAAGATACTTAATATGGTTTGTGGCTATCGTAAAGGGTATTATTTCTCTTACTTCTTTCTCAGCCTGCTTATCCTTTGAGTATAGGAAGGCTTCTGACTTGCTTGAGTTGATTTTATATCCGGCCACTTTGCTGAAGTCGTTTATCAGCTGTAGGAGTTCTCTGGTGGAGTTCTTTGGGTCGCTTATGTATACTATCATATCGTCTGCAAATAGTGATAGTTTGACTTCTTCCTTTCCAATTTGTATCCCTTTGACCTCTTTTTCTTGTCTAATTGCTCTAGCTAGAACTTCAAGTACTATATTGAAAAGATATGGAGAGAGAGGGCAGCCTTGTCTAGTCCCTGATTTTAGTGGGATTGCTTCAAGTTTCTCTCCGTTTAGATTGATGCTGGCTACTGGTTTGCTGTAAATTGCTTTTACTATGTTTAGATATGGGCCTTGAATTCCTGATCTTTCCAAGACCTTTAGCATGAAAGGATGCTGAATTTTGTCAAATGCTTTCTCAGCATCTAATGAGATGACCATGTGGTTTTTTTCTTTGAGATTGTTTATGTAGTGGATTACATTGATGGATTTCCTTATATTGAACCATCCCTGCATCCCTGGGATGAAGCCTACTTGATCGTGGTGAATGATCGTTTTGATGTGTTCTTGGATTCGGTTGGCAAGAATTTTATTGAGTATTTTTGCATCGATATTCATAAGAGAGATTGGCCTGAGATTCTCTTTCTTTGTCGGATCTTTGTGTGCTTTTGGTATTAGTGTAATTGTGGCTTCATAGAACGAGTTGGGTAGTGTTCCTTCTGTTTCTATTTTGTGGAACAGTTTGAAGAGTATTGGTGTTAGGTCTTCTTTGAAGGTCTGATAGAATTCTGCACTAAAACCATCTGGACCTGTGCTTTTTTTGGTTGGAAGACTTCCAATGACAACTTCTATTTCTTCAGGGGTTATAGGACGGTTTAGATGGTCTATTTGATCCTGATTTAATTTTGGTACTTGGTATCTGTCAAGGAAATTGTCCATTTCCTCAAGATTTTCTAGTTGTGTTGAATACAGGTTTTTGTAGTAGGATCTGATGATTTTTTGAATTTCCTCAGTTTCTGTTGTTATCTCTCCCTTTTCGTTTCTGATTTTATTAATTTGGATACTATCTCTGTGCCCTCTGGTTAGTCTGGCTAAGGGCTTATCTATCTTGTTGATTTTCTCAAAGAACCAACTCCTCGTTTTGTTGATTCTTTGTATGGTTTTATTTGTTTCTACTTGATTGATTTCAGCCCTGAGTTTGATGATTTCCTGCCTTCTACTCCTCTTTGGTGTATTTGCTTCTTTTTGTTCCAGGGCTTTCAGGTGTGCCATTAAGCTGTTAGTGTATGCTGTCTCCCGTTTCTTTTTGGCGGCACTCAGGGCTATGAATTTTCCTCTTAGCACTGCTTTCATTGTGTCCCATAAATTAGGGTATGTTGTGCCTTCATTTTCATTAACTTTCAAAAAGTCTTTGATTTCTTTCTTTATTTCCACCTTGACCAAGTTATCATTGAGTAGAGCATTGTTCAGCCTCCATGTGTACGTGGGTTTTCTTTTGTTTTTGTTGCCATTGAAGACCACCCTTATTCCATAGTGATCTGATAGGAGGCATGGGATTATTTCTATCTTCTTGTATCTGTTGAGGTCTGATTTGTGACCAATTATATGGTCAATTTTGGAGAAGGTACCATGAGGAGCTGAGAAGAAGGTGTATTCTTTAGCTCTAGGATGAAATGTTCTATATATATCAGTTAGTTCCATTTGGTCCAAGGCTTCAATTAGATTCACTGTGTCCCTGTTTAGTTTCTGCTTTCCTGAACGATCCATTTCAGAGAGCGGGGTGTTGAAGTCACCCACTATTATTGTGTGCGGTGCGATGTGTGCTTTGAGTTTTAGTAAAGTTTCTTTTACGAATGAGGGTGCCCTTGCATTTGGAGCATAGATATTCAGGATTGAGAGTTCTTGATGGTGGATTTTTCCCTTGATCAGTATGTAGTGTCCTTCTGTGTCTTTTTTGATGACTTTGGGTTGAAAATCAATTTTATCCGATATTAGGATGGCTACTCCACCTCGTTTCTTGGGGCCATTTGCTTGTAAAATTGTTTTCCAGCCTTTTACTCTGAGGTAGTGTTTGTCTTTGACACTGAGGTGCGTTTCCTGCATGCAGCAAAAAGCTGGGTCCTGTTTACGTATCCAGTCTTCTAGTCTATGTCTTTTAATTGGGGAATTGAGACCATTGATATTAAGAGAGATTAAGGCATAGTGATTATTGCCATCTGCCATTCTTGACGCTATCTTTATGTTTGAGTGGTTATCTACTTTTGGTTTTGATTCAAGAAGGTTATTATCTCATTTTTTCCAGGGTGTTGTTTCTCTCCCTGTATTGGAGGTTTCCACCTATTATCCGTTGCAGGGCTGGATTTGTGGAAAGATATTGTGAAAATTTGGTTTTATCATGGAATATCTTGGTCTCTCCATCTATGGTGATTGAGAGTTTTGCTGGGTATAGTAGTCTAGGCTGGCATTTGTGCTGTCTTAGTGTCTGCATGAGATCTGCCCAGGATCTTCTGGCTTTCATAGTCTCTGGTGAGAAGTCTGATGTGATTCGGATAGGTCTTCCTTTGTATGTTACTTGGCCCTTTTCTCTTACTGCATTTAGTATTCTTTCTTTGTTTAGAACATTCGGTGTTTTGATTATTATGTGACGGGAGGTATTTCTGTTCTGGTCCAGTCTGTTTGGAGTTCTGTAGGCTTCTTGTATGTTCATCGGCATCTCTCTCTTTAAGTTAGGGAAGTTTTCCTCCATAATTTTGTTGAAGATGTTTACTGGCCCTTTAAGTTGCAAATCTTCACTCTCATCTATACCTATAATCCTTAGGTTTGGTCTTCTCATTGTGTCCTGGATTTCCTGGATGTTTTGGGTTACGCGTTTTTTGCATTTTGCATTTTCTTTGACTGTTGAGTCGATGCTTTCTATGGAATCTTCAGCACCTGAGATTCTTTCTTCCATCTCTTGTATTCTATTGTTGATGTTTGCATCTATGACTCCTGATTTCTTCCCAAGGTTTTCTATCTCCAAAGTTGTCTCCCTTTGTGATTTCTTAGTTGTTTCTACTTCCTTTTTTAGTTCCTGGATGGATTTGCTGAGATCCTTCACTTGTTTGTTTGTATTTTCCTGTATTTCTTTAAGGTATTTTTGCATTACCTCTTTCAGGATTTCTTCCTGATGACCCACGTTCTCCTGCATTTCTCTGAGCGATTTTTGTGTTTCCTCCTCATGGGATTCCATCTGTTGATCCATCGTCTCCTGCATTTCTTTAAGCAGTTCTCGTGTTTCCTTTGTAAGGGCATCTAACCGTTGATTCATTTCTTTAAGCAATTTTTGTGTTGCCTCCTTATGGGCATCCGTCTGTTGACCCATATTCTTCTGCATTTCTTTATGCAAATTTTGTGATTCCTTTGTGAGTGCATCTACCCGTTGATTCATCTCGTTAAGCGATTTTTGTGTTGTCTCCTTGTGCGCCTCCATCTTTTGATCCATGTTCTCCCGCATTTCTCTAAGCGATTTTTGTGTTTCCTTTGTAAGGGCTTCTAACCGTTGATTCATGGTCTCCTGTAACTCTTTATGAGATTTATTTGTGTCCTTCTTGTGATCCTCTAATAGCATCATGAGAAGTGGTTTTAAATCCAGATCTTGTCTTTCGGGTGTGGTGGGGTATCCAGGACTTGCTGCTGTTGGAGAGTTGGGTTCGGATGGTCCCACATTACTTTGATTACTGTTAGTAACATTCCTACGTTTGCCTTTTGCCATCTGGATACCTCTGGTGTTAGTTGGTCCTGCTGCCACTGGCTGTTGGTTGGACCTCCTGTGAGCCTGCAAAGCTATTTCTGCCCCCCCTGGATTACCAGGATTCCCCTGGCACCGATTTCTGGGGCCTGCCTGCTCCTGAGTGACTTTGGAGCCCTAATGTGCTTTGCCCCAAGTGATCTTATATTGGGGAGGCCTTGCACATCTAAAGGCTCAGCCTAGTGGATTCCTGGAGCCGAGGTCGCCAAAGGGAGGCTGGCAGGCTCCTGCCCTGTGCAGGGGTGTGTGATCTCTCCTGGGGGGGGGAGGGGGCGTCCCTCTGCCAGGCAGAAGTCCCACAGCAGATCTGGCGCGCTGGTCACTGCAGATCAGCCCAGCACCTGGGAGCAGGTTACACACAAGCTGCCTGAACCCGAAGCGATATTATGCCTGTCTGTCTCTGAGCCTGGTGGTCCCAACTACCTGGTCACTGGAGCAAAGATGGCGGAGGGCACTCTCCGTGGCGCTGCTCACCCTGTGGTCACGATGGCCCGCCGATCTGGCACCCAGACGACCACAGCGCCAACCCGCCCTCGGGCACAGAAGGAAGCCCCAACAGGCCGTGTCCCAAGTGATGTTATATTGGGGGGAGAGCCTGGGTACCGGTCTCTCCAGCGCAGTCCGCGGGAACAGAGGTCGCGGAAGGGAAGCTGGCAGGCTCCCTCCCTGCGCGGGGTCCCTCCACCAGGCAGAAGGTCCCACCGCGGAACTGGCGCGCTGGTTACTGCAGATCAGCCCAGCACCTGGGAGCAGGTTACACACAAGCTGCCTGAACCCGAAGCAATATTATGCCTGTCTGTCTCTGAGCCTGGCGGTCCCAACTACCTGGTCACTGGAGCAAAGGTGGCGGAGGGCAGTCTCCGTGGCGCCGCTCACCCTGTGGTCACGATGGCCCGCCGATCTGGCACCCAGACGACCACAGCGCCAACCCGCCCTCGGGCACAGACGGAAGCCCCAACAGGCCGTGTCCCAAGTGATGTTATATCGGGGGGGAGAGCCTGGGTACCGGTCTCTCCAGCGCAGTCCGCGGGAACAGAGGTCGCGGAAGGGAAGCTGGCAGGCTCCCTCCCTGCGCGGGGTCCCTCCACCAGGCAGAAGGTCCCACCGCGGAACTGGCGCGCTGGTTACTGCAGATCAGCCCAGCACCTGGGAGCAGGTTACACACAAGCTGCCTGAAACCGAAGCGATATTATGCCTGTCTGTCTCTGAGCCTGGCGGTCCCAACTACCTGGTCACTGGAGCAAAGATGGCGGAGGGCAGTCTCCGTGGCGCCGCTCATCCTGTGGTCACGATGGCCCGCCGATCTGGCACCCAGACGACCACAGCGCCAACCTGCCCTCGGGCACAGACGGAAGCCCCAACAGGCCGTGTCCCAAGTGATGGTATATCGGGGGGAGAGCCTGGGTACCGGTCTCTCCAGCGCAGTCCGCAGGAACAGAGGTCGCGGAAGGGAAGCTGGCAGGCTCCCTCCCTGCGCGGGGTCCCTCCACCAGCTAAATATATATTTATAATATATAATATATAATAAGATGGTGTATCTTGTAGACACATATATCCTTCCTAAGATTGACTCCCAATTATCTTTTATAAAAAAGTTAAGTTAGTAGAGCCATATCAGAAGCAATCATTCAGGATATTCCACTTCTTTCCATCAGGCACATTTTAATTTATTTCTTTTTTATTTGTCACACCAGAGAAATCTTATCACCTGAGACTTTCTTTAATTTACAAATGGGAAGAACCACGAGTCCTCTCTCAATTTTAGAGGATGCCTGACTGTGCCTTACACTGAAGTGGCAAAACAATTGATGTGTAAAGCAAAGTTCCTCTAGTTGTTCATATTGTGATGAACCAAATCTACCTTTTTTTCTACTTCCAATAGAAGTTTAAGGACAGAGATGCTAGCATGAACTTTTCTAATGTTCAGAAGCATTTAATGGGAATCAACCAATATTCATCCTATCAAAAAATTATAAAGGAAATACAATCAAATCTCTCTAATTTCTTTTTTTTTTTTTCTGTTAGCACCTCCTCTATGCTTTGGAAGTGCATAGAGGGGGAAGGATAGACAGTATGACAAATATATGTTACACATTTTGACAGAAAAGTAAGATAGATAGATAGATAGATAGATAGATAGATAGATAGATAGATAGTTTATACACCTCATTTAATCAGCTCTTCATAGTAGACTCAAGTAGAAGACACCAGGCCAAGGTAATATTTCCAAATAACTGAATTTTTTATAGGTCAGAATGAAGCATTTTTTGAAATGATGTATTAGGTAGTAGAGGAGGGAAAGAGGGACATTTGCTTCAGTGTCATTTATTTCAAGTCAATAAATACCAGAAGTTATAGAGTTGCTCAAAGTTCAGCCTCCATTCTTCAAAGTTATTCAAGGAAATATGCCTAATGATTCATTTTTAGGTCACCAGTCCTTTGTCCACGGCAGGTGCTTGATAAAAGTTTGTTGAATAAATTCCAGTGTTGAAACAAATTCTAACAGTTTTACATCATGTTTTAAATGCACCATTTCTACTTTTTATATTGAAGACTCCTCATGAATTTAGTTACCATTCCAATTCCTGGAATAAAGAAATTGCTCTCATAGATCATTAGATGAGCTTGCTCTTATAGAACTCTTGCACTTCCCACTAACTTATATTTATATCTCTTTAAGTGTAGTTCATATTTATCAATCTCATCTAGTGAATTTGATGACCAAAACTGATTGTCTAGACATTTGAGAGAAAGTATTGCTATTATTATGTCTAATTGACCTAGTTGTACAGACACAGATTTATGATGCTACAAGAATTATTATTTTTTAATTATATGTTTGGGGAAAATTCATACATTTTTTTAAATCATCACTAAGTATAAGCAATCAAGCTTCTAAGTAGGAGGCTTACAACTATGTGTAGTTTTAATTCTTTTTTTTTTTCAGAAGCTTGAGGATAATTTTATTAGAGTTTTTTTTTGTTGTTGTTGTTTTTAAATCCCAAATGAAGCAAACTATAAATTTCAGTGCCTGCTCAGAGGAGGACAGAAGCAAACAAAAACATCTCCCTTTGAATTATTGTCATGGAGCAGATCACACCTCAGTAGACAGTCACATGCCAGGGAGGGGTGCTTTAGAGAAAGAGTAAGGTAACATATCTGTAGATATATAGATATATATTGCTGTAGTGACTATTCCTGGTTGTCAACTTGACTATATCTGGAATGAACTACAATCCAGAATTGGAAGGCTCACCTATGATCCTAATCTGGAGGCTCAGAGATACAAGTTTCTGACCTGGATCTTGGTATGGAGATCTTGAAGCATAGTGGCTATGAATTCCAGAAGATTAAGACAAGGAGATCTCCGAGTCATCTGGGATTAAAGGCGTGGCGGCACATGACTTTAATCTGGGCCACACCCTCTGCTGGAGACCTACATAAGGACATTGGAAGAAGGAAGACTCACTCACCCTTCCTTGCCTGCTTGCCTTGTGGGACTGTACAACTGCTAGATCCTTAGACTTCCATTCACAGCTGCTGCTGACCATTGTTGGGGAGTTGGACTACAAGCTGTAAGTCATTGATAAATTCCCTAACTATATAGAGACTACCCACATGTTCTGTGATTCTAGAGAACCCTGACTAATACAATTGCCATAAGGAAATTGGGGGTAAAAGTTCTGAGAAGGAAAATTACATTATCTTATTAAAAGAAGAGTTATCTCAGGTATCCCTTCAGCTGGGGAGCCTTCCCTCTTGGGCCTTCCTCTTTCCTAGCAGTGGTCCCTTGGCCAAGGGATTAACCTGGTTCAACTGACCCTGACATAACCATATAACGTTTTAAATAAGAGGATAACTTGTAAATGATATTGGATAAGCAAATCTTAATCAATACTAACGCTAATAGTCAAAGATGTTTATGATTAGATTGGGGACTTTGGGCCTTCATCAAGATCAGTAATCCTATTCTCTTGACCAGATGGAGTTTTCTCTTACTGGGCCTTTATATCTATTCTAACATCATGGTTTGAGGTATATTTGAATCCAAAAACTCTGATTTTTGCTCTTTAACATGGACAGCTGTCTTTCTCCAACAGCGGAGTTTAAATAAGCCAACAAATAAATATAAAAATGTTTGAATGGATATAAAAATGAGAACAACTTAGACACAAAAAAAGTAAAATCAAATGTGTACATTCGTCGATCTGTAACGAAGTTTCAAAATGCCTTGTATTAGGGAAGGGCAGTCACATCACAAAGATGCAAAGCCCCAGTTTTACTCAGTGTAGTTTTAATTCTTATGTCTCTCATTTATTCCAATTTTTCCTACATAAAAACTGTCGGTTTGGGGAGTTGTAAGGTGTTTAATATAATAAGAGATTCCACAAAAGAAAAATGGTGCTTCATATGTTGTTTGTAATAAAGCAAATATTTGATTTTAATCCTTCAAAAGATCCTTTTCTCTTACTTCACTGATGTATTCACCATGCGACTAAGTTTTAGAGGAAAGTTGTATAACATGTCTAGGACTACAGTAGAATAAGGTTGAAACATTTAATAGTCACAATTGTATGCCTTTTATAATGTATGTACTTTTAGAAAGTGTTTTTTCAAAGAAATCCATCTCTGTGAGACAATAATATTGTACATAACTTAATTTCTCAGTGAAAATCCTCTTCCTGTAAATATATTTACAAATTCTACCTTCATATTACCTTTTGGGTAGAGGTTCCTGAGAATGTACCTATTTTCCTAGTTTGAATGATCAACTAAACCTGAGACTTCACTTTGGTATGGGGTACAATAAATAGAAACTATTTCTTACTATTAAATATGCATACATTTCCCAAGAACACAAAAGTGTTTTAGGCTGATATCTTTATTACCATGATAATAACTGTGGAGATGTAATTGTAATAGTATAAAACCTTAGGTTTTAAAAAAACATATGAGGGATAAATATAGGTAGTAATTTAAATACTGTTCATAATACAGTGCCTTGAGAAATGATCCTGCCTGGAGCAAGCACTTGGTTTTCTCATGTCCATGTCCCTCTTGGGTTAATTAAAAATGCTATTTTATCACATCCATCTGGGAAGATGTGACATTTAGCACAACTACTTTATTTAACAGAAAAGATGAACAAATAGCTGACCGAATATTTCTGCTACATCTTTTACTTATTTGTGCTTCATGTTTATAGCTATGAATAAGAGTAGAATGGGGAGAAATAAAATCATAATTAGGAAGGAAACAGTGTGAACATACATTTCATTCAAAATAAAATTTCTTCTCCTACAAACACATAGCAAATTTGGAATGGAATTATAACTAGAACCCATCTTATGTAACCCCAATAATTAAAAAAATCTCATGTTTTAGTTATTATAAGATTATGGGCTAGGTTATTATTCATGTCAAATATAACCAGATTTCATAAAATACTCCTGTATGTATTGCTCTCTCCTACTATATAAAACTGTGGAATTACAGGCATACTATACCTTAGGAAGGTTCCCCACGCACATAAGAATCTCAAAAGAACATTTTTCAATTGGCATTCTTCTTCTTAAACAAGCTGACAAGTAGCCAAATATACCATGATAAGGTGTGGCATTGAAGATATAAGACTCGTAAACATTATTGGCGAATGATTTTTCTGGAGTAAGACAAAAATTGAACTGGCCCCCAAATGGACGGAGCCATAGCAGTGAAGAAAAAGCTGCAGTGTTTTCTCATCCATATCAGGCTTGTGTAATAAATTACTCTCGTCTCTCTCATCGTGTCAGGAGAAAACGATGTTTAGATTAAACCTCGCTAAGGCCTAAAAGGATAATTTGTCAGTATTTTCCAGTTTACTACCAATGCAGTATTGATTTGCTAGAGCCCTTCTTTCTATTTTATTTACACTAATTCAATCTGGAACAACTGAAACTCAACTTGTAGGAAAGCAAGATGTTTCTTTATTTTAAGTCTCACGGGTCCAAAGGTATAAGGTCCAAGAAAATATGTCCAAATTATTCTTTCTAGTTCTTGTGAGTAAAGACCAGTCCCTACTTTAGAGGCAAACAGTTATCAGAAAAGCACTTTTCTGCTAAGATTTACCTTGGGCTAATTTCTTTTCTTTCATGTCTTTAAAATACATATAATTATAGTTCTTAGGAGGACACGATAAAAAGTGTTCCAAATGCCTGCCCAATTTAGCAGACTCGTGACTGTACATGAAGACAGCTGTTTGGAAATGCGATGTAAGGCAGACACATTTTGATAAACCTTATTTTGGCTTAAGCCATTAAAAATGACAACATCCAGTTGGCTACACAAGTATCAAAACTTAGGACTAAAACCACACCTAAATCAAAAGAGAAAACATTTTCTAAATTCTTCCTATTCCTTAAATAAAGTATTCAAATGAACAGAGAGTAGTCTAGAAATCAAAACTTCAAGAAAAGCAGTGAAATGTTAAAATAATTTATGTGTGTGTGCTGAGGGAAGTAATTACTTATATCAAATACTTAATCCAGGGAACTACTGTTGTCTGTTTCGTTTCCTTCCCTTGACTTTAACTGTTGTGTGGCTGTTTCATTTTATTGTTTTTATTTATTTCCACCTTGAGATAGATCAGTGTCATTATTTATTGACTTCATATAACTATGTAAGACTGTTAAGAATGTCATGATTTCATAGGTTTATAATTCCTGTAAGGCTGAATGTCTGGGCTTCATTTTCTACACGTTTCAACTTTCATGGAAATTTCTTCAAATTATGTCATGATTTGGGACTACCAAATCTTACAACAACACAGTTTTAGTCTTTATTATCCTAGATTTTTTTGTCTTGCAAAGGAATATTTCTTGACAACTTTGACTAGACTGATCAATTCTAACTGAATCTTATTGTAACCAATCAATTGACGTGCTATTTAATAAAATTATGACTACATATTCATAAACAAAAGGTTCAATAGTTTCCACAGGGATTATCAGGCAATTCAGTCACATAACACATCAATTTAGAAAGTATCTTAAATGAATCAACTTTTTGACAATTTTGATTGACTTGCTTGTTTCATAAATTACTCACAAAAATGCATGTACCTATTTATGAACAATCAATTTGTATTCCTTGTTTGTTAACTTTAAGCTCTGCTCATGTGAAGGCCATAAAGATGGATCATTCTGTGAAGGTGTTTGTCAGGCAAGACAGATAGGCAGAGTCGGATCTTCAAAATCCACATAAACATGGAGAGAAAGAATTTATTTCAGTACACTCTGCATTTCCCAGAAACAATGAAAATAAAGGGTAAATTGCCTCAGAAAAACTGGTTTTGAATTTACAAACATCAAGACAAATGAAAAGTATTTAAGCACAAATTTCTAGTTGATAGTGGCCATAAAATAGAACCACAAAAATTGAAGGTGTCAACTGTGTGAATGACAGAAATTATACTTAAAATATGCCACTTAGCATAATAGGTATTTGTTCATGGAAACATGGTTATGTGTATGTTGCTAAAATTGTAAAATGACAAATACATATTGTTGGTCTCAAGGGAAAATAGCATGGTACATATTACATGGGGGCTTTCACATTTACAACTGTCTTTTTTTGTTGTTTTGCAACTGCTAATTTTGACAGACAATTTAGGAAAGTAGAATTGCTTGTCCACTGGATTAAAATGCTGCCATGCCCTGCTTCCTATGAGAGGTAGAAACTTATCTACAAAAACAGCTTTTTCAAGGAAACAAATGAGCATGGTTCTCATTTCATGAACAAAATCAAAATAAGCAGGTAGCTTAACAGTAAACCAAAGAACTGATTATTGCATAAAGGTATTATTTAATACATTTATTTACATACACACACACACACATACACATGCACACACACACATATACGCACACACACACACGGACATGGACATTGGCATGGACACACATACAAAAGAGAAAAAGAGAAATGGAGGAACTAAACTGGGCACTATCACAAAAGGAGTGTTTTATACATTTCCCCACCCAAAAGAATTTTTTATACTACTTTAAGACATTCCAAACACCTCTGTAAACAGACATTGTTTATTATGTTCTAAAGTATTCCAGAGAACAGGTAATTAAAAATAATTTCTCTGTGATATCATATTAATTTCATTCATTTAAAATAACATAAGCTAAAACTTATCAGCCTATAATATTGAAGCTTAAAGTAGACAAAAGTACAGAGAAAAACCCCACTGTCTCTAGGATCTACCTCCTAGCCATGTAATAATCTCTCCACAAATTTAATAATAATTATTAATTTATTGTTTTATATTCTTATATATTATATCCTGGCTGCAGTTTCCCCTCCCCCCAACACTTTCCAGTCCCTCTACTCACTTTCCTTTTCTCCCAGATCCACTACCCCTCATTTTCCCTTCAGAAAACAGCATGCCTCCCAGGGATATTAGCTGAACTTGCTATAAAAAGTTCCAATAAGACAAGGGACATACCCTCACATCAAGGCTGGACAAAGCAATCAAGTAGATGGAAAAGAGTCCCACAAGTAGGCAAAAGACTCATGGACAGCTTGTTAGGAGTCCCACAAGAACACTAAGCTATACAACCATAACATATATGCAAAGGATCTAGCACAGACACATGCAATCTACCTTGACAATTTCTATACGCCCCATGAGCGATGCTTAGGTGATTCTATGGGCCATGTTCCTACAATCCTTCCTGCCCAAGTTCTACAGGGTTCTGAGATCTCTGCCTGTTGCTTGACTTGTGAGTCTCTGCATTTCCTTTCATCAGTAACTGGATGAAGTCTCTGTGATGATAATTGGGCTGTAGCCATACTACCCTGAATGTGCCCAATTTTGTCTATTCATTTAATCTGAATAGTTACAAAGCAATCTATGCATATACATGTGTACACTTCCATTAAAAACACATAAAATATGCAATACTATGTATTGTGATTTTTGAACTGAAGATTGTTATCTATCAGTGAGGTAGGAAATAAATTTACTAGATCATAATGAACAGTATGAAAAATTAGAAAAGAACAGAATAAAATATGTCAGAGTACCTTTCGTGTTCATAGGAAAGGTAGTTACTTTTACAAAAATTTCGTTCCTGAATGTTATCTTTATTTTTTTATTTTTTATTTTTTTTATTTTCTGTTTTTTTATTTACATTCCAAATGATTTCCCCTTTCCCGTTTCCTCCCTCCCCGAAACTCCCATAAGCCCCCTTCCCTCCCTCTTTTCCCCACTCAACCCCCTTTCGCTTCTCTGTCCTGGCATTCCCCTACATCCAGTCTTTCCAGGACCAGGGGTCTCTCCTTCCATCTTCTTGGAAATCTATTGTTATGCGAATTGTGTCTAGGGTATTCTGAAATTCTGGGTTAATATCCCCTTATCAGTGACTGCATACCATGTGTGTTCTTTTGTGATTGGGTTACCTTACTAAGGATGACATTTTCCAGTTCTGACCAGTTGCCTAGGAATTTCTTAAATTCATTGTTTTTAATTGCAGAGTAGTATTCCATTGTGTAAATAAACCACATCTTCTGAATCCATTCCTCCGTTGAGGGACATCTGGGTTCTTTCCAGCTTCTGGCTATTATAAATAAGGCTGCTATGAACATAGTGGAGCATTATTGCATGCAGGGGAAAGCCTCTGGGTATATGCCCAGGAGTGGTATAGCAGGATCCTCAGGGAGTGTCATGCCCAGTTTTCTGAGGAACCGCCAGACTGCTTTCCAGAGTGGTTGTACCAGCTTGCAATCCCACCAGCAGTGGAGGAGTGTTCCTCTTTCTCCACATCCTTGCCAACAACTGCTGTTTCCTGTGTTTTTGATCTTAGCCATTCTGACTGGTGTGAGATGGAATCTCAGGAGCTAAGTTACAACATAAAATATATTCCTCATAGGGAGTCACAAACAATAATACATTAAAACACATGAGATTTCAAACATTGTGGTTTTGTTTAATGATGGAAAGATTATTCTACTTCAATACATATAAAATTATCTCACTTCGCTTGTGTTTAATGCATTAAAAATATTCCTGATTTGTAAAAGGTGACAAAAAGTAATGTTGTAACTATAGGTGGATCACATAGATGTGCTTAACATTTTTAATATTTATAAATATATAGACAGTCTGAGTATAGTAAGGACTGAGCAAATGCCTCTGAGTCATTTTCCTTCTCTATTTACATGTATCTCACCATTTCTAAAACTGGAGAATATTGCAGAGCATGAATAGCCTATTTGATATGCAGGTGGCTGCTTGTTGATAAACATTTTGATTAGTATTCTTGGCTTTTCAATATTTCCAACAAGGCTTCCCTCATCGGCACATGCTAATACATATCACTGTATGATCACCCAAGAGTTAAAGGAAAGATGTCATGAACTGAAATTACAGCATCAGTGGAGATGTAGGCTCAGTTTTGTGAGATATTGTCAAATTTTCTTTCATGTTTGGTTATAATCCTGTAATCAATGTTTGATATTCACTTTTCCAAAAATATATATTATCAAATGTTAATTACTGCTAAGATTCTAGGCAATAATTTCATACTTCACACTGCATTTTCTACTTATTTTTTAGATTGTATTTTAATTACACTTCCTCTTTCCTTTTCCTCCCTGAACCCTCTTTCCACATATCCCTCCTCATTATTTCCTTTGCAAATTCCTGACTCCTCTTTTTCACTAATTGTTAATATATATGTATGTATGTGTATATTTGTGTGTATATATATATATATATGTATATATATATATATATATATATAAAATTCCTAAATATAACCTGTTGGTTCCATATATTTCTACATATGTTTTCAGGGCTGACCACTGGGAAATGGACAGCTAACTAATTACCTGGGGAGAACCACTGTTCTTGTTTCTACGTTTCCTTAGTTGCATGTAGTTCATATTGTATTTTTAATACAAATTTATCTGACACATGTAGATAAATATTTTGTTCATATTTAAAAAACATTCACATTATCTTTAATGTGGTCTACATTTGTATCTGTATGTTTTTAATTTGTTGTTAGATTATTTTCTTACTAATTATAAGTAGAAAAATGAGCAGACATATCAACAAACAATTGAGAATAAGAGATGCAAAATGTGTTATTAACATATAAAAAGATTCCTAAGCTCACTCTTAAATTAAATAATAATAGCATAATAACATTTTATATAAGTTAGGAGAATATGTATTAGAAATATTTTTTCATCATTACCAGCCTTGATGAGAATATGAGAAAATAGATAGTCTTCATAAAGCATTAGTAGAAAGATAAACTGACTCTTTTTTAAGGAGAAAATTTGGTGATAGCTGTAGGAAACATTAAATGGCTATTACCTCAACCCATCAATCTTTTCCAATTATTAGAAATTATTCAACAGGTACGTAAAAAGATGTGTATGTAAGAAGTAAGTAACAGCAATTTAAAAAAAATAAACTGATGGACACCTACATTTGTATCAATGATATAGCTAAATAAAAAAGTGATACCTATGTGACTGGATCTTATGCACCTATCACTGAGGAACAAGAAAGGATAATATGCAAGATGCCTAAACTAGAAAAGGTTACTAGACTTTTCGTTTCACAGATTTTGTCTGTACTTATACTGATAATGTGGAAATGACCATCATTCGAGTGGCACCTAAAGAGTGAAGATGAGAATAGCTTGCTTTTTTTAAAAAAACTTAGTCCTGTTTTACAGTATCAATTTTACACCATCAGTTGCTATTACTTTACCACTAAAATATACTAATAAAGTTTTTTCTATTTGAAAATATGCATTTTTTTCTATTTACCTTGACAGTAGCTTAATGTTAAATGATCATTAGACGGATTTTCAATTCTCAGAGTATCACAGTCATCACAGAAATGTAGAACTCACATATAAAGTCATTCAGATGACTTATATACTTCCTCTGACCACGTAACTCTCCAAACAAGCTGTTACAAAAGTCAACTGCACTACTGCCTCCTACATGCATAATGGTTCCAACAGAGCCATTAGGGTGCCAGTTATATGGCAGGGTTCCTGCCAAAGCTATTACCAAATCATTGTATTGTTTCACACACTTCCTTTAACTTTTAGATGGTTCCTAAGGAACTGTTTTCAGTGCTATAGAAGTGTCCCATATAACTTATATCACCAGGGGAAAACATGGAAAGCACAGGCAAGAAATGTAAAAGAAACAAATCCCTTCTAGTAAATGTGCATGAATGATCCCTCATCGTCAAATATCAGAAGGGTAACTTCTCATTTGGGCATAAGTATTACATATCATTTAAAGACCTCCAGGTGTTCATCTAAGCATTTTTGTCTCACAACTCCAGATGTTCCTGTGAAACAATTTAGGTTCTCAAAATGGGACATGCAAGGCTATGCTAGTACAGTATTTATTGGCCCTGTATGCTATGTTGTCAGCTTCTGGGTGTCAAGTGTAGAAGTAACAGGGAGCTGTTATAGATTTCATAACTCTAATGGAATTTTGTCAGATCTTCCCTTGAATAGCTTAGAAAGAACTTAACTGTTCAACAAGGATGAAAATCAGCATGACTTGTGAGGAACTAAGATTCTAGCTCTGTCTTAAAGGTCTACTATGTGTCAATGGGAAATAACAGTAGATTTAACTAGTTAAAATCCTATCACTGTATTTTCTCTAATAGCATACTGTGCTTAGTAGAAAAATATTTTTTCAACTATTAAAATGATGTATTAGTTAAAGGAAGAGAAACACAAGGATTTTTACCTTTTTTGAAATGAGCAGAAATTAGGATGTACTCTACAAGGATCAAGAATTTCCTGAGGATGCCAGATATATATCTATATCTATATCTAGATCTAGATCTAGATATAGATATATAGATATATAGAGATATAGAGATATAGAGATAGAGATAGAGATAGAGATAGAGATAGAGATAGAGATAGAGATATATATCTGGTATCCTCAGGAAATTCTTGATCCTTGTAGAGTACATCCTAATTTCTACTCATTTCAAAAAAGGTAAAAATCCTTGTGTTTCTCTTCCTTTAACTAATACATCATTTTAATAGTTGAAAAAATATATAGGTTATATATAGGTTCATACTCTACACACACACACACAAAAAAAATTGGTAATGTTTCTGTTTCATAGAACAAGAAACTGGGGTTTGGGAAGTTTTAATTATCCATTCAATGGCTAGTAGTCAGGAATTTGAAAAGTAAGTACTAAAGATGGTGTATAAGATGTAAAAATAAAACTGCTTGTTAATATGCCAAACAGAAAGAAATAGTAAGAAATCATATTTGTTAATTTTAATAAAGTATGAATTACAAAGAAGTTATACTTACCTATAGTTTTAATGATAATGATACTTCTATTCAAAAATGCTCATTGATCAATTATTAGCTGCCAAATTTTGTATTAACTACTAGAGATGCTTGAAAAAAATGAATATTATGTATAATCCTCAACCTCAAGGCATTTCTAGACTGGTGGGAAATATTAATGTTCAATTAATTAAGAGGATTTATTACAAGTGACAAAACCAATTTGAGCTACATTAAACAGAAAATAACCACAAGAAGGGGCTAAATAGAAAGAACTGTTAAGTCATTTCCTTTTGAACATTGATCCATGTTATTTAGTCATATCTGTGAAGATTGACTAATGTCTAAATATTTATCCAAAAGAAAGGAATTAAGACCCTGTAAGCAAAGGATACAGTCAATAAGATAAATCGGCAACCTACAAGATTGGGGAAAAAAAACCTTCACTAACCCCACATCTGATAGAGGGCTAATATCCAAAATATATAAAGAACTCAAGAAGCTAACCACAAAATAAAGCCCAATCAACCCAGTCACAAAATGGGGTATAGAACTAAAGTGAGAATTCACAACAGAGGAATCTCAAGAGTCTGAGAAGCACCTAAAGAAATGTTCAAAGAGCTTAGTAATCAGAAGAATACAAATCAAAACGACCCTGAGATTCCACCTTACACCAATCAGAATGGCTAAGATCAAAACCTCAGGGGACAGCCCAAGCTGGTGAGGATGTGGAGAAAGAGGAACACTCCTCCGCTACTGGTGGGATTGCAAACTGGTACTACAACTCTGCAAACCAATCTGGAGGTTCCTCAGAAAGTTGGACATAGTACTACCT
This sequence comes from Tokudaia tokunoshimensis, assembly GCA_036184795.1. Classification (NCBI taxonomy): domain Eukaryota; kingdom Metazoa; phylum Chordata; class Mammalia; order Rodentia; family Muridae; genus Tokudaia; species Tokudaia tokunoshimensis. Next base: position 111,069,550 of record BTHU01000023.1, read on the forward strand.
GAGGACCCAGCAAAATCACTCTTGAGAATTTACCCAAAAGATGCCTCACCATGCCACAGGGGCACATGTTCCACTATATTCATAGTGGTCTTGTTTGTGATAGCCAGAAGTTGGGAACAACTCAGATGCCCCACAACAGAAGAATGGATATAGAAAATGTGGTTCATTGACACAATGGAGTACTACTCAGCTATTAAGAACGAGGACATTCTGAGTTTTTCAGGCAAATGGATGGTACTAGAAAATATCATCCTGAGTGAGGTAACTCAGACCCAAAACGACATGCATGGTATGTACTCACTAATAAGTGGATATTAGCAGGAAAAAAAACAGTAGAGAATACTCAGGAATATCCACAGAACTCAAAAAGTTCAACAAAGCTGAAGGGCCCGAGTGAGGATTCCTCAGTCCCACTTGGGAGGTAGAAGAAAGCAACCACAAGGGGGGAGGGAGGGAGGGACCTGGGAGGGACAGGGGCACAGGGTGGGGAGTGGGGAACATGATCTGGTATTAGGTGGGGGAAAAGGACTGAAGTCCTGAGGGTCAGCAGAAAGAATGGAAACAGGCAACCTCGGGAGATAGGATGTTTGGAGGAACCCTCCAGAATGTAACAGAGACCTGGGAGGCGAGATATTGTCTGGACTCAAAGGGAAGGACCCGAGATGAAATGCTCTACATTGGGGAGAGGGAACTTGTAGAGCCCACCTCCAGCAGGAAGATAGGGCATCAAGTGAGGGATGGGGTTGCAATCCCACAGTCACAACTCTGACCCATAATTGTTCCTGTCTCAAAGAACGGCAGGGATTGAAATGGAGAAGACCCTGAGAAAAAGAAGGTACAGTGATAGGCCCAAGCTTGGATCCAACTAAAGGGGAGGCTCCAAGGCCTGACACTATTACTGAGGCTTTTGAGTGATCACAAAAAAGGACCTATCATGACTGCCATATGAAAGACCCAACAAGTAGTTGAAAGAGTAAGATGCAGATATTTGCATCCAACCAAAAAGACAGAAGGTGCTAACCCCCATGGTTGAATTAGGGAAAGCTGGAAGGAGCTAAAGAGGAGGGTGACCCTGTAGGAGGACCAGCAGTTTCAATTAAGCTGGATCCCTGTGATCTCTCAGACATTGGATCACCAACCAGGCAGCATACGCCAGCTGACATGAGGCCCTCAACATATATACAGCCAAGGACTGTGGGGTCTCGGTATGGTCAGAAAAGATGCACCTAACCCTTAAGAGACTGCAGGCCCCAGGGAGTTTAGAGGTCTGGTGGGGTAGAGAGGAGTGGGAACATCCTCGTGGAGTCAGGGGGATATGGGATGTGAAACAGTTGGAGGGTGGACCAGGAGGGGGAATAAAATCTGGAGTATGAAAGAAAGAAAGAAAGAAAGAAAGAAAGAAAGAAAGAAAGAAAGAAAGAAAGAAAGAAAGAAAGAAAGAAAAAAGGACCCTGTATATAGTCCAGCTCTTAACTTCTGTCCAGAAAGCAGCTAAAATTAATCATGTGTACTTTAGTGTCATTGCTACATTCCATGGAAATAGAATCATTTTCTCAACTTGATTCAGATATCTAACAGAGTCTCATTAGCTACAACCAGAGGATAAGATCAATAATACAAATATTGCTTTTGGGGAATCCACCCAGTTGATTTTTAAAGTAGTCCCCAACTCCAAAACAGCAAGTATCAGATCAGCACATATAGCCCTACTAATGACAGTATAAAGTCTGCTTGCTCTCACTTTCACTGGCAAGTTCATCTACCCTTTTAGAGAAGCATTCTTCTACTGGTGTTAGAACCTATTTATTTGGGTTCCAATGTGAACTGAAGACTACCAGCTCTCTAGAAGTCCCCTAGGACTCTGTACCAGATTGGGACTGCTAAGACATCTAGCCTCATGGACCAATGTGGCTAGTTCTTGGTCTTTCAGTTAGGAGACAGCAATTATTGGACTAGAGAGACCATAGCCTATATGACTCTCTAATAAATCCCTTTTTAATATATGAATGTTCATTCTATTAGTTCTGTACCTTTACAGAACCCTGACTAGTACAGATAGTAATATCAGAATGGATTCTACAGAAACAGAATTGTAAGGATTATTTTGGGGGAGGGGTTGGCTAAATTTGTTTATTTTGTTAGTTTTTGAGGCAGGATCTTACTATGTTATCTTGGCTGGCTTGGAGCTGACTCTGTAATCCAGGCTGACCTTGAATTTATAGACAACCACCAGCCTCTTTTTTTTTAAAGCATCTGGAACTGGCTTTCTAACCTACTGATACCTATAGTTACTGAAGGCTACTCTCAGTATCATGGAGAACATTAAATATCCGTGGTCTTAAACTTATCAGGATAGATTCATTTGATTATCCTGATCTATCCATTTTAAGAAACAGCAAATTTAGTGACTCTATACGTAACAATTTTGACACTTGGTAGAAAACTAAGGAAAAGAATGATGCTACCTGGTTGCTTCTAACTTCTCTGGATAATTTGGCAAAGGACAAAATGAACTCCTTGATAAAATTAACCAACTTCTAATATCTCAGGGGACAGTAACAAATGAATAATGACACAATTAATTGATTGACTGCTGATGTATACAAATAGGCTAAATGTTTATAAGTGGGCTGTGGAAGAGCATCTTCTCCTCAGCAACCATGGAGTTCAAGTTATGGAAATTCAAACTCAAATCCTCAGTATATGATTACTTGCATACAATGAAAATTTAAGTCTCAGCCTCAGAGCATGTTAGTGCTGAAATAAGTGCACTAACTGGTAAGGATCCTAAAACTGCTGATGGAGAGGTGTAGGACAATCCATCTCAACATGAGGGCATTGAACTCTCCTATTCTGAAGGATTTAGCTCACCTGATCATTAATTCTTCACCCTTAGAATAGAATACTTCTCTACTTTCATCTACTGCAGTGTTCCCCTCTCCATATTTGCCTGAGTAAATTAATCCTTCACTGCAGAACTAGCAGTGATGTTCTTCTGTGAAGGAGGTGGCAGGCAAAACAATACTGATTTCACTCAGTGCCCGCCAATAGTGCTTCTAGACCTATAACCACATTCAAGGATAAAGAAGGGTAAGAAATACAGTCCATGAAAATGTGCAATATACCACTAAAGAACTTAATGAGGTTGCTAATTCACTGAAACAAAAGTCTGGGGAATATGTGTGGGACTGGGTTTTAAGGGTGTGTAATCATTGTAGATGGAATATAAAACTGGAACAGGGTGAGTTTTCTGATGTGAGAGCACTGAGTGCCGATTCTAGGCTTAGTATGGAAGTTTGCACAGCCAAAATTTGTCATAAGATGGCCTATTGAAAAGAAAATGACGATGTTTGAAATCGCTTGCCTTAGTGTTGACAAAAGGATTTTAAGGTTCAGGGAGACTGATGTTACAGAGGGTACTCTGGGCAAAACCTAATCCTCCATAGTGGGAAGGCCCAGATGTCCCTTCACTAATCCTATAATGTGAAAAATGCTGAAAGGGACACCAGCACACTTGAAAAACTCTATGGTTATTCCTTTCTTGTGCCAAACCTTAGGGTTGTAAATACCACAGCTCCATATGAATTAAATGCATGGTTCAGGTGGCAACACTGACTAACCAAGGGCAATGATAAGCATTGTTATGGCAATAGAAACACAGGTGAAACAAGGTCAATAATGGCCTGACCTATAACAAGCAGCAGAAGCAAAGTACTTTTCTATGGTTGCAAGTGTCATATGGAACTCTGACACTGACTAATAATGGATTGTGTTTATAGAAATGTAATCATGAAGAAGCCTGCTATGTTATATATGATGAGTATAAGCAGATACATTATTGAACAAATCCAAGAAAGGCTACATTGGATAGTGGCAATAGGAAATCTTGGCTCCTGAATCAATTTCTAGAGTTGAACCTATTTGCAAACCTTAGGTCCCTTGAATGAAGGGATGTCAAAGGTCCTCTGAGGAAGAGCCTTGGTGACATACCTAAGAGTTTTATGGCTAGTTTTTTTCAATCCTTCTGCAGAGGGACACATGACCTTTTACATGGGCCACTCTACACTGGGAAAAGGAAATAATCAGACTTTCCAGGGTCTATGGGATACTGGTTCTCAGAAAATAATTGGTACTGTTTATGGGAGAGACCCAAAAGCAAATGTGGCCCATCAGTTAAAGTAGGGGTTTATGGAGATTAGATGACCGAATTTTTGCTAAAGTCTTACAGCAGGCCCAGTTAATTCCAAAACTCATCGTGTGGTTATTTCCCTACTTCTAGAATGTACAACTGGGGGATATGTACTTAGAAGTTTGCAGAATTCCTATATTGGTTTTGTCAGGACTATTATGGTTGGCAAAAGCCAGTGCAAGTCACCGAAGTTCTTGCACTAGGAAAAATAGAGAACAAAAGCCAGTATCACATTCCAGGAGGGCTTGCGGAGGTTAGTACTACTGTCAAGGAACTGAACGATGCAGAGGTTGTGGTTTGTACCCCATCTCCCTTTAAAACTCCTATTTGATTTGCACAGAAGACGACAGATGGATCATGGAGAATGGCAGTTGACTATTGCAAAATTAATCAAGTAGCGACACCAATTGCAGCTGATGTACCAGATGTGGTATCTTTACTTGAGTAGATTAACACATCTCCTGGTACATGGTATGCAGCTACTACTTTAACAAATGCCTTTTTCTTGATACCTGTCCATAAGGACCACAAGAAGCAATTTACCTTCAGCTGGCAAGGCCAACAGTATGCTTTTACAAGTTTATCTCAAGGGCATATTAACTCTCCAGCACTGTGTCATAACTTAGTTTGAAAGGATCTTGATCATCTGTCTCTCCTGGAAAATATCACATTGATCCACTATATTGATAAATTAGGCTGATTGGATCATGAGAGCAGGATGTACAAACCACATTGGATTTGTTGGTAACACATATAGATTCTGAGGATAGGAAACAAATTCAAACAAAATTCAAGGGTAGAACTTCAGTGAAATTCCTAGGAGTCTGCTGTGTGGGGCAAATTCTGTATAAAGTATAAATTATTGTACCTGACCATTCCCACCATCAAGAGGAAGACTTATTTGGATTGCAGAAGCATCATATTCCTTACTGGAATATTTTATCTCATCCTATATATCAAGTGAGTTGGAAAACCTCTAGCTTTAAATGGAACCTGAAACAGGAGAAGACTCTTCAATACAGCAAAATGTCTGTGTAGACTGCTCTTCTACTGAGACACTATGATTCCAGAGACCTAATGGTATTTGAAGTATCAGTGGCTGAGAGGAGGGTTGCCTGGAGCCATTAGCACTTCCATATAGGTAAATCACAAAGGAAAACCTAGAAATTTAGCAGCAAAATTCTACCATCATCTGCAGACAACTGTTCTTTTGAAAGACAGATCTTGGCCTGCTATTAGGCCTTAGTGTAAAGTGAATATTTGATAATGGAACAGCAAGGTGTCAAGCAACTGGGCCTGCCTATAGTAATCTAGATAATGTTTGACCCCAAAAGTTATACATTAGAATGTACACAGCAGCAATCTATTATCAAATGGAGGTGGTATATATGTGATCTGGCCAGAGACGTTCCTGAGGGCACAAGCGAGTTATACAGACAAGTTGCCTGAATACTTATGGGTTTTACTCCCATTAAAATCGTTTCTACTCCCAGTCATGCTCCCATGGCATCTTGAAGTATTCCTCATAGACATTTTACTGAGGAAGAATTAGGGCCCTTTTAAAATAAATATTTTTATTTCATGCACATTGGTGTTTTGACTGCTTATATGTCTGTGTGAGAGTCAGATCCTCTGGAACTGGAGTTACAGACAGTTGTGGGTTGCCGTGTGGGTGCTGAGCATTGAATTAGGGTCCTCTGAAAGAGCAAGTACTGCTTTTAGTCACTGAACCATCTCTTCAGCAATTAGGGACTTTTGAACTGATGGTTCTCTTTCCTCATGCTATCCAAGCACTACTGAGAAAGGGAAAGCTGTATTTACAAACTCTTTCTGAGACAACACTGAAAGACACCAGTGAAGGGAAATCTTCATAGTAGGTAAAACTTTGGGCAGTATACAAGGTTATGCATTTTTTCTTGATGGAGAAATACCCATATGTCTTTTTCATGAGCTTTAGCCAATAGATGGGGTGGATGATCAGGAATTTGGAAAGAACATGAGTAGAAAATTGGTGAGGAATAAAACCTGGGAATAAGCACTTAAATAGGTCTTTTCAAATGGGCAAAGGATGTGAAGATGCTTGTCTTTCGTGTAAATGCTCATCAAAAAGTGACTTCAATAGAGGTCATAAAACACTGGATAGGATGGTCCAATTTTGTTGATAGGCAGCATCTTTCACAATCATTCACTGTTATTTTCTACTAGGCCCATTACCAGACTGGCTATTGTAGCAGAAATAGAATTTGTGCATCGTATCGACAAATGTACTTATACTAATCTAGGTGAACTGGTTACAGATGCAGCTAAGTGCCAGATCTTCCAGCAGCAGAGACTAACACTGAACTCCTAATATGATGCCATTTCCAAGGGTGACCAGCCAGCTACCAAGTAGCAGGTTAAGTACACTCGCCCACTTCCTGCGTGGAAAGGACAATGTTTTGTCCTTACTAGAATTGATACTTATCTGTTTATGGATTTACCTCTCTTACATCTGATGTTTCTGGAAAAAAAACTACCATATACAAACTCACAGAATGTCTTAGCCACTGTTATGATATTCTATACAAAATTTCCTCTGACTAAAAAACTCACTTAGTAGAGTAATATTATAATGGATCTACTCTCATGGAAGTCACTGGTATTATGCTGTCCACCATTCTGAAACCAGCCAACTTCATAGGAAAGTAGATGGTATTTGAAGACACAGTTTTAATTAGATGGCAGTAACCCAGAAGGCTGAAGCCAGGTTCTCTAAAACATATTATATGCTTTGAATAATTTTCCAGTATATAGTAATATTCTTCTATACCCAGGATTCACTGGTCCAGGAATGAATTAGTATAAATGGAATTGGTTTCATTCACTATCACCCCTAGTGACTCAGTAGGAAAATTTTTGCTACCTGTTCCCACAATCATAATTTCTCCTGGAATAGAACTTTTGGTTCCAGATGGAGAATGTTCCTGCTAGGAGATACAACAAACATTCCATTGAGATGAGACTCAGATTTCCAACTGGCCGCTTTTGACTTATGATGACCATTAGCCAACAGGCTAAGATAGGAGTAACAGTATTTTAAGAGGTGATTGGGGAACCAGACTACCAGGGGGAAATTACTGTACTTCTCCATAAAGGAGTTAAGAAAGATTATGCCTGGAATGCAGGAAATCCAATAGGGTATCTCCTGTAGTTACCATGTCCTGTGGTTAAAGTTAATGTGAAACTACAACAACTCAGTTCAAGCAGGATGACAAAGTGCACAGATCCTTCAGGAATAAAATTATGGGTCACTCTTCCTAGAAAAGAACTAAGATTATCTGAGTTGGTTGCTGAGGTTGGAAGAAATACAGAAGGGGTAGTAGAAGAAAGAAGTTATGAATACCAACTAATGTCATGTGATCATTCGTAGAAATAAGGGACTTTGTTTTTGTTTCCATTTGGAAATTAAGCATGATTAAGGAGATGTGCTTGTATGAAACATGGCAAGGGGTACACAAAAGATTAATAATCTTAGTTTTCAACTTGACTACATCCAGAATCAACTAAAATCCAAACAGCTCAGTACAACTGTGAGGGGCTTTCTAGATTAGATCATTTGAGTTAGGAAGACAGATCTTAAATCTGGGCCATGTCTTCAAGTGACAGGGCACATAAAATGACATGGAAGAAAGAAGCTTTTGATTTTGGTCTGGTTGTCCTAACTCTCACTGGTAAATTCACTGATGCTGTTGCTGAGGCATTCCTTCACTGGTGTTAATATCTCCTTCTTCAGGATTCCAACATAGACTGAAGACTCACAGATCTCTAGAAATCATTCAGGACTCCAGAACCAGATTGACACTGCTGAGACAGAGTTAATGACTAACTACCAGATTCCTGGCCTTTGAGTCAAGAGGTAATCTTTGGTGGAATAGCCATACAACAGCCTATATACCATTCTAAATCCCATGTTTGACAAATGGAAATTCATTATATAAACTCAGTTCCTTTAGAGAACATTGACTAATATGAAATAGTATTGTCATATTATACAAATTGATGAGGAGATCATTTGTTAGAGGCAAAGCTGTACATTAGGTAACCATAGGCCTGACTCAATGCAACATTTCTATCTATCCTTCAAAGAGTGGCATAAGATCATAGATAATTCAATAAAATATTTATCTCTTACTTTAATTCCCCACACTCAGAATATGACGTGATTCTCATTTATTGACTCTGTAATTATGCTCTAGATCCTGTGGCTAGATATTGAAGCTATAATGGAGAATAAGGTAGACCACACTTCTATCTAGTCTAGTGCTTACCAACACCTTTTGGGAGGTATGAAAATCTGGGAATCTATGACTTAGACATATGACAGATAGTTGAAACAGACTGTGAGAAGGCTATCCTGAAAGAAGCATGATATCAAACTGTTATTCAGGTCCCAGGAGTAAGCTAACTATTAAATCTGCATTTTCCTTAGTAGAAAGTTAAGTATTAATAAATGTTAAAGGATTGTCTTAGGACAAGTGGAAAAGATTTAAAAACAAATAATATTCTGTGAAAACCTAGAAAACATATCTATTTTCATTACCTGTTAGTTTCCCTTCCTGCTTCAAATATCCCAGTAGTGAAGTAGAGTTTAGTAAAACTTTCAGATTTTGTAACATGTTATAGATTTAAATTAGATTTAACAACAAAACAGCGTTAATAGTGCTAAAACATTTTTTTAATGCTTGGTCTATGGATGAAATGAATGAAATCAGACTTCTTAGGCAAAATTCAGGAAATTCAAGTAGAACAACAAAGTGCCACTAAGTCATACTGTCTACTTGTGGGATGGATAGAATTGTAAGCCTCTTTGACAGCACTTCTTTTAGAATCTTTTATGGTTGTATAACTCACCCAAATTAACAAGTTCCCTTATTTAAGCTTGCATTTCTCATTCACAGCAGTGAGGCTTAACTTATCCGAAAGTTTTTCATAATACTACGTCCATAGTATCATCAATAATTGAAAAAACAGAAAGTATAGGAAGACAGAAACAAAATAAAATGTTACCGACACTAATTGTATCACAGGGATAAGATGGCATGGAACCTGAACTACTGAAACCTGTAAGTCAAAAATATTTTAAGCATTTTTATGATTCAAATATAGAATTTATAAATTCAAGTTAATGAGTTAATGAGAAAGAAGCCCTGCTAGGCATGCTTTCATGAATGGATGATATCAGTGGGAAATAAATAGCTCCATTTGCATGCAAACACAAAGTTAAATGAGTTGAAAATGATTTTTTTTCCTCTGAATTAGCACTCATTTGGGGAAAAAAGAAAATCATTCACATTCTCAAGTTTTCTCTTAAAAAGTGTTAAAAACAGACCACTCCTAGTTATTATCAATAACAAGGAATGTCCCCTTTCTGAAGAATGACAAAAATAAAAACTTAATAAAATGATGAACTACCATATGCTTTTTTTTTCCTTTGAACTTTTTGAGTTATTTGCAATTGATGACATGAATAGAATGTGATTATAAGGCCAAGAGAGGAACATCTGGGGAAAAAGACCAAGGCCATCTGCTAGAGAGCACTGGAAAGTTATGAAAACGTCAGATATATGCCTTGTTAAAGCTAAAGCCATTCTAAATTCAAAACAAAATAACAGCAAAACAACAACAAGAAGATAAATGAGTGTTGTCTCTAACTGCCCTTTCAGCTTCTCTTCATAAGTGAAAAAGAGACAAGCAAGGCAGTATGTGACCACTAGACTAATCTCTGACAATTCCACTGTTCAGCCTTATGTGTTACTTGTTAGTCTGTCAGGGTCTATTTTGTGGACTAGGCTCTTGTCATGCTTGATTGAGGTAAAAACAACGTGTCGAATATTTGGAAACACTTGCCTTGAGCAGAATCAGCCGGAGCCTCCATGTCACAACAAACAGGAGAGAATTTAAAACCTGTAATATTAAATGTTTAAATGTTTTATTAATTAATCTTTGCCCATGTTGCTAGAGATTCTTCAAATTTCAACATGAACTCTTCATCAAGAATTTTAAAAAACATAATGGCATGAATGAAAAAAACCATATGTACCCTAATATTCCTCCATTAAAACAAAGATTTGGATCTATAATTTGTTGGGAATTTCACCTAGGTATTCATTCACCTTTGCATACAAATTGTTAAAAGAGTAGCTTTTATTTGAAATAAATATTCATAGAACATATTTTATTTTTGATTCTACTTCCCAACTTCCCTTAGATCCTTCTATTTCCAAATCAACCAACTCAACAACCATTCCTTTTCTCACTAAATAGTCATCTTTTTATCAACTAAGACGTAACCAAGAAAACCTGAAGAGTGTTTTTTAGAGTCAGCCCATTCTGCTAGAGGTTCTTGTACTTCAGTTAGTTCTTGTAGGTGGTGCCTTCAAAAATAAACCCTGAACCATGTTCCAAGTTGTTTAAAGATCACCTTAAGTTGTTTACCATAATTAATAATTAAATTTTTATGATTTTAATAATTTTAAATGTAAAAAAGCTGCATAATTTCACCTGTTCCCTGACTCTTTTTTTCTGATATTCATTCTTCACTCCATTTACTATGTTAACATTCTTTACCTTTTTGTGTTTGTAACATATAATAATGGACATTGTAATTAATTCTGATTGCAATAAAACAAATTTAAATAAAAAATGCAAAGATTTAGTAGTATTGAGTCATAAAAAATCCAATTTTACTTAATTCTACAATTTTCAATACTCCTAAAAGAAACCTTCCATTGACAATCATACAGAGATAAAAAAATGATAAAGTCTAGAATGGAAAATTCTTTATTGGTGAATGTTGCAACTGAATGTACTTAATGGTAATTCTTTATGTGTGGGGTTATAAGCAGCATGGCAGAGATGAAGATATTACAGAGACAATGGTGTCTTTCAATCTATCAACTACTGAAACAATGGAATCTCATGCTGGAAGAAGGGACAGGCACCAACCAGAGGAGGAACTTTTGTCTCCCAGAAAGCGATTTCAACAGTTCTGAGGATTGCTCCATAGCACAGAATATGATCTTTACATTTAAATTCTATTCGCACAGGTATACATTGAATATGGATTATATTTTCTACTATCCTCTTTCCTAAATGCAGCTTTTCCTGTCCCTTTGTTCCCCTAGAAAAATGTATTTCTGTTTTCATTTAATATGTACATATATAATTTAATGTGATTGTATAAAATCTAGGAATCTCAAATGAGAGAAAACACAGTATTTGTCATTTTGAAATGGGTTGAATTCACATATTATGCTATCATGAATGTGGGTGATAAAGAACTCATATCAAATTTTGACAAAGAAAATGATGGATAGACTAGATTAATTTGATTAATATTCATTTAATGTGCCCATTATGAAATTACTTTTTTGGTTAGAGGCAGAAGAACATACATTCAATACGCCAGCCCTTTCCTCAAAACTCAAAAAGAGAAAACATTTCATTTTCTAAAATGTATAAGGAAATAATATATAATTACAACATAATGATATTGCTGTTAGTACTTATTGTCTGGCAAATGACTGGTGTCTTTAAAATAATTGTGTTTGTGAAATAATTTCAGTCTAATGTGGTTAATGTGAATCTGTTTATAAACTCAGCAAGTTAATTTGTATCAAAATCGAGAGTCCCTACAGAGAATATGCATGCTATATAATTGTTCATCTCCTTGTTCATACACCAATGTAAAGCTAAAATACATGAAATGAGTACTTCCTATAATAAATCCCACTGGGGTAGCTCTGGAAAATAAAAATGAAAATAAAAGGTGAGTAATGAATAAGAAATTCACAATAATGCTGACTACATGAGATAATTTCTCTTGAGAGTTCCCCAGAAATGAAGACTATTTTGTGTCATTATAAATAAATGTGTCTATTTGCTAGATACTTAAATATCCTCCTTGTTCCTGGGACCCTGCTCTTTTGTAGTTGTATTCTGCATGCTAGATGAAAGACGGGCCAATGCCAGAAGTGGTAACAAAGCAAAACAGCAGATGTAGTTTTCTTACCATTTTCCCCATCAGACTTGCGTTCATGATCAGTGTCAGTCAAGGACAATGCAGAGTTGGCCCTACTGGACAGACAGGAACTATGTTCTGACTTCATGCCTCTTATCCACATTCTGAGTGCATGGTCAGGTGATGCTGCACCTTCTGTCTCTGTGTCCACATCAGATCCCATTTCTAGCTGGTAGCCATGCCGAGAAACACTGTGCATGTCTGTCTGGTAGCCAGAGCACAAAGTAGGAGGTGTTTCACAGAATTCTATCTCTGGAAAGAAAAAAGTTCAGACAAAAAAATATAAGTAATTTCAAAAAAAAACCCCATTAACTTTCACTTTTCTGTCCTCATGGTTCCCCCTTCCCCATTGCTAGTAATTAGGAGTTCTTGCAAAGTTAGAATTCTGGCCTTTTATTTCTGGTAGTTAGGAGTCTGTGCTTATTTTGCACTTCTGTTACTTAAAATTATGCTCCCATTGATTCTTACAAGGTTCTGGGGGAAAAATGCATTCTCAAAATAGCTTATAGCTACAATTTTTTGGTTGCACAAAATATAATGAAATAAGCGAGTACAATAAGTATAAAGTGTAGAGAGATGTCCTCTAAAGCAATTTTTTTCCTAGAACGATTATGTGATCTACACAGCACACCTATGCTTAAAATAACAAAATGATTTGTTTTTCTGAATATGTCATATATATTATATGTAATCTAATAAGTAATATAAAACTGAGAAAAACAATACATTCAAATAGATTTTTCAAACATGCTAAACTCTAAAATTATGAGTAACTAATGTTATTTTCACTATCTTCAAATGAGTTTAAGGCATACTTTTCCCAATTATTTTGTTTTGTTTTTAAAGCTGGAGGAGGATTGTATTATAGCTTAAAAGAAAAATTCCAGGGTGCACAAGCAATAACACCAAACAGCCTGGAGGAGAAGAGAGAAGGGGGAGAGGAAGAGGAAGAAGAGGAAGAAAAAAGCCAGGCCCTTTGATTTAGGCCTTCAGGGACTGCCCCAAGGCAGGGAGGGGACTTTAGAGAAAAAAATTAGGAAGTTCAAAGTGTTAGGGTAAACAGAACAGCTCTTTGGATAATTCAGAGAAGAAAGTCAATTTAGGAAACTGATTGGCTGTAGTTCTAGAACAGATAGAAAGGGTGGAATGAGGAGAGAAAGCACATTATCTTAGTTAAGGGGTAATTATTTCTTTGCTTTTTAAATAAGCAAACAAGAAAAACATACAAGTTAAGTATTGCACCTCGTCAGTGCTTCATGGTTTCGATTTTCTCCCTATCCTTCCAAATTTTAGAATTTTAAACAGAACCTTAGTGATCATGTCATTTTGTACCTAACCCTCAAGAGACTGGAGGCCCCTGGGAGTTTAGAGGTCAGGTGGGGTGAGGGGATGGGGACATCCTCATGGAGAAAGGGGGGTGGGGAGGAGGTATGAGATGTGGAACAGTCAGAGGGTACACCAGGGATGGTGGGAGAGGGGGTGTGGGTTGGGGAATAAAATCTGGAGTTTAAAAAGAAAAAAGAAAAAGGATATACTGAATATTAAAAGTTCACCTTCCAAAAACATATAATAGTTGAGAAAATAAAATCCAGTATGCCGATGGCATTTTTCCATGAGCCTACATCAAACAGCAAAAACCACTGTATTTATTTATTTATTTAGTTGGCTATAATACTCAAGGTGAGCATTATTTCTGCTAGACTCCAGTGAAGTCCTAGTAACCTACTGCATGAGTATCTGGCATTCTGTCTTAAAGTCAATTTATATTCAATTATAGTAAGGTGTCAAAAAAAAGGGGGAAAGATGCTTTAACAATCCCTAATAATTTAATGAAAAATGACCACATGCCAAGACATATCATCTGAAATGTCCATGTAATACTTAGATAAGGTAATCCGGGGGTAGAGTACACTATATAGGATTTTCCTAGACTGACATCAGAGACAGGGTATGTCAATTGGCCTGGAAAAGGCTTAACTGACTGCATCTAATCCATAGCGCATATCAATAAAATGCAAACTCTAACATGAATTCAATTCTTTGAATACAGAAAATGTCTTATACAGAAAATTATAAGATAATACATGATCTTATACCATGTACTAGAGAAAATTCAGAATTTGAATTTATTTGTCATAGTAACTATTTCTGGGATGCAAAATATAAAAAAAAATTAAAAACTTACTAAATACGGGTTTTAGAAGCCAATGGTAATGCTTGTTTAGTAGTTGTTATGTTCCTAAGACTGTACTTTTTGAAACAGATATTACATACAAATAAATCTGCTATAATGTGCTAGGAAAGTCAGTAACAATTAACCCTTTCAGAGTTAGAGATTACTTCTCAGAATGCTACTGCTTGAGTTCACTGATTAGTTTCTTTCAAAATAATTGTAGTTTTCTACTAGAATCTATGTCAAGTCGAAAGAAATGTCGTTTTAAAGACATGTAGGGTTTCACTTATCAAACATAAAATCTTATTAAATCATGCTTTTTCTGAAATAAGGTTTAAAAGTTCATTTTACTCAATGCAAATCTTAAAATTTTGGAATATTTATATGCTCATTTCACTATGATTCTTTATTTAATACTACAATGGTGGTGCTGCTACAGCCATGTGCTAATAAATACATCAGCCTACAGCTGCAAGCAAAGAACGTTACAGAGTCTCTTAAACACAATTTCATTCCTTCCCCAAGAATTCCAGTTCTCAAACTTGCCTGCCTCACCTGTAAGACTTGTTAAAACACACATTGCTTACTCTCACTCCCACTGTACCCTCTGGCTCAATGTCTAAAACATCTGGTATGCAGTTGGATTACATAGTTTGCATTTAAAAGGCCTTTAAGGTGAGGTTTATAGTTGAAACTTCTGCCCTAGCGATTTCTCTGAAATGGGTGAGGGAAAGCAGTCAATTTACAACCATGGTACTACCACAGATTTTGTTGTACCTGCTTGAATTCTGGAGACAAAGAAAGAAAATATGTGTTCTGAGTGGCTGTGAAGTACCTCCATATATTTTTCATAGATTTGGGAACTAATTAGGAAACTTAGTTCCCCCTGCCCCAAATTGGCATATATTTAGTTTCACTCAGGTGACAGCATATGAGATGTGACTTTCCAAAGATTTTTAATATGCATATCAGAGTCATGGCATTTATTGAAATAGGATGAGCAAATACAAATAAATAGATGACCGTTTGCCATTCTAGAATAATGAAACACTGGAATAAGATTTTTTTTCCAAGGGGGCACTGACATGTATAGCTTGACTCCATTATTTGTTGAAAAGATTTATTTTCTAACTCAAAAGAAAATTTGAGCATTGATTTGTTCCTTCCAAGTAAATGCCATTTAAGATTATCAAAACTTGCACAGGATAACCAATTTCTATTCAGTGCGAATTATATGTCATTTTGAAAGCAAAAACTAAATCATAAGTATTGTAAATTAAGTAAGTTAGACAACCTAAACTCAGAAAGATCCAAGCAAGATATGAGTTTTCTTTTTATGAATTGTTTTTTTTAATTGCATGAGATATTTTGTGAACACACAAACTGCATCATGATCTTGGGACATGAGGGTCATTCACAGCGGTCTATAATGAAAGCACTGTGCTGAACAGATCTAGTATTTTCTTTTTTTTTTAATTTTCTAAGTTATTTTATTTACATTCCAAATGATTTCCCCTTTCCCGTTTCCTCCCTCCCCGAAAGTCCCATAAGCCTCCTTCCCTCCCTCTGTTCCCCATTCAACCCCCTCTTGCTTCTCTGTCCTGGCATTCCCCTACATCCAGTCTTTCCAGGATCAGGGGTCTCTCCTTCCATCTTCTTGGACATCTATTGATATATGAATTATGTCTTGGGTATGAATTGTTAAAGGAGAGAAAGCTAGGGAGTGTGTGAAGAATCAGAGAAAAATAGAAATATTTTACTTATCACCATAAGTGATGTTCATTGAACTGTCTTACTTTCCTTTCTTGAAGTCAATGTTATCATTGCAGAGTATTTTCTTAAATATACAAAAGTCTGCATTCTGCTTAAAATTCCCATAGGATACATTATTTAACAAGCACTCTTAGTGGTTGTTTTTAGCCTTACACATATAACCTTGTTACCTAAAATGCTGCACATTCCCTAGAGGAGATAAAGTTCAACTGGGTTTCTTATAGATCTGTTCTTAACAAAGAGCTATCTACAAGAGAAATAAATGTATACTCTTAGAACACCTATGGTTTACATGGCTAGACCAGTAACATGGGAAACTAAACTTTAAGAATGAAACAGTGTATAGATGTTCAAGTAAGGGTATCTGCAGTCTCATGAGTATGTCCCTAATTTTTATTCTCAGAAAAAATGTATTTTATGGTCTTTCAAGATATCAAAAGTGTAAAGGTGTAATTTTTAAAACAGATAATAGGTTTGAGGAGACATTTCACAATAAATGATAAAAGAATGGCTAATAAATGAATAAAAAGATTATTATTACTTAGTTATCAGGACAATACAAACTAAAACTACAATGTGATATAGCCACATTGTCTAGTATAGATTACAAACACACAAATTTAAACAACAAAGTCTTAACAACAAAACAAAACAAAAATTTAAACAACACAAGAAATCCCTTAGTGGCCTGGTGTTCTATTGCTGTGAAGAGACATCATGACCAGGACACTCTTATGAAAGAACACATTTCTTTGGGAGCTTGCTTTCAGTTCCAGAAGATTAGTTCATTATCATCAAGGCAGGGAGCATGGTGATAGGCAGGCTTTGGTCACAGAGAAGTGGCTAAGAGATACACCTTGATCCACAAGCAGTGAAAAGTAGAGAGACATTAGGTCTGGCATGGGCTTTAGAAACTTCAGAACCCACCTCCAGTGATACACTTCTTGAAACAAGTTGGCAATCAACAAGAAAACACCCCCTAATCTTTTTAATCTTTGCAAACTGTTCCACACTCTGGTGCCTAAGCAGTCAAATATACGAGACCATAAGAGCCATTTTTTAAAGTTTTTGCAAGGCAAAAGACACTGTCAAAAAAACAAAGCGGCAACCAACTAACTGGGAAATGATCTTTACCAACCTTACATCTGACAGAGGGCTAATATCCAATATATACAAAGAACTCAAGAAGTTAAACTCTAGAGAGGCAAGTAACCCTATTAAAAATGGGGTACAGAGCTACACAAAGAGTTCTCACCTGAAGAATATCTAATGGCTGAGAAGCACCTAAAGAGATGTTCATCATCCTTAGTCATTAGGGAAATGCAAATCAAAACAACCCTGAGATTCCATCTCACACCAGTCAGGATGGCTAAGATCAAAAACACAGGAGACAGCAGTTGTTGGCGAGGATGTGGAGAAAGAGGAACACTCCTCCACTGCTGGTGGAATTGCAAGCTGGTACAACCACTCTGGAAAGCAGTCTGGCGGTTCCTCAGAAAACTGGGCATGACACTCCCGGAGGATCCGGCTATACCACTCCTGGGCATATACCCAGAGGCTTTACCTGCATGCAATAAGGACACATGCTCCACTATGTTCATAGCAGCCTTATTTATAATAGCCAGAAGCTGGAAAGAACCCAGATGTCCCTCAACGGAGGAATGGATTCAGAAGATGTGGTATATCTACACAATGGAATACTACTCTGCAATTAAAAACAATGAATTCACGAAATTCCTAGGCAAATGGTCAGATCTTGAAAATATCATCCTTAGTGAGGTAACCCAATCACAAAAGAACACACATGGTATGCAGTCACTGATAAGGGGATATTGACCCAGAATCTCGGAATACCCTAGACACAATCCGCATATCAATAGATTTCTAAGAAGATGGAAGGAGAGACCCCTGGTCCTGGAAAGACTGGATGTAGGGGAACGCCAGGTCAGAGTAACGAGAGGGGGTTGAATGGAGAAAAGAGGGAGGGAAGGGGGCTTATGGGACTTTCGGGGAGGGAGGAAACGGGAAAGGGGAAATGATTTGGAATGTAAATTAAAAAAAATAAAATAAATAATTAAAAAAAATAACACTCATCAAGTGCTAATAATTGTGGAAAGTTACTACAAGTCTTATACACTGAGCACAAAAACAAAATAGTGTGCTACTTTGGAAATTAGTCTAGTAGTTTTCCATTGATTAGATTTGTGCTAACTAGGAGCTAAGTTGTACTCCTGGACACAAATCACAGAGAAATTATAACCTTGGTTTACATTAAAATTTTATATACATTTGTTTATTGGTGCTTCATTTTTATAATAGCTAAAAAGTAAAAAGGATGCAACTGTCTCTAAAGAGGTAAGTGAATAAACCAACATATATCTACACAGTGAAATATTAATCGCTTCTAATAAAAGAAGGGATTTTTGATGTACAACAAACAGATTAACAATCAAAAAAAGTACACCAAGTAAAACAAGCAGATAATAATCTACATCCTGTGTTTCCAATTATTAAAAGTCTAAAAGTATGTAAATGAATATATGGTGATATTTTATTTCTGCTGCTGTGATAAACACCATGACATAAAACAACTTCAGGAAGAAAGGGTTTATCTCAAATGACACCTCAATGTCGCAATCCATTATTCCCAGAAGGCAGGGTAAACATTTGAAGCAGGAACTGTAGGGAAGGGTGGAGCTTGCTGGCTCACTTACTCTGAGGATTGGGTTTAGGTAGCTTTTTTATAGAGCCTAGGCTGACTTGCCTAGGGATGGTGCTTCCCACAGTGAGGGGAGCCCTCCCACAATCAACCAACAGTCAAGATAATTCCCTATAGGAAGGGTCATAGAAGAATCTGATTTTAGTAATCCCCTAATTGAAATTCCTTCTTCTCTAATGACTTTTGGTTGTGTTGATAATTAAAAATTAACCAGGAGAGATAACAATTTCAGAAATAGTAAAGTGTACTTTGGGCACAGTTGATTTAGTATATTTGGAATATATATATATACTTCTATATAGTTTTTCTGATGAGATGAGATTGTATATCAAAAGTAATGAAGATACTGAAGGGACTTTAAGTCAATCCATCTTCACAGATGGAGCCAAGAGTATCAGATCTGGAAGCAGTTGAACATGAAAAGAAATATTCTTTTACTTATATCTAAGCCAAGAGGCCATCAAGGTTAATGAATGCATGATATTTTAGTGATCCTCTAGGGCTCAATATTTTCATAGGAACATTAAATGACTCAAATTTAGATAGAAAATAGGATGGAACTGATCACTACTTAGCCTTCCACAGCTATATGAGCATCCACTAGTTGAAGATCATCAGACTAGCTTGAAATATTCCGATACATTAGATCACCCTATTGATGAGAAGAAATCAATTACTTAAATATTGAGGTGCAGAATAAATTGATGTGTACAATACTTTCTGTCTGAACGGAGAAGTTGATTTTTAAGTGGCAAGTATGGAAAAGTCATTTATCAGAACTAGAACAGGACAGTAATGATAACTCCATCACCATTTTTATAGACTTACTATTTCAAGAGTTTTGAAAGGTTCAAGGATTTATTATCCTTAAAATTCTACCCGTTAACATTCCAAGAATCTTCAAGGCAGCACAATCTGGACAAATACTGGGAGGTCAAGGACTATGGTTATTTTAGCTATGACTTGAAATACAGGGATTTAATATATAAAGAGTATAGATTATTTCCAAAATAATGAATAGTGATAAAATTATTTTAATTTTCATGTCATGACAACTCTTTTGAATTACATAGAAATAAAAGTTAATTATTTATGTAGTTTTAAAAAATAAGTCACTTGAGGAAATTCAGATTCAATTGTAAAAATAAATATCTAAAGGACAACTTGTTCTATGCTTCTGTAATTATATTCTGAGACTCTTAGGACACAATGTTACTGGTCAGCAATCAAACAGAAACTGTTTTGTGATAAATAGGCACACATAGATGCTAAATTAGTTCTTGTGTTATCATTAGAAATCTCAGAGCCTTAAAAGAATTGATGTAGCCTGAGTAATCAGTGAGAATCTCAAAATTACTAATGAATATAATATTTAAAATATTAAATGGAAAAAGCAACTGTGTAAATGCTTACTCAGTAAACATAAAATTATTAGTTTACAATCAGGCTATCACAAACAGGACTCCATTATAATGAATTCACAAAATTGAAAAACTATTATTGACCACTTTATAATCCATTACTAGTTTTAGGGAATATGCAATGGTTTATTCCAGCTCTAGTAAGAAATACAAAGAAAGTAATTAGCAGTCCTCGATATGAGACAAATAATTTTCACTACTGGAAACCATTTTCTCTTTCTCAGTTTGGGGGCTTTCAGAAGAAAATGATATCACATTTTCAAACAAATCAGTTCATGTGTCTATGCTCCTACACAGCTTCACTGAACACCCACTCAATTTCAAGTCAAGAAAATAAAACCAAGCAGTCTTCCTTGGTTTTTCCTGGTCTTAAAGGATTAGTTCAATTTTTAATTTCCTTTTCTCTTTATGAAAAACCTTTATCAATTGTTTGCCGCAACACAAGGCAGTGAGCAGAGTGAGTTTGCAACTCTGCGTCATGTCCTTTGCAAAGTTCCACAGAGAGTCTTTTTAAAGGCCCTAGTGATAGCAAAGTAATAAAGGCGCATCATCCAAACCTGACCTTTAGTTTCAGGCTGAGGGCACACCAGCCTTTTTCGGGTATAGGAGGGAGAGAGGGGGTTTCCAAAAGTGTAGGATTGGACTATGTGGTTATCAGAGAATATAAATAAAATAACCAAGCTTCCTGCAGCTTCTTCACATTTCCAAGTGCTGATTATGCCTTATTTCACTTTCAAGATCTCTCCATCTGTTTGTTATAGTGAAAAGGACACTAGCAAATCCCTGTAGGGTCTAAACCCAGAAATATAAACAGTTATCATTTGGAACACACTGCTATTGCCTACCTGGCAACATCTCAGAACATAGTTAAAAAAATCAACCCAGAATCTCTCGGAATACCCTAGACACAATTCGCATATCAATAGATTTCCAAGAAGATGGAAGGAGAGACCCCTGGTCCTGGAAAGACTGGATGTAGGGGAACGCCAGGACAGAGAAGCGAGAGGGGGTTGAATGGAGAAAAGAGGGAGGGAAGGGGGCTTATGGGACTTTTGGGGAGGGAGGAAACGGGAAAGGGGAAATGATTTGGAATGTAAATAAAAAAAAAACTTAGAAAAAAAATCAGGCTGAGGCCAAAAAGAATGTTCTCAGTAGAGTGAAACACTAGTCTGTAAAATAACAGCCCATATCAAAGAAGCCCAGCAAATAATTGCATCAAGTCAAATATATGAGTGTTGAGATAAGAGTCCAGAGGAAATTTAAACAAACTGATCACACTTAGAGATAGACCAAAAAAGTAATCAGTCTAAAGAGAAGAAAGATATTTCATGTGGGAGTAAGCAAATGATAACTATTTCCTCAACTAATTTTCACCTTAGAGATCCTCTCCTTTTAGAATGTATTCACATAAGATACCAGAACTTGCTTAGAAGCTACTGTAACAGCTCCTGATAGAGGGAAAAGGAGAGATACCTTCTGTACAGCCTTATGACAGGAGCCTGGGAAAGAAATCGGGACCCTAAAAGATAGTGGGATGTCCTAGACTACAGCAGAAATTTGATCAATGAAAACTTGCACACACTGCCTTTATTTCAACATTTTGAACAAGACAGGGACTTCCTGGCTTAAATGAGAAATTTTCAGGGCTACTGAACACTGCAAATACGTGGTGTTCAATGGCCCTAAAAATTTCTCATTTCTTACCTGTGTTGGTCCAATTTTCTGGCTACGCAAAACACTTTGGTGCCTGCATCCTTATTGTTCACTGTAGTCTTCCAGGTATCATTGTGTACTTCCATTGTGCTCACTAAGCATGTGGAGCTGTTTGCTCATTGTGTTCTGTGTGTGTGTCTGGAATTTTAAACTACATTAATCTACTGTACAACTCCATGTAGAGGAGTAACACTGTTAATGATACTTGCGAGAGTTTCACACATGTACTTATAACGGCAAACAATTTGAATTCTGAAATGTTCCACAGCTCTCTGATAGCATTTGTTTTGTGATGAAAAAGTAAGATGTCAAGATAGAACCTGAATCAATGCCCACTAGGAGTTACTGAATAAACTACATTCCACTCTGTTGAGGGATTATTACTAACACCTTTCACAGATACCCTGTGTTTGCCTTTGTGGTGCCAAGCACCTAAGATACTTCTTTTATGATTTCTAATGTATCTGATACACGTATGCATATGCATTCTGTCTCAGCAATCTCATGAAGTTTTCTCTAAATTTCCTCAATCCCAGTAATTTTATCTTTCATGGTAGCACTTTGAACTTCTTACACATGATTGCATATTTATATCATATATTGTCTCTTGAATTAGACTGTTGCCTCCTATACAGTATATTATCTTCTAAATTTTTGACATCTCTCAATCACCCTGAGTGAGGTAACCCAGACCCCAAAGGACACACATGGTATGTAAGTGGATATTAGTCAAAAGTACTGAATAGCACAAACCCTAAGAAGTTAAACAAGAAGGAAGACCCAAGTGAGGATGCTTCACTCCCACTTAGAAGGGGGAATAAAATAATCATGGGAGATAGAAGGAGCAGAGACCTGGGTGGGAGAGAGAAAGGGGAGGAGAAAGGGGGCAGGATCAGGTATGGGGAGGAGAGGGACACCTAAAGGCCCAGAGGGCCAGGAGAATGAATGGAGATATGCAGCTGCCTGGGGTGGGGGTTGAGGGAACCTCAAGAAAGTTCCAGAGACCTGGGATGAGGGAGGCTGCCAGGATCCAATGTGGGAGACTTTACCCAAAATGCTGCCAAACCATGGGGATATGGAACATGAAGAGAATACCTCAAGTAATCAGACAGGACCCGTATCAAACCACCTACAAAACTTTCTACCCCAAATTGCTCCTGTCAACTTTCTGCCAGCAAAAGCGGACAGACAGTATATTCTTAGGTTTGTTCCAGCACTTGTTCGAATAACTTGGTAATAGTGTAATTGGCTTAGTTAACTGATTATATTTTTAAAAGTCACCTTATCTACCAGACTACTAAATCAATGGACATAAGAAATTGTAATTTCTCAGAAAATCTTATGTCCTGAGAAGAAAAGCCTAGGACAACCAGAATGGAAATTCTTCTCTACAGGAGCTTTACAATGATATTGAGACAGGGTGAGGTCAATAGTATATGGGACACACCTGACCTTGACTGCTAAGATGTAAATAGCCTAAGCCTGTTCTACATCCTTTCCTCTCACTACAAGACACAGATGAAGGTCATGAGGGAGTCAGTGTATATCTTTGTTCCTATTCCTTATGATGGCACATTGATCACTACCTTTTTACTAATTAATTTGGCTGCTCTAATTGGCTTATAGAGGATAGGTAGGCAGTTATAGCTTCTTAGGGCACAGATTGTGTGTTAGGTAGCTGGAGATGATTCCATTTCAGTCTCATTACCATAGTTTTTAAGGTAGGTTGAGAGCAAATTTGGTTTTAGGATTAGTTAGATCATCATATCCAGTTAAATGTTTACTTGGAATATAATAGGATGTTCTACCCATCAATATTTACCAGAGAGAAATGAAATTGCATATGAATATAATGATGTATATTTCAATGTTTATTGAGGGCTTGTTTTGGAGAGATGAGAGATGGAAACAACACAAAAGGCCATTAACAGAAGAAGAAATTCAAACTATATGCACCCACATAGTTGAATAGTACTAAGACATAAAAGGGAAGAAAAATTATTTACACATACAACAGCAAATAATATTAAATATTTATAGTAGATAAATATGAAAATAATTATCCTGAGTTAAAGAAGCAAACAAAGCCTGACATAGTGCATGACTCCAGTTTGCACACTGTGTATATTGAAGCAAGGGATCATAAATTTGATGCCAACGTACGCTACAAAATGAGGCAATTATCTGTGATGGCTAACATAATCTGTCAATCTGATAGAATTTAGAATGACCAAGAGGCAAAGTTCCAGCTACATTTGTGAGAAACTATTTAGATTAGGATAAGAACTGGGCATGCTTGTGAGGTAGTGCCTATACCAAGTTAATGGGAATGGGAAGACCTACCCTGGCCTGTGTCTTGTTCAGAATGAAATGGAAGAGGCCCACCGAGTGAGAGCATTTATCTTCCACTACTTCTTGACTATACATATAATGTGCCAGCTATCTCCTGATACTCAAGCTGCCAGAGCTTGCCTGCCATGATGCAGTGTACCCTTGAATTTTACACAAAATAAGCCTTTCCTTAAAATTCTTGGATCATTTCTTAACGTAATTCCTTTATACATTCTCTGAGAATTTCAAACAATGTATTTTGGTCATACTCATTACCTCCTTCTAATTTCCCCCAGATATTTCCGTTAGAGCACTCCCCACCCAAGGACACAACGTTATGGTTCTCACCCCACCAAACACTTGTGTGGTTTATTTATTTATTTATTTATTCATTTATTTATTTATTTATTATTTTTATTATTTATTGGATATTTCATTTATTTACTTTTCAAATGTTATCTCCTTTCCTGGTTTCCCTTCCAGAAACCCCCTATCCCCTCCCATGTCTCCCTGCTTCTCTTAGGGTGCTTCGCCCCACCCACCCACTCCTGCATGTTTTATAAATGTAGTGTGTATAGTTTGTGATAGCTGACCACACCCAGTCATGGGACATGCCATGGAGTATGATTGATATACAAAATGTTAAACCACTGAACAAAACTGACGTTCCTTCTCCCAGTAGAAGAGCTGTTCTCCCAGTCAACAGCTCTTCAACCATGAATACAAATCTATGCAAACCTCTCCTTTTCCATGTTTGAATTATTGTCTAGTTGGTAAATGTGCATATCTTCTGCATGCTACATACTTTCTGTGAGTTCATATGTGCATGTTGTTTCTGTTTGCGTCTGCTTTCTTGTTATCCATTACCTCTGGTTCATATAACCTTTTAGTTCTCTCTTCCATGAAGTTCCTTGAGCTTTGGGGGAAGGAATATGACCAGCTACCAATGGTAGCTTACAACCATCTGTAATGGAATGTAATGCCCTCTTCTGGTGTCCCTGAAGAGTGGCAGTGTATTGAAACATAAAATAAAAAAAAATTTTTTTTTAAAAAAATAAGCTTCTTGGTTGAGAGATGCAGTGTAATAAGTCACTAGGAGTAATTTTAATGCTATGTCTATATAAGAGAATACTAGTAGTAGATTTCCCCTAAGGCTAATTATCTACCTAGTCATGCTAGGTTCTTGTCTTCATTAAAAGTATCGGGAATGGGTTTCTTTGCAATAGTGGGGTTTTATAACCAATCAAAAAGTGGCTGTTTACTCTCAAAACATTTATGCTACTATTACACTATTCTACCAATGGTTGTATTTTCTCGGGAAGGTAGCTTATAGCTCACAGGGTTTGGTCAAGTATTTTGTTGCTACATCAAAAAAGTAAATAATACATAGAAGGATAAGCGTGAGGCCATCCTTACCTATATATTAGAGCCATATCAAAAACACAGCAAAACGAAAGTAAAAAAAGTCAGATAAATATTCTAAATGCTTCAGGATTCTGCTTATGACAAATTATATAAGATACAAACTAACCCACGGTGACAGAAAGCTGATTAGTTGTTGCTTGCTGGTGGGTAACTAGAAATCAAAGGGTAAAAGGACAATACAGAAAGACAAGAATAAAATTTAGGGGGATATCTAGGCTCACTGTGATGATTTCATATTTTCAGGATTATGTACATATATCAAATTTATGAAATTTCACATTTAAATGTACATAGTTTATTACATATCAATTATATTTTAACAAAATGGTTTGGAAAACAAGGGGATGATTAAAATATTTTCTGTTTACCTAATTCAAATGTTCTAGTGAAACCCTGGGAGCTATACAACAAAGTAACCAAGTTTATAGGACAGGCTAATGGGTTTCGTTTCACAAACTGCCTTGAATGAGAGAAATGACAAATTCCTTTCAAAGTTTTTGTCATTTGCTTTCAGTCACTCCAGTGGAATCAGGACAGCTTAAATGCTATATGCTGAAATGTTAGACTAATGAATGCTACAATGACTAACAAATTCAGTTTGATCCTATCAATGACAAAGAGGATTTATGGACCCTCGGTGATAAAATACCATGACGGACCACATAGATTTAATATCAGGGACTCCATCCACTTTAACGTGTTAGATGCTTTGGTTTTATTATGTAAATAGAGATTTCTTTCACAATCCTCCTTATTCACTATGGTTATATGCATAACTCTCTCAAAGGAGAATAAAAGAAAGGCTAGTGTTAACTCAGTCAAAATGCAGACCATGCTTCAAGCATCCCTGAAAATACACCTTTCCACAACAGGGAGTTAATAATTCTACTGTGTTTTGAGACAGGGTTTCACTGTGTACCTCTGGCCTATAGAATGACTTAGTTATTACACCATTCAATATTAACCAAGGGGAAATAAGACATAGCAGACTGCCATAGCTTTTAAACATTTTTATAATTAATGCTTTTTTTTCCTTAGAGTATAGTAGATAAGAACAGAAAAAATATTTTTGATAGTGGTTCTCTACATTATATGCTTACCATTAAAATGTGTATTTAAATAGAAAGGTCACTATTAGCTGTGGAAAATGAGAAATTAATTTACCTTTGTTACCAAAAAAAATCATAAGTAAATGAAACACAAGATTTTACTCTAATCATCTGGTGTAGTGTCTCTCAGTTAAATACTTATTCCACAGTCCTTGGCCACAAGTAATTGGAGGTCAGGCTAGAAAAGAACACACAGAGTCACATATTAGGATAAGAAGAAAATAAATCTAAATGTGTTTTCAGGGTTTTCATGTACCAAACCTTCAAACATATGTTATCTTATTTAATCCTCACAGTATGCTCTTGGAGAAAAGCTGTTATTATTACTTCTGTTTTCCCAAAGAGCAACTGAAGCTCACAAAGAAATGAAATGACTTGTCTAAGGCTGCATGGATGCTAAATGGCAAAGCTAACTCAGAACAATTTTAACATCGGGCCCTAATCACCTCACAAAGCGCATAAAGTTATAAGTAGCCCATTCAAATTCACAGCCTAGCTCCTATTTGTGTGATGTGCATGTGGCTGAGGCAAGAACTTCCTGCTTCTTGCTTCCCAGGTTTCATTCAGTTTGCTGCTGTTTCTATCTGCATTTTCACAGCCAGTTGCCAAAATACTTTGAGGGATATGGCAGCCAGAAGACAACGGGCATTTGCTCCATCACTGACAGCCTGAAAAGGGACCCTTAAAGTCTGCATATATTAGCTCATCATTGTTCTGTTAGTTTAATGTATTTTATACTTCCGCCTGAAATATGATTCCACTTTGTACTAATTCTTATGGATTCCCATCACTACCATCATGTCACTTTGACTCATTGAAAACAGCAGCGATATTTTAGAGCATATTTTGTGCTTCTAGACAACACAAACAACATCTGTGTCTGCAGGCAGACAAATAAAAGAAAATGTTGGCCTTTCCTGTGTTTAGCTCCTGAGTGAGCACTAAGCAGCTGCCTTGAGGAGAGTTTTGGAATTATTTAACAACCTTAACAATTAGGAGAGGAATATTATTCACTGGGAACTCTGTGGTGGTGGGGGAATACCATTAGCACATTTTTACCCAGTCACAGGGGACAACCATATCCAAACATGGGAGCATGTCTTGTTTACAGGATAGGATTATAATAACAGGTTAAATAGACTAGACCTAAATTTGTGATCTACCTTATGAGTTTTACACATTTCACACATTAAGAAAAGTGATTTGCCTGGAAAATATTCTCTACTTCTCTATTATGTGTTTAGAACCAATTTTATTTATTTGAAATTTATGAAAGAAGTGTGACACTGAATAAAGTTGTGTTTCTCTTTAGCTCATATGCTAACCTTGGTGCTAACACTACAGGCAATTTGAATAAAATGAAACTTCTAAGCCTTTCATTACTAGAAATAAAATACAGACAGAAACAATAACATTATGCTTTGGAATAGGAAAGTTCTAGAGCCCAAAAGTCTTATTAACATAGTCCAAAAAACATAATCCAAATGAACAAATTGATATTTTTAGACACTTAGGAATGGACAAACTGTACATGATTGCATACTCATTTTCCAGACAGGAAATATGAACAGGTCAAATAATTTATGAAGATTGTTCAAGACTGATTGTTCAAGACTCTATATAATATAGAATGTGAGTCTATGCAAAGCCTGGATGGTTGACTATATTTATTTAGTTTTTAGTCAACACCTTAGGAGAAAAATATCATAAATGATTTGATGTTATATTCAGACAACACCTGCTTGGCTAGATTTTCATTTTCAACAGTTACTTGGCTACAGCACTGGTTCCAAGGCTTGCCCACAATACTTACTGTTCCTATCTACAGGGAGTCGGAATTATAAATCTAACAAATATGACTGAACTGTGAAGATATTTTTCAAGAGCTGGGAAAAATGTTAGGTGCTTTAAATCTCAGATACTCGAGACTGAAGCTAGCCCAGGTAAAGTAGTGAGAATACATTTGAAAATCTCAAAAGCAAATCAAAACAAAAAAAATTATGACAGTTTAGTATTAGGATATAACTCAAAGTTATAATATTTGTGTAGTGTATACAAGATCCTGAGTTTAATGCCCAGAATTTCTAAAGAATTTTTTAAAAATATACTCAGCAGTCTTGGAATTCTGAGGCCATGAGTTCTAATCTAGAATGTAAGAAAAATCCATTAAATCAGACAAGCTCTAATATAATGGCACTTTTTTCAGAAACTAAAGAAATATTAGACACCTATTCATGCCATCACAGAACTTATCCTCTAGTGGGAATAGATTTATTCTCAGAATCACATCTTCATGTTGGTCTCTAAATTATCAGAATTAATTCAGAATTCTTTCAGAAATTCAGAATAAACATACTATATACAAGCAGCAATACACACGAATTTGGCTTCTTCTATACAAATGAACATTACTGGGTAAAAAGCCACATCCATGTCTTCCGTGTATTCTCCATGAAGAGGAATTAAAGACCTTGAAAGGTTGTACTAAGACAGGCTGCATTTATCCCTGCATGTCACATTTACTTTATTTCCTGAAATGTTTCTTTGGCTAAATAGTTTGGAATTCAATATCTTGAAGGGTGCAGTGATAAAGTGATAGAGATGAAAGGGAAACCCCGTCTTCCCAAACTAGATATCATCTCAAATAATAGATTCAGAGATTGGTTCCTGGCGCAAGTTGAAGGAGATGGTATAAAGGGGGAATAAATAGAGGCAGGACACCACAGCTTATCTGAAAAAAATAATCAGTGTATCACAATTTCACTTTATAATGCATAATAAATAAATAAAAGATAAAAGGAGTTATATTGTCCTATATAAATGTTGAATATTTGCTATCAAAATAACAAATCTCAGCTGCATTGTTTAAAACAGTGCTCTTGTTGACATTGTAGTAGTTTTAGCATGAGGGTAAAATAATAGATTAAATTGAATTCATCAAGCGAGTAAGTGTTTTTTCTTAGCCTACATAAGAAAGGCCTTAAGAGAGGTATAGAAGGAAAATGAACTATAACAGCCATTTTGAATTTGACTTTTCATATATGTAATTGTCTCAAACAACTAGAGCAGGGGCTACTCCAAAAGCTGTTGCCTGTGCATTGGATATGTTCATCTAGCTGGCCTGCCTTTTCTGGCCTCAGTGGGAAAGGAAGTACCTAGTCTCACTGAGACTTGAAGTGTTAGGTAGGGAGGATATCCAGAGTGGTCCCACCTGCTCAGAGGAGAAGGGGGGGAGGATGGGGGAATGATTGTGGGAGGAGGTGACCAGGAGGGGAGCAGTGAGCTGGATAAAAAGTAAATAAGCAAAACAAACAAACAAACTGACAAAACTAATATATAAAAATAAAAATAAATAAAAAGAATTAAAATGTGGCCACTTACACCTACCATATGCTTACAGATATTATCAGCTTGATTTCGTTAGTAAATATTTTATAAATGTAAATAAATAATAATCCTTTGTATATGTTCATTTGTTTTACTTTTAGTAGTTTATATGTCTGTGTATCTGTGTTTATATCTGTGTGTATGTGTGTATATGTGTGTGTGTGTGTGTGTGTGTGTTTGCACACATGTGTAGGTGCCTGAAAAGTTCAAAGTCCAGAGGTATCAGATGTCCCAGGGTCAAAGATAAGGAGGGTGTGAAAAGACCAACATGTGTTTGGAGAACCAAGCTTGGATCATCTCCACTACTAGTAAGTGTTTTTATCCATCTAGCCACTTCTTCACTCATCTCACTCTGTATATTTTTAATGCAAGCAAAATAAATATTCTTGTTCTTTTGGTGAGGTGGCAGAAAACTACTTAGAGTTTAGAGATGCACTAGTGATGAATGAGTAGAACACCATAAAGCAACAGGAAAAGATTTTTTTTTTTACTAAGAGTACTCCTATTAGTACAAAGTTTGTGCTTCATGACCCAAAGTAGATAATTCCTGTAAAAGCTCCAGTCACATAATGACCAATATATGGTACGTACCAACAGAAATGAGTGTTCTTTGTAAACATGATTAATAAACACTTGTACATGCACACATGTGCACACACACATACAAACATATGTAAACCAACATCGTAAACTTTGACTATAGTTTAATTTGTAATTTGTGAAACACAGGAGACTGACTACAATATAATGTTGTTTAGATGCTAAACTCCAGCTAGGGGTAAAACAAACATGTTAATGCTTGTTCTCAGAAGTAGAGAAAGAAATAAATTTTATTGTATTAAAAAGTACAAAAAAGAGGACATAATTTTCCTACTTGTGACATCATGCAAAGAATTAGCTGTCATATGAAATTATGGTACTTTCAGATTATTACAAAATGAACAATAATAATGAACAGAGCCACCCATCAGTTAATCTAGTGTTTTATATAGATGATGCATTATGCATTCTTTGCATATTGTTTATTATAATGGATTTCTGAAATGACTTTTCAAGATTGGGCTGATAGTTTAGCAGATGAAGAACTGGATAGATTAGAATACATGGCCTTGTTCTTATATCAATTTAGCAGGAGGGATGTTATATTTTCACTTTATAACAGGAAAAAGGATCTCAGCATAGATAACACTAATTGATATGCTACAGTGGACAGCACAAAAGCTCATAGGGACTCAGTCATACAGAAAAAAATTCTATAGGTAACTGTGGAATGTTGTGATGGGGATACATAGTCTTCCTCAGGGAAGAACAAACTAATTGTTTATCCAATACCAAATGGTCAGCCTTGAAAGCATATACATACATATGTAACAATAAAGAGTAAGAGGCCATATGTTTGAAAGAGAGCAGGAGGGTATAAATGGGAAGATTTTGATGGAAAATAGAAAAGGAGAAAATTGTATTACAATCTCAGAAACTATAAAAACGTTAAAAATTATGTCTTTCTATGTAAACAGTCTTGTGGTAGTAGTCAAGGTTGCCCTTATCTAATAGGAATCCCTACATCCAGAGAACATAATTTATAGTTATAGAAATATGACACATTTAATATGAAGAGTAGGGGGAACAATCAAGACAATAAGCATCTGGAAGGGGATGATCAGGATGGTGGCACCTTGTAGAGGTGGTAGATTAAGCAACTAGTGGATGAATGCAAAGGTTTGAATAGTCCTGTTAGTATGATTTGAGCTTTTATGTGTTTTATGTGTTGTTTAACTTAGCTTTTTTAAGACTACAAAAACTGTAAAGCTAATATAATTATTTATTCCAAATCTGATTCTCCTCTTGGTATTGATGTTCAGTGAATAGTTACTATACATGCATTGGTTAAGGTTAGCAATTTAGGTATTATCAGTTCCATATTTGACACAACACTAAATCATATCTTTTTGTTTTTCCAGGTGTCTATACCTATGTGTGAGTCACACATATATGTATACATATACAAGCATGTGTGTGTGTGTGTGTGTGTGTGTGTGTGTGTGTATCTTCTGGAGGACAGAGGATGTTGGGTATCTTCATGGACCATTTTTCAAGGAATGAGCTTCTTGCTGAAGCTGAAGCTCAATGACTAGGCTAGTCTAGCTAGTCATCTTTCTCCAGGGATCACTTACTAAGCTTTCTGAGTATTAGGATTGCAAGGCATTTGTCATGCCTGTCTGATATTTATGTGGGTGCTAGGAATCAGAACACTAGTCTTCATGATTGTGCAGCAATAGTTTTATCCATTGAGATATCTCTCCAGCCTCACATTAATTTGTCTTATAGTTATGCCTTAAAGCTATCCAATTCTGGATGTTTCTTCCAGAATTTTAATTGTAACAACCTTCTTTTTATTTTACTCTATTTGTGTATGGTGTTTCATCTTCTCTGTTCTGTCCTTTCTATCAATTTATTTGGATAATCTTATCTTTCAGATTTTAATCCACTTTCTTGATCGTCTAGATCAGATTAAGCTATTTTTTTTGTCCAAAGCACTAAACACAATTATAACATGAGAATTACTTATTTAATTATGTACTGTCATTGTATATATAGTCCACAAAACAATGTTTGATACATTGAAAAATAAATCAGTATTTGGTAGATAAAGGAGTGCTTTCAAAAAGCATTTCAAGCAAAGATCAAATCATAGTACACACACAGGAATGAAGATGCCATATCTGGAGGACTGATTACAGTGTGAATATAGCTATAGCACAGGGCTTTTTGCTCAGTAAATATGCTAGGCTGGCTGGTTTAGAGGTTTCATATAAAGGACAAAAATAAAGATACTATTAGAAAGGATGATTGTGCCGGACTTGAAATATTAATTTTTTCAGAATTTTTTGAACTGCAACAGAGTAAAACTTAAGCCTTAAGATAATTAAGAACCGCTATGAACACCTACAGATTTTCCAGCTGCCCTTGTATTCTCCACTTCAGGCTAGTGCTTCTAAATATTTGTTTCTATTTTAATTATCTTTAAATAATCCCATATGGGATAACATGCTCCCAATGATTTCCCCCAAATTGTTATTTTGTATTTTACAAAGAAGTTCCTAACTTGATGCTGAAATCATAACCACAGTGCTTGTTCAAGTGATGGTTACCTAATTTTGTTTGGGTCAATCTTACTAGCATACATTTTTATGGCTCATAGGATAACCTGGAAAACTCATGCTAATACGCAATTGTCTTTATAACAATATTTGGAGGTGGGATCTTCAAGAGGTAAGTTGAGCCTTGTAAACTTGTTAGTGCCATTATCTTGTGAGTTACCTTAAGACTCATAGCAGTGGTGATATGGAACCTAATCCTCCTGGAAAGGGGAGATTGGGGGAGAAATTCTGTGATGGAGGTACAAGGGAGGGACAGCATTTGGGATGTAAATTAATAAATAAATAAGAAAGAATGAATGCCAAACAACAACAACCACAACAACCACCGAAAAGAAATTTATAAAATGTCAACTTGGGCCCCTTTTTCTGTTCTCCCTCTCTCTTTTTGTTTCTATTTCTCTCTGCCATCTTTGTACATTTTTATTTACCATGATAAGCCATTGACAACATGATGATATGACAGGCTTCTTCTGAGCCTGTATAAGAACACAAGTGACTTGCTCCATTCATTATAATTTATTCATTGATTCATCTAGCTGTCTCATGATTATTAACTGAAATAGAATCACTTTGCCAAGATTTGCTCACAGCCTTCCATAGTAGGAAGGTAATACGGAGGTGGAGATCTCTGTATTGTGACATCAGCTCTTTCTTTAGGAATGAAAGAATTGGGAGTAAGGGATGCATAACATTTGAACTCAGATCCAGGCCCTATTATTGAGTCTGATTTCACATACCAGTTTAATCAGAGAATTAAAGAATGCATGCGTTCTTTACTCATTATACACAGACTAGTCAAAATAAGTTTAATATCTAAGCCTGGACTTTCTATATAGTATAAGAATTGATAGGTATATGTATGTTTAGGAATTAGGAAGGGGCTGGTGATGAAACGAATCTGCTGAAAAGTTGAAAGTGTACTCTATTTTCTAAGACAAGAGAGGAAAAGCATTATGGTAGGGATTGAGGTTTAAAATAAAACTCTAAGAAAAATATACTATTCATTACCTACATAGTTCACTAAAAAATAAAACTGTAAAAGAATTTATTAAAATCACAATTTAAAAAAAAAACAGAAGAGAGTCAGTTAACATCTAGTTTGTTTTAGATCTTTTACATCTATTTCCCATTGTAAAATATAATTATCAAAATCCATTCGGGAAGGTGAGTACTATTCAATTTATAAATAACTCAACATGCTCAAGCAAACTGTCAATTCATATAAAATTGACAAAAGCAAGCACATCTGGGATTTGATCAGGGACTGGCTTAAACTTTACAGGGATTTCTATACTAACCATATCTATGTTAATCAGTGTCTAGGTATGATCCAGTATTTCAGTGTTCAAGTGATTCTATGCCCAGATAACTTGGTTACACTAAAATAGACATACATATATTATATATGCAATATGTAACATGTACATATTATGTTATATACCAAATGCATAATTATTTACCGCTACATAATATATAATATGCTATATATTATAATAAATACATTTTGTATTTATTCTACATCCTGCTATAGGTATTGTTTTTTGTTGGCATACCTAAATCTATATTGTTCTTTTCAATATCTGTAAGGAATTCCATTGCTTAAGTTATTGAAGGATGTCATATTTTGCTTTTTTCAAAATTTCTAGTATTTCAATAAATACATTGTTTAATGATACATACATGGGTAATATAAATCCCTGAGGGTCTGAGTGCTGGGTCAAAGTGTATATGCTTTTAAAGGAAAGAGAGTTAGTTAAAACTAATATATCCATTCATCTTATCTCAAGTCTTTTGAAATTGTAGATGTTATCAATGACATTTTTTACTTTGTATTTCATTTATATGCATTTATACCTTGTTGTTGTAAAACTTTATATATGTTCATTTTATTATTAATATGCATTTAATTGTTATATGAAATGTGTAACATGCATGCACAATATTTTTATGAACCAAATATTGCCTGCCACCTGGTTGCATTTCTCTTACCACTGTTTGTGGGTTTTTAATTTTAATGTGGTCAAGGGTTTCATATATTTTTCTCTTTTATGCATTTTGGGTTTCATGCTTCACATTAAAATATTACTTTTAAGAAGTGCTGCACTTTTAATGTTCCTTAATCCTCTTCTCCTTTATTAATGATCAAATAACGCTATGAACTGAGACTTTGTATGACCTTATCAAGAAAGATCAAGTCCTTTTCAAACATTAAAATCTACGGCTATTTATTACTCACTTTATCTTAGATAAGTTATTGTGGAAATTACCAAAAAGTTCGCATTATACCAATTCAAGCAATACAGGTGTTTATAAGGGAAAATTTCATGAATGACTCGCTCTTTGCTTCCTCCAGTCTTGACATTAAGATATCAATATGAATTTTAGAATATTTTGATACATTTATGTAGACCCATAAAAGTTATTAAAACATACAAACACATATAAAGGGATTCTCCTCTTATTTTTCAAATTTTAACTTAATATCTTCTGCTTATATTGCAGACCCTTATATAAAGGATGCCTCTACAGGATGGCACTACTACAGGATGGTATGATTCTATATCCTTATTATATTATGTAGGGACATTGTACACTATAAACACATCATTATTTAAGTAATGTCCTATTTCTAGACTTTCAGGTGGTTTCTTTTTCCATCATTGTCAACTCTACAATGTTAAATTCATAATATTTCTCACTTTTCTTTCTCATCCTTGAGACCTTCTGAATATTGTTATTTACACTTCTTCTGACCTCCAGTACTCTGTTTCTTTTTGAGAAGTTTAATACATTTACACATAGATCTGTGTTATCCGTATGTTAGCTGTTAAACCCACATGTGAATATATGAAAGATATTCAGTTTGAACTGAGATGTGATGCTGGTACATATATGTAATGGATTTCTAATTTTTAACAAAGAAAGATAATGTATAATATCTAATTTATAACAGTTATATTTATTTCATACTGGAATGATATTTTATATATTTATATGAATAAGGTTTCTTATTAATTTCATTCATTATTACTTTTTATAGTGTGGTTACTCAAAAAATCTAAAATTGACATACATCAGCAGTTCTTTCTCATCTGTAGACTACCTGTTCTCAGAGTTGCAATTAATATCTCAACCCACAGATAATACAATCATATATATATATATATACATATATATGCCAGTTTTTCTATACATATATACTTATGAGAGTTAAATATATATATTAAGCACAATGAAAAATATATTATTAATTTAATAGAAACAAGGTAATGATATCTTATAATAAGAAAGAATCCTTCATTTTTGCTTAGAGGAAAATTCTTACAGCTTTTCTTTGGCATATTTACAACTAAAGCATCACTCACTGGTCTTGTCTTGTACTTTAGGGTCATTATTAAGTAAACTGTGGGTTATCTGAATACAAGTATTGCAATAACATGACAGCTGATTTGATGAGTATGATTGGTGCTACATGACCAATAGGCTGTTATTATACACATCATAGACACGACTAAAAACTGATCATTCATGTCATGAAAAGATAAAGAGGAGTGGAATGAAATTTCATGACACTCCCCAGATATTGGAATTTATTATTCTTTACTTCTGGTACAATAGTTGTGGACCATAGTTGACTATAGATTAAAAGAATCTATATAAACCTTAGCCAAGCATTCATATAAGTTAACTGTTTCTAAATGGTGACACTAGTCTAGAATATTATGAAATATCTGTCCTGTTTAAAAATTTCTAGCTTTGCATTTTATCCAATGCCAAGTGGATTTCCATTTAAATTTAATTGCCTTTTGAGAAGCCAAGTTTATTATTTATTTTTTCATTTATCATCTTAGGATCTGTATTCATAGTCATTTATGACTTTTTAAATCAAATTTTGTTTTCATTGGTACATGAGAGCATGACACTTTTTGAATTTTTCCATATCTTCATAAATCTTTCTCTGATTATGTGAGTGGTATGTTCACTGGCAAATGGGCTACCTTGTTTTTATTTTTTCCCCTCGATTGTTGTAGAAGGACTTCTATTTTCTTCTCTTTAATACATTCCAGGATAGAGATAATAAAACTACTAATTTTCATTATTTTTTTTGTAGAAAGCATGCGAGATTTTCCTCTTTATCCTTGCATGTCAATATGTTTCCATTGTGAGTTTCAGTGTATAAAAATCATTCTTCTCATATTTATTAGACATAAGTTTGGTCTATGCTAATCCCACAAATAAAATTTTGTTAATTTGTCTAAATGTGTTCATTTGTAGCTCTGCGGTTCATGCTTGCCTTGACCTCTTTGAAGTCTGCTTGTCTCTGCCTTCTGAGTACTAAGATCAACCATGTGTACCATTATGTTTGGCCATTTTTCTCATCTTCTATTTGTTGACTTCTAACTTCATAAAATTGTGTCAGAAAATATTGTGTCAGTCCTTTACATGGGAGTTTATTTAAGCTTTCACTGTGGCAAAGCATATATTCATCTTTTAAAAGTGACTCTGAATCAAAAACCAGAAATATTGATTCCCTGAAAACCCACAGGCTACTCCAGTCAGGGATGCAGATCAGTGTCTTTCTTAGCCATTATCAGGGAAGCTTCCTCCCAAAGCAGATCAGTATAAATACAGAGGCCCACAGCCAGATATTATGTAGAGAGTGAGAGATCTTGGAATACCCAGCCCTAAATGGGATGTCTCCATCAAATCCTTTCTCTGAGAGGTCAGGGGACCCTGAGAAAGAGGAGACAGAAACAGTGTGAAAACTGAGGGGATTGAGAACACTAAGAAAACAAGACCCTCTAAATCAAGATGAATAAAGCTCTATGAACACACAGAGACTAAGGCAGAACGCACAGGTCAGGCATGGATGGATATACGCCAGACTGGGTCCTACTACTGAAAGGAGAAGTGGAACATGCCTTCATTCTGAACCCAGAACCAATCTTCAATTGATAACCACTTGCAAATAAATATTTAGTTTGCTCCATAATTTTTAATGAAATGTGGGGAAAATGTAATCAGGATATAATATGTGGGAAAAAAATCAATTTATAATGAAAGAAGGGGAAAGATAACATGAGAAAATCAATTTTTAATGAAAGACAAAAGAAATTTGTGTATAATTACAGAATTTTTATAATTTTATTCATTTTCATTACATAATTTTATTCATTCATGATTTATAAAACAGATGTATTGTTATCCACTAATGCAATTTTTATGTGTTTTTAAAAAAAGCACTGCAAATTTGAATGCTAGCAAGGAGAGGTATTTGAGAGGGTTTTGTGAGAGGAAAGGGAAGAGGGAAATGACATAATCATAGCATAATCTAAAAAAATAAATAATTAAAAATTCACATGGAATTCTACTCTGCAATTAAAAACAATGAATTCACGAAATTCCTAGGCAAATGGTCAGAACTTGAAAATATCATCCTTAGTGAGGTAACCCAATCACAAAAGATCACACATGGTATGCAGTCACTGATAAGGGGATATTGACCCAGAATCTCAGAATACCCTAGACACAATCAGCATATCAATAGATTTCTAAAAAGATGGAAGGAGAGACCCCTGGTCCTGGAAAGACTGGATGTAGGGGAACTCCAGGACAGAGTAATGAGAGGGGGTTGAATGGAGAAAAGAGGGAGGAAAGGGGGCTTATGGGACTTTCGGGGAGGGAGGAAACGGGAAAGGGGAAGTGATTTGGAATGTAAATTAAAAAAATAAAATAAAAACAAAACAAAACAAAACAAAAGTCTCACCAATATGACTGCCCAATTGTGAGTTGAATAAGGAGGAGACCAAGAGTCACAGCAAACATTACAGAGACAGCCTCAAGGCTTCAACCCTACATAAAAAACTACAGCTGTGAGAGGTAGCCTTCCCCTTGGAAGCATATGCCCATTGTCTTTCCAGTGTCAAGCTGTGAGTCCTGAATACATACATACAAGAAACATTCTATTGACTCAAAAGATTATATTTGGGGATATATATATACATATATAAATATACATACATATATATATGTATGCAAAAAACCAATGTAAAAAATAAGTCATGAATTTGAAGGAGAGTGTGTTAGGTATGTCAGAGTTTGGGGTAAATGTAATTAAAATACAATCTCAAAAATAAAAATAACACTTCAAGTTTCATGCTACAATATGAAATTATTGTATTGTTTTGTTTTGGTTTGCACATGTCTCAAAATTTAAAATAATTGTATTTTACAAATATCACCATGGTTTTTCATATATCTTATATATCACTTCAAATAATACATATGTTTAATTGGGAGATTGCTTTAGGGATTATTTTGTTGCTTTTAACCTTGAATGCTACTTTATCTGAAGTTGATCTCCTTATCCAAACCTCTATCTAATGAAAATTTCCTGGCATACTTCTCCCTTCTTCTTTTGTTTTGAAACATTTACATCATTTTGTTTGATGTTTGTATCTAATATGTGTGCTCAACTAAATTTTTTAAATTTGGTGCTTTTATCTGGGAATTAAAAATGTTAACCCATTTTCTTTGTTGTGATAAATATGCTCTCTTCATCACAGTGTAAAGTTTTATATTAAATATATTTATGGTAGGAATAATATAGTCTGCAAAACTTCCATACCCTAATTCCCACATGTGTACCTGTTAGTATGCATGATAGAGGAAAATCAAGGTTTCAGATGGTATTATGGTCAACAACCAGATGGCCTTGAGACTATGCTAGATCATTTGGGTATCCCTACTACTAACCATAGGGTCATTTTAAGTACATAAGTGGGGCAGAATAAAAGATTTAGAAAGGATCTGAATTTGGAGGAAGAGTTAAACAGATAAGCAATGACTAGGTTTGCAGATAAGGAAATCATAATCTGCAGAACTACAATGACTCTAGAAGCTGGTGGAGAAGAAGGCAAACTTTCTGAAACTTTGAGTATGGTCTTCCAAGATATATGTATTTATTTCAGGACAAAATTAATTTTCAATCCAAGGGAAGAAATTAATATTCCCTTGTTATTTATCCTTATTTCCATTTCCTTAGGTTTTGAATTGGCCTTTTCTCCATCTATTTTGCCTCTGCCATTTGAAAATTTAGTGGAATATGTAGTTGATAATGGTTCCTAATCTAATGTAACAGACCATTCTGTTATAATGCTCCATTCATCCTTTGAAGTTATGTCTCTTTTGTGTTCTGCCTCCAGGATCCATGAAATTTTGATATGGAAATCAATGCACAAACTCATAGTACAATAAAATCAATAGCATTTATGTGTTGGACAATGGATTCAACATTTTTAAGTGGTCTTCCTTTCCAGTAGGACACAATATTACTTATGGGACTCATAGCCTTGCCGCAGACTAAATAGGGAAGCATTGGTGGCCAA
Organism: Tokudaia tokunoshimensis; assembly: GCA_036184795.1. Lineage (NCBI taxonomy): Eukaryota > Metazoa > Chordata > Mammalia > Rodentia > Muridae > Tokudaia > Tokudaia tokunoshimensis. The sequence continues at coordinate 111,110,398 of BTHU01000023.1, forward strand.
TGCCATTCTTTACTTCACACTATGTAAGTAGGATCTTACTGTGTCTGTGTGAAATAAAAAAGGGAAAAGGAAAAGAGGAGCCACCAAACAAGCTAGATACCCTAGCTATAGAGGCTATACTGCCTCAGGGTAGCTCTAGGGCAGCCACATGAACAGACAATTGGGCCTGTGAGCTGAGGAAACAACTTGTACCTGTGCTGTTAAACAACTCCGATTCTCTGTGAGTCTAGGAGAAATTCCAGTGTTTATCGTTTAAAAGAACTCTATGAAACATATAAATATGGAAAGAGAAAGAAGGTAACACAGTGCTGGCTAAAACATCTTCTATCACAAAATACTAATAAAAAGTTTTATATTATGAAAATAGATTTTAATAATGTGCTTAAGAATAATTATTCTTTGAGTGAGTTTCATGAGAAAAAAATTTTCCTAGGCCTCCTCAGCATTGTGACTGCTTTTTATTTCCTAAGTTATATTAAATTAATAAATTAGTTAGATTTTAGAGGCTATAGTGAATTTCAGACAACAAAAGTATAGACTCTTAATGTAGATTGCATGTCTCCATATTGGAAAACTTTAATTGGTATTATGAATTACTTGTTTCTCACTCAGTGTAACACTTTGTGAAATTTGTCCAGGTTGTCAAATCTATCAGGAATTTGGTCCCATTTACTGTTGAATAAAATCCTCTTATATGAATATTTCAGTTTGTTTATTTACTTTTCCAATATGCTTTATATGCAATGCATGAATGTTATAGCATGCTTATCAGGTTTGACTTTTTCCTCATAAAGACACGAAGTGTGTGTACGTGTTTATTTGTGTTGTCACGTGTAGTATTTAAAAATGGGAAAAGAGTTAGTGTGAAGTTTGCATCACTTTTTATGTGATGACTACACCTTGCCAAGAGGAAGAAATGAAGATATAAATTCATTTAAATGTTGCTAAACAGTCAAATTAGTAGTTAATAAAGTCATATCTCATTCTTAAACTTCAGCACTGTACTATAACTTTAGAATTCTCAAAGAATTTTCATACTATGTAGTCTAAAGTTTCACAGATTTTATACCTACAGGAGAGACATATATAAAGAAATGAGTTAAATCAATCACATATGACGATAAGCATTGGTGGGACTGGGCTCTAGAGACCACAGAAATGAGTAACATCATCATAGTTAGATCTCTGACTGGGAGGATGATGGCCAGTTTCAGTTGGCTACTGACCTGTGTGAACATAGGTTCCAGCCTTCTGATATTTAAGACAAAAATAACATCAACATTTAATATGAAACTCTTTTAAATGTACGTGGATTTGGATTCAGAGTTTTAAAATTAAATTTGCTAACCTAGTACTAGGTAATCTTGGACAAGTTGTCTACACTCTCAGAGCCTAGTTCATTTCTGAAAACTGAGCATAATAATACACATGTGAAGATTAACTAAGAAGTATATAACAATTTTATGATGTCCCATTTGTTTATTGTTGACCTTAGAGCATAAGTCATTGGTGCCTGTTCAGGAAATTTTCCCCTGTGCCCATGTGTTCGAGGTTCTTCCTCGCTTTCTTTTCTATTAGTTTCAGTGTATCTGGTTCTATGTGGAGGTCGTTGATCCACTTGAACTTGAGCTTTGTACAGGAGATAAGAATGGGTTGATTTGCCTAAGAATTTCGTATACCCAAGACACAATTCGCATATCAATAGATTTCCAAGAAGATGGAAGGAGAGACCCCTGGTCCTGGAAAGACTGGATGTAGGGGAATACCAGGACAGAGAAGCGAGAGGGGGTTGAATGGGGAACAGAGGGAAGGAAGGGGGCTTACGGGACTTTCAGGGAGGGAGGAACCGGGAAAGGGGAAATCATTGGGAATGTAAATAAAAAATATAGAAAAAAATAAAATAAAAAAAATAAAAAAAGAATGGGTTGATTTGCATTCTTCTACATTCTGTCCTCCAGTTGAACCAGCACCGTTTGTTGAAAATGCTGTCTTTTTCTACTGGATAGCTTTAGCTCCTTTGTCAAAGATCAAGTGACCATAGGTGTGTGAGTTCATTTCTGGGTCTTCAATTCTATTCCATTCATCTTCCTGTCTGTCTCCCAGTCACAAAAGAACACACATGATATGCACTCACTGATAAGTAGATATTAGCCCAAAAGCACAGAATACCCAAGATACAATTCACAGACCACATGAAGCTCAAGAAGAAGGAAGATCAAAGTGTGGGTGCTTCGGTCCTTCTTAGAAAGGTGAACCAAATACTCGTGGGAGCAAATACAGAGACAAAGTTTGGAGTAGAGACTGAAGGAAAGGCCATCCAGAGACTGACTGTCCTGGAGATCCATCCCATATATACTCACCAAACCCAGACACTATTATGGATGCCAAGAAGTGCATTCTGACAAGTGCCTGATATAGCTGTCTCCTGAGGGGCTCTGCCAGATCCTGACAAATACAGAGGCAGATGCTCACAGTCAACCATTGGACTGAGCACGGTGTCTCCAATGGAGGACTTAGAGAAAGGACTGAAGGATCTAAAGGGGTTTGAAACCCATAGGAAGAAGAATATCAACCAACCAATCACCCCAGCGCTCTCAGGAACTAAACCACTAATCAAAGTGTTCACATGGAAGGACCCATGGCTCCAGCCACATATGTAGAAGAGGATGGCCTTTTTGTACATCAATGAGAGGGGAGGCCCTTAGTACTGTGAAGGGTCAATGCCCCAGTGTAGGGGAATACAAGGACAGGGATGTGGGAGTGGGTGGGTGGGTAGGGGAACAACCTCATAGAAGCAGGGGGAAGGGGACACAATAGGGGGTTTCTGGGGGGGGGAACTGGGAAAGGGGATAACATTTGAAATGCAAATACAGAAAATATCCAATAAAAAAAAATAAAGTTATATGAAATGTGTCTTTGGAGCAGTCTGGCAACAGGAATAGGTTAAGTTTTATCCCATTTAGTTTTGTGTCCCTGTTTAGCTAAATTATTCTTTTTCAATAGGAGTTCTCCTTGCCTGAACCTATATTATAACCCAGTTGCTACTGGAATTTAAATTTCGTGATGATATAAAATGTGTCTATATTTTTATTGGTATATTCCATGTTCTAGACCTAGTACTTGAATAAATACACATTCTAATAAATATGTGCTATGTTGATTAATAAATTTAACAAATGATAATACCTCCACTCTATTTTAACAAAGGAACTAATAAAACTATCCATCTATCTATCTATCTATCTATCCATCTATCTATTTATCTGTTTTTTCTATTTACACCTATCTCTAAATGGTCTCAACATTCCTAAAACAAAGTAATTTTGTATCTGAAACTTGGAAACACATCAAATACCTTCTGTATGGTCATTTTATCACATTATTGAAGTACACAGTTTTTACATTAATATAAACACTTATTATGTTTACAAAGACTGTAATCTTTGTAAGATTAGTTTGGAAAACTCCTCATAAGAAATACATCTGCTATTCATGCTTCTGTAGGATGGAATTGGGTTGTCAGAGGCACATGCAATATTCTTTTGTTTATTCTAGGTTTTATATCTTGACACAAATACCTATTACTTTTCAAAATGATAACTTATATTTATAATATTTTACTTGAAACACTGTCAAATACACATGCATATTTATAGATTTTAAATGAGTCTCACCTCTGGATTATGAAGTTAGATGTGGCTGGCTTTCACTAAGTTATGGAGAAATAGAGATACTAAATAATAATCAAATTATATGCAGGAGTAGCCATGAATAGCCAGCAACATACTACAGCTCTAGGTACTGAACTGTAGTATGTTGCTGGTTATTCATGACTCTTATATAATCATATACCCATCTAATAATTTGCTGCTGAAGCAACAACTAGTATATCCTACAATCTGGATAGTATCACTCACTTTACTTCTCACATAAAAACTCACAGGTCCTAGATCACATTTCTGTTCCTAGTTATTGCTTACCCTCTTGTTTACAATTAGTTGTGCAACTATTACTTGTCAAAACTTAGTAGGTAATAAAAAATAAACCAAGGTTTTTCAGTCATCAGTGTTAACAATACGCAAAGACATATCTCTTTACACAAATACTTATGCCTTAATTATGGGGTAGCAGAAAAGACACCGGTGGTGATCCCATGAAGTAATTATTCTCAATTCTATAATTATTCTATATCTGGCAATCTCCTGAAAATGGCAAGGTTTAGATTATTTTAACCTGGTCAATAAAAAGTGCTTTTGTTTGTTTACTTGGCCGAGCTGGAAATAGTACTCTTACATTGCACTGTGCTTTCTGAAAATTCCCATAGTGATATACATTCATAGAACCAGGTTTGAAACACTGCACTGCAGAGAAGTTATGATAGAGAAACATGATTAAGAAAGACACAAGACAAATAAATGAAAGTATCCTATACTGTTCTTTTCCTTTACAGAGTCATCAATTAAGTAAGAAGTTTTCGTGAGAGAAATATCTTTCTTGTGTTTTACTTTCTAAGCTTTATTAAAACTGTTTTCTTTCCTTAAAGCAAGTAATCCATTTCCTTTGATATCGTGATCAAATTTATATTTACAAATTCGATAGAGAAATAATCACCTGGATGAAGCAAATGAGAAACTACTGAAATGTTACACATGAATAAAGGGAAACTCATCCCCTGAATTCTCTGCACTGCCTTTCTTGTCTACTTTGTCTTCGCTCTGGGAGGTACACATTTTTGTTATAGTTTCAGATATCTAATGGGTTTGGGGTCATCTGTGAAAATTATTACTTTGTCACCTTATTTCTGCACTTCATACCATCTGAAAGTAAAAGATCCTAAGATGTTGTCAATCCTGGATGGAGAAAATATAAGAAATGTAATAAAAAGGAATTCCAATTTCTTAAGGAACACTTGTACAGACTAAATCAAATTTGAAAGACAGACATGCTTTCCAATAAAGCAAGTATGCGTTTCCTCCAACCATATACTTCACTCTAACAATAATATAGGTCTAGGAGTTCAGGGGCATTGACCATTATGAATTGAGAAAGGAAGGATAAAGTCAGTTACATACTTATCACTCTCTGTGTATCTTCCTCCTTCTCCACCTATCTGGAATGTCTTATCATTTTCCTTTCCTTAAAACACCCCTTAATGATTATGCCATACTTTTATATTACATGCAACAATGACAACTGATTTTTAACAGATTTTTTTTATTTTCTATATTTTTTTATTTACATTCCAAATGATTTCCCATTTCCAGCTTCCTCCCTCCCCGAAAGTCCCATAAACCCTCTTCCCTCCCCCTGTTCCCCAATCAACCCCCTCTCGCTTCTCTGTCCTGGTATTCCCCTACATCCAGTCTTTCCAGGACCAGGGGTCTCTCCTTCCATCTTCTTGGAAATCTGTTGATATGTGAATTGTGTCTAGGGTATTCCAAGATTCTGGGTTAAATCCCCTTATCAGTGACTGCATACCATGTGTGTTCTTTTGTGATTGGGTTACCTCACTAAGGATGATATTTTCAAGTTTTGACCATTTGTCTAAGAATTTCGTGAATTCATTGTTTTTAATTGCAGAGTAGTATTCCGTTGTGTAAATATACCACATCTTCTGTATCCATTCCTCCATTGAGGGATATCGGGGTTCTTTCCAGCTTCTGGCTATTATAAATAAAGCTGCTATGAACATAGTGGAGCATGTGTCCTTATTGCATGCCAGGGAAGCCTCTGAGTATATTAATTCAAAGTATTTGGCCTGCTTTTGAGGTCTGTGCAACAGTCTGCAACTATAAAATTTATTTTCCCATTTAAAATACCAGGTGCTTTTTATTTTTTTCACCAATAGTGTTTGATTCTACCCTAGGTCTCCATGCTATACAGTCTCAAGTTCCAGGCAGTGTTGAACATGGGCTCTCTCTCTCTCATGGAAGAGGACTCAAGTTAGACCAGAAATTGATTGTTCACTCCCACAAGTTCTGTGCCACTAAAATGTCCTGCAGGCAGGACATATTGTAGCTCCAAGGTTTATGGCTAGGTTAGTGTCCACATTTCTATTTCAGTAGCCTGCAGAGCACCTTCCCGTACTAAAGACCTTAGTATGTAGGATTCCTAATGGTATGCTGCTATAGTTGTAGACCAGAAACTTGTCCAGTCATCATCAGAGAGGCGTCCTCTGGCAGGAGATGGGAGCAGAGGCAGAGACCCACAGTCAGAGAGAGAGCCTGAATTGGAGGTTTCCATTGGGTCATTCCCCTGGGAGATCAGGGAACATCATAGAAGAGAGGGAGGGAGAATTGTACGTGTCAGAATTGATGGAATGTACCAGGAGAACATGGATCACTGAATCAACTAACTAGGGCTCACAGAGACTGGAGCTGCAATCAAAGATCCTGCATGAGTCTGAGCCAGGTCCTCTGCATACATGCTATGGATGTTAGCTTGAGGTTCTTGTGGGAACCCTGACAGTAGGAGCAGGTGAGTCTCTAATTCTTTTGCCTGCTCTTGAGATTCTTGTTCTTGTTGGGTTGCCTTGTCCAGCCTTGATATGAGGAATTTTGCCTTGTCTTAAGTTGTATCTTGCTTTGTTCTGTTTGATTGTGGTCCTTTGGAGGCTGGCTCTTTTCTAAAGTGAAATGGATGGGGGAATGAATCTGCATGAGTGGGGAAGTTGGAGGGGACTGGGAAAAGTGAAGAGGGATCTGCAGTCAGGATGTACTGCATGAAAGAAGAATCTAATTTCAATAAAAATATGAGCAGCAGTTTATGAGTTCCTGTGTAACACACCCACTTTGTAGCTCTCAAAAACAACTAACTAACTAACTAACTACCTAACTAGACAAGTAAATAAATAAATACCAGGTTTTTGTTGTTTGATTTCTTTGTTGTTATTCTTGTGTCTTCCTCAGAATTGTTCTGAATTTGAGAGTATTTCTTCTCTCACTCTGTCCCTTTGAAACCTGTGTAAGTTATAATTCCTTTATGAAGGCATTCTCAGTATATTGCTTTAATTGATTTCTTCCTTTTCTAGCATTCTAAAATACTTACTTTACTGTCAAAATGTAGTTTGATTTTAAAAATGGTGTTGAACAGAAAAAAAAAACAGTGGTTGATCTGGAGATTCCTTGTCTCATAATGTCTTGTGTCTTGTCATACATTTTTAATTGCACTTTTTATTTTTATTTTATTTAATTTATATTTTCTCTGTTTATACCCTATAGGTATTTTGGGTATATATTATGGCTTCTAGTTTAGTGTTTTTAAAGGTTCCTGAGTGTATAAACAAGTAAGCATCTTTTTCTTGTGCCTTTTCTTGAGCTCTTTTCCTGTTTGTTTAGTTTCTATTATTCTGATATGTTACTATGTCTTTTATCTTATTATATTATATTATATCATATTATATTATATTTAAAAAATGCCCATTATAAGCTTGTTGGTTTTCTAATGAGAAGCAGAAAGGGGATGAATCAGAATCAGATGGGAGTTGGTGAGCAACTGGGAGAAGAGGGAGGGGAAACTGTAATCGGGAAATATTATGTGAGGGAGAAAAATTATTTTCAATAAAATGAAATCATGGCCTTTTCACTTTTGTATTCCTGTAAATATTATAGCCCCACAAAGTATCCCAATGGATGATTTATGGCGTTTACATCCTCTCGGTGTCTAACTATATGCTTGCTACATGGTAAAGGCATACTAAAATATGCTGACTGTTAAGTGATTGCTAGTCTTCCCCAGTAGAATGGGGTCTGCATACACTGGCAGTTGTGTCAATAGATGCTTTAGAAATACCAGAGAGTATGTCTACATGAAAATAAACCTCTGGCATGATTGTGATGACTGTCACTAGAGAATTCACCTGCAGGAAAGAGATCTCAGGCAAATTACTTGGGTTCTAGGAGGCTCTCCAGTCACATTTCCAACATCACAATTCAGCTAAGCCATGCTAATATGATTATTTGAGTCTCTCAGAGATTTAGTTTTCATCTTTTCCTACCTACCTAGTTTTCCAACATGTTTTTGGCAGGTTAACTTCCAAAACCTGTATATCAGAATCATCACAGATTATAAATATGTGGAAATTCATAATACTCTGTGTCTTAGATCAATTAAAGAATACAAGTCTAATACACACATTCGTTTTGAGGCAAGGAAATCTGAAGGCATTGCACTAGATTTAGGAGAGCGTATCTGTGTGGCTTCATCCCATGCTGGAAGGTTGAAGACCATGTGATAACATGAAACAAAGAGGGACAAATTCACTTTTCCCTTGTAACTTCATTAGTCCACTCATGAAGGCTAAGTGCTCATGTCAGTATTACGTTTTAATGATTCCACCTCTCTTTGTAATTGCAATGTTAATTAAACTTTAACATGAAAGGTTTTGTTTTGAGAGCTAGAGCTTGAAACTAAGGCCTGGTGCATAGTAGACAAGAATTCCACCACGAAGCCATATTGCCAGCAATTAGGTTTTGAGATGGGATCTTATTAGGTATCTCAGGATTGCTTTGAATTCCTAGCCTAGGAATTCAAATAGCCTAGGAAGATCTCAGTTTTTCTTCCTTCTACTCTAACCTCCCAAGCAACTTATTATAAGGCTAAGACATTATGTATATCGTCTCAGTGTAGGTTTTAATCTACAGAATTCTTGGAACACAATCAGCATTTTAGAGAAATATTTCTTGCGTGTGAAAACTCTTATTATCAATGTTAAATAGTTTCTTGTATTATGAATAAGTAAACTCAGCCCAAAGTTTAAGTTACAATATTTTTTGTAAGGTAAATGATTCATTTTTTTTTTTTTTGGTCTCAATCTCTGTTCTTTTAAAATCAAATTTTCTTCTTGTGTTCTTTTATTCACTTAAATTCTCTCTCTCTCTCTCTCTCTCTCTCTCTCTCTCTCGCTCGCTCGCTTTCATACGCACATACATTATGTTAGGTAGTTAACAATATTGTTTATTAATTATTTGTGGTCTTCCCCATTACTTACCAGGTTCATGGTTCTACAATGCCTATTCATTTGAGGACTTCAGTATAGCCTACACTCAATAATATTAAATATATGCCCTTTGTATCGATTACTCCATCCAGAATACTTGATTCCCTAAATGTTAGAAAGGCACTCTTGCTTGTTTTGTACTTGATTGCAGAACCATTGTCAAGGAGCTGCACAATGTTGGATTTCTGTAAACGTTACTCTAATAGTCAAACACATGCCTGAGAGAATCTTTTTCCACGTCTCTCAAATACTTACAATATGCCCAAGTGATTCCCAAAGAGGAACTGGAAAAAGTGAGCAGCAGAGCTTATTAAAAATGATCTAGGCCTGCAATACAATTTCCTCTAGTCTGGATTTTTCCTTAGGCTCAGGGCGTGAGCTAATTCTCTTGGCCGCTTTAATCACATAGATATTAAACAACATGGGGCATCAAATAGTCTTTTAGAATTATGAGAAATGCATGCTATGAATAGAAACAAAGGCGGATCAAAGCCAAGTCAGAAATGACTGGCAGTCCTAGCAGTGGTGTCTTGGTTAAGGGTGGACCTCAAACTCTATTAGAAAATATGAAAATGGTGAAACCCACGGCTGCCCCGGAAGAAAGCTCTGAAATGCAATCCAAGTCAAAGGCTGCTGACTTTTGCAAGTGAATTCAATAGGAAAACATTGTTCATCTTAATTGTAAATAAAAGCTTACTGAAGATACAGTTTTCCTCTAAAATACATCTTTCCAAAACATGAAACCAAAGCGGAGGACGACGAGGAGGTTGTGGATGAGGAGGAGGACGAGGGGGAGGAGGAGAAGTCAACAATAACATCTATAATATTTATTTCAACAGAATCTACAGTCCAACCAGGGAGGGTTGACAGCCAAATCTTTTTTTTTCCCAGAAGAAATAGTGGCCAGGAAAGAAGATGATGGGTAGTAAGAATCTGCCACCTGGAAAATGGAGTTACCTGGGGAGTGACAGCTGCCATAGGAAAAGTAGAACAAACACACCTGCTGTCAGGCACACCTGTTCTTTGCAGTGAGAGGAACCGTGAGGCTGAAACAGCCGAAAATGCCCAAGAGGAGGATAGAATGCCTCTTATAATCCTTAGCTATTGTCCCTGACTCATCTTCAGCTATTTTCTGTGTATGCAAGACTGCACAGTAGCCGTGTAAGTTCAAGCTTGAGATATTCAAATTTCATAGTCTCTCAAATCAATTTTCTGGCAGATAAAACAAAATTCCTTAAAGGCTTGAAAAGAAGGGAAGCAAACATTTTCTAAGATCTACCACAAATTAAGTTGAGAAATTATCTTGTGCTATGTTAAAATATTAAAGGTCTTGGATCTCAAAAGAGCATGAAATTTTCTGGGACTGGAAGGGTAGATAAAGCTTTGGAGAACTCAGGCATGATTGTCAGGTCCTTCTCAAAGAAATTATTTGACCTTTAAGTATAGATGGTCACTTATGAATGTGCCTTTATTTCCTTTTCTACAACTTTGCTGGTCATTAATGCTTTGCTTTCAAAAGTTGAAATCTGGGCTTCCACGGTAGCCCAGAGAATACTGCAGTCATGAGAAAATAAATCAGACCAAAAGGGCACGATAGCTCTGTAACAGATTAGGTATACTAGCTTTGTAAAAGCTCATAATGCCCTACAGGAAAGCCTGCCACCAGCCGATAAGCAAAACTAGAGTTCAATATCAGCGGTAATATTTTGTCCTGCCTTGTAAAAAAAAATGATATAGTAAAGGAGGGAACTAATTGAGGTTGTGGCAATAGTGGGATTTTAAATATAACTTGTACATGACCGGAAAAATGGACTTTACAAGTCCAATCATTTTGAGCACCAACTAAATACTAGGTGTTAGGTATTGTAAGGCAGTCAAGAGGCATCTATTTCAGTACAATTAAAAGTAGGTCTGGTCATTTTTAAAGGAATTTACCATTTCATTAGGAGACATATTTTACAACCAACGCTTAAGATACTAAAATGTGAACTACAGGACTGACCGTCAGACAATGAAAACTGCAACAGCTCACAGAAGCAGTGAGCAATAGATGAATATGTGTAGAAATCAGAAGCTGTGAAGGAAAAATTGATCCAAAGGGAAAGACTTGAAATAGGCCTTAGAGGTAGACGAGATCTGTAAATGCTAGAATGAATTGCAGAAAAAAGTTGTAAATAAGACTTAAGGGAAATATGGGATACCAAATATGACCATTGGCCTGGGTCACCTCACTATGTTTACCCCTGAGTGAACTCCTGATATGGAAAGTAAAGTCTGAAGGGATTGAAGAGAAGTGAATTACCACAATTCACAAGGGGGTTTTCAAAGCACACCTATACTAGACATAGAAAAATAATAATTTTAAATATTTACTGTAATTAAATTTCAGAAAGAGGCTTGAGATCACAGTCAATACTAGAATTTTTAAAAATCTCAAAAGATGATTCTGAATGAATTCCATAACGTCACTATATTTGGTGAAACTACATATGGTGAAATCACATTCTAACTAGTTGTAAATTCTTTTTAAAAATAATCCCAGGAATAATCTTCAAAGAAAACTTCCCAATTCTACAGTTCCTTGTCCTAATTATTCTGGTAGTTGAATTAAGAAAACACACACACACACACACACACACACACACACACACACCTTCTAGTTTCATGCTGCCCTGGAATAGCAAAATTAATCAGCATTTTATTTTTCTTTTTTACTACTCATATCCTCATGAAGGTGTTATGGAGAAGTGTAAAAGCCAAAAAGTTTACCCTAAAGACAAAACAAATCAGAAACAACACAATCAGAAAAGCTGTTTTAACAACTCAATGTGGTGACCATTTGTTTTTTCACCAAGAATTAGAACATGTTGTAACTGAATAGATGGCTCAGTGCTCACAGGAACTTCCTGGTCTTTTTTTTGAGGATCTGAGTTCAGTTTCTAGAAAACCACATGGCCTCTTAGGACATCTTCACATGTGTGCACATACTTTCACAAACACACACGCACTCATACACACACATACACACACACATATACACACATACACTGAGACAGAGACACAGGGAGAGAGGGAGATAGATAGATAGAGAGAGAGAGAGAGAGAGAGAGAGAGAGAGAGAGAGAGAGAGGTAGACAGTTACATGCACACATATATATACAGCAAAGTTGAATCTTCAAATTAGAGAGAACATATTGAAAAGTTTAAAGAGGAAAATAAATGCAAAGGTTCAGTGAGGTTGTGCAGAACAATTTGAGCAATTTGTAACTTATAGACAATATTTCATTATTTCAAAATGAAATACTTTTAAAAATCAGATATTATTTTTAGTATGAAGAGTTTGTTTAGAATACTCATTGTGATATTAAAAGCCCAGAATTTGTTAAAGTTTTACAGTCTTTCTTATAAATATACTGACAGTCTTTCTTATAAATATAGTATTGGTAAAAATAAAGATGAACAAACAAAATTAATTTTTAAATTAAAATTTGGAAAGGAACTGCTTAAGCAATTTAAAAGAAGCTTTTAAAAAGTACTTTAAAAGCGCACATTTGCATTCCAATAATTGCCTATCATTTTATTTACCCAGTTAAAATTCAAGTGCATTTTAGAACTATTTTTTACATATTTTATTTTATAATTTTTATAGCTATGCAACAGCACATACATTATTTTGCACAGTTTATTTTCCACATAAACAATTTTACACTATCCAAGACAATTTTACTATTAAAAAGGAATATTTGCATATGGCAAGCATTTCAAAATAACATATATATATATATATATATATATATATATATATACATATGTTATACACACATACATACAAAGTGTCTTTCCCTTTTATCTCGGCCTCAAAGTACTTCCATTCTGGAAGTTATAATTAAAATGTCAGTATATTTATTCTGTATATATATATATTCCCAAATATATCTTTTTTATGATTGCATATGTCTTTGTAAGGGTAAGGTGTTCATATATATATAGGTAACATTTTCAATAACACTTTGAATCTTATATTAACTGTTATGTATCTTTTATTTATTGGACAAATGAATACTTTGGATTTGTACCCTCTCCATCATTTTCAAGCAGTCCATACTAACATAGATTTAAAGCATTACCAGTGTGCTTTTGTCCAATATCCACCCAATTATCCTCCAAAGAGACTGTATGGTCATAAAGCACATGTAAATGCCTGACAATATAGATCTCAATGAAATAAATTTGCAAGTTTTACACATTTATTCTGACATTCAGATGAGACTCTTTTGAACTGATGTAAAGTACTTCCTACTTCACAATCTTGCCCTATTCTTCTGAAATTGCTGCTGTCCTTGTCAGGGCATAATTTGTGACATTTGCTAAAGTTTCAGTTTTCTGATGTTTGACAAAGAGGAGAAGGAAAAGAAGCAGTTTGTTTTTCATTTTGGTGCTAGTTTTGACTTATGAGTAGTGTTAGAAATGATGGGAACAGAATAGTCAGGATATCCTTACTTTAGAAGATCAAATTCAGTCTAGCAATAGATAAGAACAGTACAAACAAAAGGGCTTGGAGAAAACCAAATAAAGTTGAATTTTGAATTGTGAAGATTTTCGTGTTTATCCCCAAACTTTGGCCTATCCAATGGAAGAAAAATAGAGACAGAAATTGAAGAAGACCTCAGAAGATGGAAAAATCTGCCATGCTCATGGATTGGCAGGATTAATATAGTAAAAATAAGCATCTTACCAAAAGTAATACACAGATTCAATGCAATCCCCATCAAAATCCCAACTCAATTCTTCATAGAGTTAGAAAGAGCAATTCAAAAATTCATCTGGAATAACAGAAAACCCAGAATAGCTAAAACTATTCTCAAGAGTAAAAGAACCTCTGGGGGAATCAGTATCCCGGACCTCAAGCTGTACTACAGAGCAATAGTGTTAAAAACTGCATGGTATTGGTACAGTAACAGACATGTAGATCAATGGAACAGAATTGAAGACCCAGAAATGAATTCACACTCCTATGGTCACTTGATCTTTGACAAAGGAGCTAAAACCATCCAGTGGAAAAAAGATAGCCTTTTCAACAAATGGTGCTGGCTCAGCTGGAGGTCAACATGCAGAAGAATGCAAATTGACCCATCCTTATCTCCTTGCACTAAGCTCAATTCTAAGTGGATCAAAGATCTCCACATAAAACCAGACACACTGAAACTAATAGAAGGGAAACTAGGGAAGAACCTTGAACATATGGGCACAGGGGAGAATTTCCTGAACAGAACTCCAATAGCTTATGCTCTAAGATCAAGAATAGACAAATGGGACCTCATTAAATTACAAAGTTTTTGCAAGGCAAAAGACACTGTCAAAAAGACAAAGCGGCAACCAACTAACTGGGAAATGATCTTTACCAACCTTACATCCGACAGAGGGCTAATATCCAAGATATACAAAGAACTCAAGAAGTTAAACTCCAGAAAGGCAAGTAACCCTATTAAAAAATGGGGTACAGAGCTAAACAAAGAGTTCCCACCTGAAGAATATCTAATGGCTGAGAAGCACCTAAAGAGATGTTCATCATCCTTAGTCATTAGGGAAATGCAAATCAAAACAACCCTGAGATTCCATCTCACACCAGTCAGAATGGCTAAGATCAAAAACACAGGAGACAGCAGTTGTTGGCGAGGATGTGGAGAAAGAGGAACACTCTTCCACTGCTGGTGGAATTGCAGGCTGGTACAACCACTCTGGAAAGCAGTCTGGCGGTTCCTCAGAAAACTGGGCATGACACTCCCGGAGGATCCGGCTATACCACTCCTGGGCATATACCCAGAGACTTTACCTGCATGCAATAAGGACACATGCTCCACTATGTTCATAGCAGCCTTATTTATAATAGCCAGAAGCTGGAAAGAACCCAGATGTCCCTCAACGGAGGAATGGATTCAGAAGATGTGGTATATCTACACAATGGAATACTACTCTGCAATTAAAAACAATGAATTCACGAAATTCCTAGGCAAATGGTCAGAACTTGAAAATATCATCCTTAGTGAGGTAGCCCAATCACAAAAGAACACACATGGTATGCAGTCACTGATAAGGGGATATTGACCCAGAATCTCGGAATACCCTAGACACAATCCGCATATCAATAGATTTCTAAAAAGTTGGACGGAGAGACCCCTGGTCCTGGAAAGACTGGATGTAGGGGAACGCCAGGACAGAGTAAGGAGAGGGGGTTGAATGGAGAAAAGAGGGAGGGAAGGGGGCTTATGGGACTTTCGGGGAGGGAGGAAACGGGAAAGGGGAAGTGATTTGGAATGTAAATTAAAAAAATAAAAAAAAAAAAAAGAAAACGTAACATAAACACACACACACAAAAAAAAAGAAGTAAAAAGAATGTGACTACAACCATTCTGTTGATCACTTTTAAGTGTCTCCTTACTTGTGAAAAAAGGCTGCAAAATTCCAGATGCCAGTTCCAGTTGATGAAGGGTCGGTTCACATTGTTCATTAAAAATCAAGGCATAGAGTAACTGAGGAGCATTAGAAATAATGACATTTTTTCTGGGAATAAAGAAAAACTTGAAAGAGGTAGGTAATGTGGAAGATCAAATAATTGTTTTGGAAAGTCATGTAGTAATTTACTATATATAATGTTTGAAAATGAAGTAGAAAAATACTTATATAATTGAGGGTCAGTACATGCAACTTCTCTTTCAGTCCAATTGGTCACTTTTAAAATCCTGCCTACCTTAGTTTTAATACTTATTTCTATAAATGTCATAGCCTTATTTAATAATTCAAAATATCCTATGTTCACAATGATTAAAATGTTTTTCAAACTTCTGATCTTGTCACATAGTTATTATGGGAACAACTTTTTTTTTTAAACAAATTTAAGTTTGGTATTCCTTTCTTCTCTCTGCCTGGAAGTTCGGAACATAACTCATATGTGCATGTTCCAGGGACCCTTCCTCTCCTGGCTCATTAAACCACCTATTCAAGTTAGATATTCTTTGTTCTTCTTTTCACAATGTATTACAAACTAACTGCTTTCCCTTTCATACTCAACTGTAATAAACTGTTTTATTGACTTTGTGCCTTTGTATTCTTACTACTTAGCACAATGGCTGCCACACAGCAGAAAGTCAACAGACTTTTGTTGAATTAATTAAAGTATGACCACTAAACCTCTTTAGTCAATCGTTCTCATGTAGAAACTTTTGAACTTTCTGTCATTGGATGGTAAATACAATGATTTATATTTTCAGTTATCGAATGGGTTTCTCAAAATAAACACATTTAAATTGAACTCTTCATTTCTAGCCTGAAAATTATTCCTTTTCAATCTTCCTCATATCAATCTCCTAACCAGAACCCTGAAACTTGATTCTTCATAATCTTTTTCTCCTCAACAAAACACTAACCATGAGCCATATGTATTGGCAAGAAACACAGAAGATATTCATTCATTCATTCAATCAATGACTGATGATTACTACTAAATGATCAATGATCTTGATAACACACAGAATCTCTATAAAATGTTCTCATAAAATAATTTATCTAATTATAAATGGGATTCAGTTAGATATGCTGTTACAAGATTATGTTCTCAGCAATCAGGAAACAGAGGCAGGAGCATTTTGAATTTGAGGCCAGCCCTGGCTGCACAAGTTTAAGGACAATTTGGACTACAAATCTAGAATGGTCTCATAAAAATCATTGAATGAAATGAAACTATCCAGCAATTTCTTCTAATTTTCTTCATATTAAAATACAAAACCACACAAATGCACACATGCACACACACACCACACACACACACACTCACACACTCACACACACACACACACACACACACACACACACACACACACACGTATATATTCCTGTGTCTCATGTCTCTACATAATGGAAAATGTCCATAAAATGTATTTTATTACTTGAAGATCACCTATTTTATAGCTTAATTAACTGAAGTTACTCCTTTAAAATTACCTTTTCCTGTATCAACCCTGACTTTGATTTTTATCAGATATGAGAATCATATACTAAGATCTAAAAGTAGATGGCTATAATTTGTCCATCTTCATTCCAATTAGTTCAGAAATTGAAAATCTCAAATGATAAATTAATGACATTTATAGTCTGAAAATTTCTTTAACCACAGAGTTCAGAAGTTGATCCTTTGGAATATGGTTAGAATAAGACAAAGTTATTTGGCTGGGGTCCATGTAATTGAATTGTAGTTTTATAAAAGATGGATGACAAAGAAATAAAAGGAAGAGGAACATATGTATGTTCCCAGCTATTGACTGGAGGTTATGTACTGCCTAGGTACTATGTCAACAAGAAAGTCATCTCCAAATTATGACTACAGGAGTTGTATACACACCTCCAGAAACATAAGCCAATATAAGCTTGTTTTCTTCATAGTTTTGTGTGTTATAATAACAAAAAAGAGGCTAGTTCAGAAAAATTCCTAGACACAGGAATATAGTTAAGATGAGCAAAAGATAATGAAGGCAGGGGAATGTATTAATAGTGAGAGAATTTCTTTTAGAAAGGCACTATCATACAACATCAAATGCATACATTCAGGTTAATGTGAAGGTGGTACAAAGCTTAGCACCATACAAAATGTTTGCCTGTGCCTTCCACCAGTAGTTCACTCTCCAGGATGCTGATTATAGTACAGAAATAACATGAAGGATTATTTTTCATGCTGCCTCATCTAGCAACTCGATGGACTATGTCATTGCAGTATATTATTTGTTATTGAACTTCCTCATTTTCATTTGCTGAGCTGATTTTTATCAATACCATTACAGCTTCTTTTTATTTATAGCTACTATTAATCTTGACTGTGTATTGTGTTCCTTAAAGAGAAGTCTGAAATGATTCTGTAAATATTTTCATTGAATTTTAGCCAAAATATTAAAAACAATACATTTTTGTTGTAATTTTAAATATGGTAGTGCAAAGAGAAATATAATTTAATTTCATTTATAAACCAGAACAACACATTATCAATAATAGTAAATAGAAGTAAAATATAAACATATAAATGCCTGACCATACTTTCATTCCCCTAATACCATAACAATTAAGTGATATGCGGCAAGAAATAAAGAGTATTACTTTTTAAAGTTATTCTGCTAAAGGTGGAAGTTTCCACATCATTTCCATTAAGAATTATATAACCATTAAGATTATAAGGACAAAATGGTCACTCAAAGATTTTCAATAAGAAAAGAATTTAGATGTATCTTCACTATTTTTTCTGTCCATGCAATGTTAAGTAGTTGGTTTCTATAAACTGCTTAACATTCAATGGGTTATTTCCCTATGATATGAACAATGCATAAAATGATTTTTCCACTGAGCAAGTCTCTAGTATAAATAGATCACCACTGCACATTTAGCCTTCACAATAGCCACAGTAAGTGATTTGCCTCAAGCAACTCCTTCTACTCACATGTTGGGAGAGGAATAATGTTTAACAAATCTGAATTTGTCATCAAATGGTAATTGCGAAAACATGACAATAATGACAAATATGGTAAAAATGAAAGAAGTGGTTTCTGAAATTGCTTCTTCATATAGAAGATGACTGAGTGTTTTTAGAAATGCTGAAAGTGTAGAAACTATATTTGTGGATTTCTTGGAGAACATGATCTTTCTCTACAGATTCCTGGCTGAATTGTAAAACTGCAGCATTCTGGTGAGTAATTGTATATACATCAATGCTCAAATGAAGGCATTCTGTAGAAGTTGTATGCACAATAAATCACCATCTGTACTTGGCCCTTGGAGTCTATTTGAATGCCCATTCAGTCCAAGCCGGCTGGCTAGATATGTCATTGATTTTCTTCTTCAGTGCCATCTCTGGGAAAATGGCCAATGTTTAATAATGGAAAAGATCACAATTTTAAAATGGAATGGTGGGGGGGGTAGTATTTTGAACCCAAATAAACAAGTTCCTGGAAACTAGGTACACTAACAAGATATTCATAGTCTGTTTGGATGTAATAAATATAAAAACAAGTATTCATCTGAATAATAGGGCAGTCCACCAACTGTGATTAGAAAGCCTTTCTTCCAGTGCCATTCCTTTACTACTGACTTTCAAACTGTACTTTTTATCCTTAACAAATACCACAAGATCAACGACCTTTGTTTTCTTTTAGGCTATCAGATTCCCTCCTAAGTTTAGCTGTTTCCTATGATGATCTTGAATCCTGGATCATCTTCCTGTAAGTAGTCACTGAACATTATCTCAGCATTCCCTGACCATCTTTCTACTCAACCTGTGAATCCTCTAATAAGGCTTAGCTTGGTTTGCTTTTTCTTGTATCAGGGCTGGGAAGAAAGCCTATCTCCGTCTGCTTTCCTTCATCCAAGATTAAGAACTTAGTAGACAGAGGAGCTTATGAGATCTAGCTTCTGCTCACTTTCCTCATTCCATCTCACAGCATTCACCCATTCACTCCATAAATTCTCTTCCCAACAACTATCTCTCTGTTAATTATTAATTATGTCAAGTTCATTTCCTACTCTATGATCTTGCCATTGCTTTTTTCTCTGCATCAATGACCTTTACACAAATCTTCAAATAGCTGCATCTTTCTTGTGATCACTCCATATAGACTTATCTGACCAGCCATCCTGAAATTTACCTCTACTACCTTTTCTTTATAGTAAGTATAATTTATTCTGAGAATATGTGAATAAAAAGAAAGAGTTTATTGTTAATCTCATTTTACAGGAGGGCAAACACTCAAAAGTAGGGACAATAACTATTTTCACATCACTCATTTCTCATTACCTACATTAAGATTTGGGACTCTGTACAGACCAAAGAAATGCTTCTTGCATGATGAAAGAAACTGTCATCATTGATCAGTTCAAGTAGGAAGCCTGACATGAGCTTTATTTATTAATGTTTACTTCACATATGTACACTATTGGTCATGACTGATTGAACCAGGAGTGACAACTGAGCATAACAAGGACAGTCAATGTCCCTCCTCATGATTTTTAGTATTTGGAACAAATAGAACAGAATCCTTCTCTATTAGAGAATGTACAACTGCAAGAGAAAAATCTTGAGAGCTTTTTTCCAGTCATACTTTTTACTCTGTGGACAAAGTTTGTGTCTAAAAGAAAAGGAAACTTAAATACTAAAATGACTTAAGAATTGTGTTGATAGCCTTTGACTTTTTTTGGTCATTACTATAGTTTGATATTCAGTTTGGCTAAAGTCCCTTTACCCCAAACCTCTCTACTTTGCTTAAGCTAGTTTGAAGATTTTTTCCAACATTTTAACCAAGTTCCTTACTTGCATGTTAATATTCTTTTAATCCTATTTTCACTTAGGTTATTTGCACATAATATTTAGTCCTTTTCAGTCCTCCACTGTTTGTTAATCTACTCATGTCCTTGTGGTTCTAAAGCATGGCAGATATCATTGTATTATACTTGACATAATGCAGTAGATGCTGTGAATATGATAGCTCGTACTATATTTGGCATGAGTTTGAGAGACTAAGGCTCACATGCGATTTCATCACTTTAGGCTTTTTGAGAGTTTGGTAAATTAGAGACCACTTCTCTTTTCTACCCTTTGGCTTGTATATATCACTTCTTTTCCAACATTTTATAAGTATTCATTTATTCATCCCTCAAATATTTACCTGCTTCCAGTATGAAAAGTAAAGAAATAGGAAAGCATACATGCAGAGGTTTTATTTTTCATCTAGAAACTCATGTGATTGTAAAACTCATTTGTTGAAACTATTTAATACATCTATCCTAAACCATTTACTTTCTTTTCACTCAATCACCTCAAAAATCTATGCTTACTTCTTTCCTATGCATTCATTCTTCAATCAATCAAACTCTGATTTATACGTTTATTGGTACACTAATTCATGTTAAAGGGAGCCACAAATTGGTAAATGCCAAATCTGCATTGACTTTTATCAGTACGAAAAGAAAAAGGAGAAGAGACAAATTGTATTTACCTAAAATTATATATATAACTAACTTTTGCCTTACGCTTATTATGCTCCCTATAAGAGCCATAGACTCCCTAACATAACTCCCAGTACTAGATATGTGCAACTTGTTTGCAAGTTGTCTTAGTTACGGTTTCAATTGCTGAGGGGAGACACCATGACCAAGGCAATTCTTATAAAGGACAATATTTAATTGGTGCTGGTTTACAGTTTCAGAGGTTCAGTCCATTATCATGATGGTAGGAAGCATGGCAGCATCCAGGCAGGCATGGTACAGGAAGAGCTGAGATTTCTATATCTTGATTCAAAGGCAACCAGGATACTGACTCTTCTGCACTGCATGGAGCTAGAGAATTAGGAGTCTTCAAAATACACCTATATTGTGATGTACTTTCTCCAACAAAGGCTTGCTTCCTAATGAGCCAACTAACTACCACACAGGTTACTTGTCAGTGTAGTCCAATAACGGCCAAAACAATATAGGCTATTGCTGTTGCCTTTGGTTACCTCTTAGAACTTGAAAATTAGTGCCTAGTGCTGAAGATACTATACATTTAAGACACAAGACTCAAATAATTCAATCTGGTTTTAATCTGAAAACTTTTTTTCTGCATTATATAGTACTATGCAAAATGCCAAAGGAGGGTAGCAATCACTAGTCTTATCTACCTGTGATGCGTCTGAACTACAATAATAACCAGCATGGAAAGATATCTCTAAATGTTCAATAAGTATCAGTCACATGTTAGTGGCAACCAACAACTGCCTAAAGAGACTTAAGGGCCACTAAAAGGAGAAATGTCATGTCTGGTACTAGAAACCTAAACAATTACCCATGGCTAGATATATCATGTATTCTATTTTAAAAGACAATAACAACAACAAAACCCAACTTGCTATCATCACTTTATCAGACCAGCATAATTCATGACTAAATTCTGAAGCAGCATTATCCTCATAAATATGTGTAGCTCTTGCTCCTCATCAAAGTGCCTCTCTGTTTACAAAATACAAAACTTTTAATAACCTATAATTACATATTTCCCCCTCTCTTTCCTCTCTTCTCCCAAATTCTCCCATGTACTCCCTTGCTCTCTTTCAAATCCATGGCTTCTTATTACTTATTGTTAACACACACACACACACACACACACACACACACACACAGACATACACATACAAAAATATAACTTGATGCTTGCTTACTCCATATAATATTATTTGTGTATATATTTTCAGAGATGATAATCTTGTATTGGTGTGTTCTTCCTTGAGGAAGATTTTTTCCCCCAATTTTAGCAGTCTTCAGTTGTTGGTAGTCATTGTTTCTATTGAGTTATCCTTGTTAAGATCATATTTAAGCAACCATGTTATTGATATGTTATAGATGTAGCTTCTAATATTGTCAGTACACATGCAGTCATAGTAACCTCTTATTTTTCTGTGGTTTTTATAATCATTATGCTCTGTCTTCCACAATGATCTCTCAGCCTTAGGTTTACAAAATGTGTCACTTGGGTCTGGGCTGCACAACTCTGCCTTTTGATCTATTGTAGTATTCTGTAATAATCTCTGTCTGCTTCAAAAAGAAGTTCCCTTGCTGTGGAATGAGGACTATACTTATCTATGACTATAAGAACAGATCTATTGAATGTAGTTAGGGATTATGCTGATTTACTAAATTAGTGCTTGTAGGTTTTACTTCAAGATCTCTGCCTTTAGTAGTCCTGAGAAGTTGGCTAGCTTTCCAGTGTCAGTCATATTTTCTTTCTTGTTGAACAGATTTTAAGTACAATTAGAGAACTCTTGGTTATCTCCAAGATATAAGTGTTACTTATTACCATGCTGGCCATTGTTGTAGGACAAAGGCATCATAACTGGGTAAAACTGTTGGTTTCTTCTCTCCATTGGAAGCTTGCATGGTACTTTATATTACCTTGAAAAGTAGTCCTTAGAGAGTAGGATTTCAGGTCAGTTACAGCGTTTATGATCTGTGTCTAAATTACATTGTTTCTAAGGAAACCTCACTTTACAACAACTGGAGATCATTGCAGAAACCACAACTGTCCATAATGCACATATTAAGGATTGAGGGGGATCATAGCCCCTGTGGATATATCTACAACACAATTTACGTATATCAGGTTTGGGGAACATGGTGGAAGAAATTATGAAAAGATTATGACAACCAGAGGACCATGGAACAAGGAAAAACATATGTTTGTGTCTCTAGAAATGACAGGGAAACTATACACATGATACATGAATGATAGATCTCTCTAAACTAGACCTGAATATGGACAATACCAACAGACATGCTAATGTAGAAAGGGAAAATCTCATGGGGGTTGCATCTTTAGACAAAGTCATACATACAAATGATTACTGCTGAAAGAGGGAGACTTAGCTTCTCTTAGGGATGAGTGCCATAACTGATTGTCCAAAACAAAGTGGTCAGCCCTGAAATCATGTACACACACCACAATAATTGAACTCAGAAGGCTATATGTGCATATTTAAGCATTTAAATATAGGAAATGAGAATAATCAAATAAAAGGAGGTTATCAATTTGAAAGGCAAACAACGGGGGCAAAAAGGGGTATTTTAAATGGATGGGACATGGGAAGGATTCAAGTGTGTAATAGTAAGAGGGGATGTAATTATACTTAAGCTCAAAAATTTAACAAAAATTCCAGATCTGGTAAGGATATTGAACTTTATTTGTATGAGAACCCCTTATTCTTCTTTTATGATGCTGGCTTTCTCTTTACTTCTATAATACTGTATTGTCTCTAGTCATATTGCAGTAATTTTCATGTGCTTCACTTTTTGTCAGTCATTTAAGAGACTATATACTTAGACCTTAACAATGTATAATTCCTTAAAAATCATTTTCTAAGGGAATAGATTTTTCACAAATACTTTTTTATTGTTCCTGTACCTTGATGTCTATGTTTCTCTCATGTTATTGATTAAACAAAGATTAAAATGTTGATCTATTTTAGCTCTCACACACAGTCAACTGCTAAGCCCTGCCAATTCTAATATATACCTTATGATGTATCCTCTTATTTATTGACTATTTAATGCAAAAGGTAATCTTATTATCTTTTTGTCTAGATTAGTGTAACATCACTACAAATGTTCATGTTACAAATCATTTTTATTCTTATAGCCTGCCCTCTTTTTTGCCAAAAGACTCAAAATTCTGAAACCTTCTTTGCTATGAAAGAATATGCTTAACACATACAGAAGTCCACTTTGAACATAGTTTTCCATGAAGCTCAATATGAATAGCAAAAAACTATCTTTGAGGGAAGCAAAGTGGCTCTGTAGGTAAAGATACTGGCAACATGTGTTCAATCCCTGGGACCTACATGAAGGTGAAAAATGATAACCAACTCGGCAAATGTTTGTTCTGGCTTCTTCAGGCATGCTGTGTTATGTACACATACATATCATGCAAGCACACAATAAAAAGCAAATATTTTTCATTAAAATACCTTTGAATATTTTCACAGTTATTTGGATAAGAGTATAATTAAGTAAAGGAACAGTCTATTAACAGCAACAGGAAGCTACAGAATACCAGCTATAACATTCATTATCAGAGAGGTGAAAACAAACACTGAAGAGAGACAAAAATATTATATAGAGGAGAATATAAGTCTTACTAGATGCCTGGCTATGCTTTCTGTGTTGCTACCATTCATATCTGATATTATATGATTAGAATACAATTTAGATGTCATTTTGTTCTTTTTTTCTTTGAATATGTTTTAATTAAAATATAAATAAATTACTTTTCCCTTTATATTCATCCCCCCAAAACTTCCATGATCACTCACTTCTGAAATTTATGGTATCTGTTATATTATATATATATATATATATATATATATATATATATATATATATATATAGTATATACAGAGAGATACAAAATATATAAATATTTCTGCTCTTTTTATTAAGTCTCAAACAAGCGTGATGAAGAAAAACTGCCAATTTTATTATTTTCATTTCAAATAGATGTCAGTTTTGTCATTTTATAATCTCTGATCTTCAAATAAAGAATTATACGGAAGAATATCCAAAATGTTTATTTCATTTTTAGGAGACTAAGGAGAAACATACAGGAGACAGTGCTGAAAGGGGAACCTTCACATAGAGACCTTGTTGATTATCTGAGCAAATCTCCCTTTCCATCCTCCCTTTTTCTTTGGTTCAAAGATTCTCTCCAGGGACAGAAAGGAAAGCTATACATTTCAAATTATTTTTAGGACTTTGATTAACTGTGCCACCAGACCCCAGGTGACTATTAATATACTAGTAAAGGCAATTAAAAGAAGACCGAAGGTCATTCAGTGAGTGAAAGAAGCAAAATTGAAAGCATGAGTCTTGACCCAGTGATATGATCTTTCTAGAAGAACATATGGTAGAGGCAAGCCAAAAGGGAGCAAATGGGAATAAGAGACACTATCTATACAAACTGTTAGAAGACAAGGCTCCTCAGCATGGAATTCAGCGTTAAAGGAAAGGACTTGCAAAGTGAACTTTCAATTCATCCATTCTGTCTCAATAAAGCACAATCATATTATAACACAGCCTCTGATTATAAGACTACAGATGTTCTATAAAGAAAATTCTGTGTCTTGAAATATAAAAGCTCAGTAAATCAAAAGCAAAAAAATAATTGAATCTATCAGCTATGCTTTCTAACATAAGCTTTATACAAGGGTGCTGCTATATTCATTCTGTGTCTGTGACCAAAAGACAATTGCTTGAATAGTAAATGTTCCGTAAATGCTTGTCCAATTGAATTAGCTAGTTGGCTAATGTCAATTTTTTAATGTTTAAGGATCACTTGGGATTATAAATTGATTAACTAACAAGTGCTCTCATCAAAAGAAAACTGGAAGCCTGTGCCATAGCTTACTAGGATTTTTGCAAGAGGAGACAAACGGTCATAGAATGTTGTTAATTATGTTTCCCCTTCTCATGAATTGTTTACTTTTATTATTTACCTATGTCTTGAATGGTATTGAAGCAAACCATGTAAGTCCCTTTGTCAACTGCCAGAAGTATAATTCTCCACAATTAATCAGTAAAAAGAGAAGTAAGCATTGCTTCTTTAGAATTAGGAAAAATCTGCTGCTGATAAATTGAATGCATTAAGAAATTAACATACCAGCAAATGATTGATCATTACAATTATATGGATTTGCATTTCTAGAATTCTACCAAAAGAACTCAAAATCCCTCTTCTAAAATATTTTTAGCCACAGTTTCCAGCTGGATAAAGCATATAAGAGATGTGTTTCTTATTATCATAACAAGAATTCCAATAATTTTATGAAATATTCACAACTTGATGTTAAATTAACCCAGTGCATTTTAAAGTTCAAAGCCATACTATGTTCTTATCTAATTTGTTATAGAAACTGATGGATAAGCAAGCGACCTCAGCAATGTTAAAGATTGGTAAACCTACAAGGCATAATAATGATAATAATAATATTATTATTAATAATAATAATAATAAACTACAGAAAAGCAAAGGAAAAATGACTTGATGATCTCAAGTACCTTCATAAATGTATTCAATAAAGACATTGTGGAGGAGTCAGTAAAATAGAACAATGTCACCCAAACATCACAATAATCAATCAGAGTCAAGACAAAAATCACTTTTATTTTACGACAAATAATAGTAATATTTTCTTTTGATAAGAATAATGAGGAGTAATTAAAAGCTGATGACATCAGCTAGACAATATTATTGTATTCTACTAGGTAAATATGTATATGCATATGCATATATGTGTATATATATATATATATCATGCACTGTATGTTCTAAGCATTGCTCTCATGCTGTGACTCACCAAAAAAGAAAATAGACAAAAATCTGTTTTCTCACAGCACTTAATATTTGTAGAAAAAGCAGCAACAAAATGAACATATTAAAAGTATTTTATTATATAAAAATATTTAGTGTACTACTGAAAGAGTCCTCTATGCAGTATAGTAAGTTAACACACATACCACACACATACACATAATAAACATTAGCAAATATATAAGGCACAAATGAGAAAAAGTACAATGCTATGTCAAATGGTGAAAAGTAGGACTGATCATAATGCCTCACTTTTCCCATATGGCCTTGGTTCATATCTATGATCCTAGTGTTATTAGCACAGCCATTTACTTCCAAAACACTTTCAGTTTAATGTATTGACATAGGTCACTGTTATAGTTCTTGTCTTCTAAGTCCCTATGTCGTGTCTACGACATAACATACTAACACTAACACATGCACACAAACACACACACAAACACATAAACGGAATGCACAAAATTCCTACTTTAGAAGATAAATAAGATAGATGGTTAGCTATGCAATATATACTGTAAGAAAGAATGAAAAAGGAGAGTAGTGTGCACAGATGATAAATTGAAATAGTGTGGTCGGATATGTCTCACTAGGAGGGAAATATATGTATAACGATCTGTATCAGGTAAGGTGTAAATGTGAAGAGGAAACATAGTTTAGGTATAGGAATCAGTAACGTCAAAGGCAGAAATACCCTTGTATTTCGGAGAAACATTATTTAATAGGTATAGCAGGATAAAGGAATCAGAGTCACCAATGGAAAGGGAAACTACCCTTATGTAGTATCTTTTATTCTATGGCTACAGGTTGTCATCAGGGAAGTGACATTATCTATGATACATTTTTAAATTACTAGTCTGGCTATTGTGCTTTGAGTAAAACGTTAGGGTTATAATGTAGAACAGAAGCAGGAAGATTAGTTAGAAGTTCCCTGAAAAATCAATATGAGAAATGATGGTGCTCTAGACAAGGGCAATGGCAGAGGAGGTGATGAGAATTAGTCACATTCTGAGTCTGCTTTCAAAGAGGAGATGACAAGGCATGCTGATAGGTAAGATTAGGGGTCCTGTCAAGGTTTAAGGACTGGGAGAAAGAGTTGCAAGAATCTGAGGTCAATGAGGTTAGAGGAGGAGGTTCTGAGGGCATAGTCAAGAGTTTTGAATAGATTTAAGCCTGGGTATCCCAAAATCAATACCAGAGAGACAGCATTGTATACACTGAGTTTATTTTGAACACTAATGGCCAAAACAAGAATGAAGAACAAGTAAAGTCAAATAGAGAAGTAAGGTAAGTTATTCCACTATCTGTTTTTGAGCTGGCCACAGGTATAGGAAATAGCAGATAGATGTTGTTGATGCTGCTGCTATAATAGGTGAATGTGAAAAAGAGAAAGCTGGATATAAATGTGACTATGAAGAGGGAGGTCAATTTGGGGCATATATTCTCTCTCTCTCTCTCTCTCTCTCTCTCTCTCTCTCTCTCTCTCTCAATTCTGTAATCCTTTTTTTTTACAGTTCAGACTTTATCACCCTCTTGGTCCACCCTCCATCTGTTCCACATCCCATACCTCCCCCGCTATCCAAAAGGATGTTCCCACCCTACCAGAACTCCACACTCCCTGGAGTCTCAAGTCTCTCAAGGGTTAGATGCATTATCTCTGACTGAGTTCAGACCTGCATTCCTCTGCTGTGTACATGTTGGGGGCCTCATTCCAGGTAGTGTATGCTGCCTGGATGGTGGCTCATTGTCTGATAGATCCCTGGGGTCCAGGTTAGTTGAGACTGCTGGTCTTCCTATGGGGTTGCCCTCCTCCTCAGCTTCTCTTAGCTTTTCCCTAATTCAACCACAGGGCACTCCAACTTCAGTCCATCGGTTGGGTGTAAGTATCTGCATCTATCTCAGTCAGCTGCTTATTGGGTCTTTCAGAGGGCAGTTATGATAGGCCCCTTTTTTTTGTGAGCACACCATATAGCATCAGTAATAGTGTCAGGCCTTGGGGCCTCAGTGGATATATTCTTAGAGCATGTAGTTGATACTGATATGAAACAAGTCCTCTGAGGGAATAAAAGTAGCAATGGTAAGAGAAGACTGAGTGCTCAGGCATTCCTACACTGGTAAGATGTGAGAAAATTAACAAAGGGAAGTGAAAAAGGATAATCACTCCCATAAGAAGACATGGAAAATAAATATGATACTCTGAAGTGAAGGAACAGAAAATGCTGCACATCCATGAGTATTATATTCACAATAACTAGGAAGTAAAATCAATTTCAACATAGATAAGGAAAATGTGGTGCATATAGACAATGAAATGTTACTTAGCTGCAAAGAATAACTAGGAAGTAAAATCAACTGAAATATAGATAAGGAAAGTGCGGTGCATACAGACAATGAAATGATACTTAGCTGCAAAGAAAAATGAAATCATGAATTTTTTATGTAAACAGGAATAACTGGAAAAGATCACACTGTATGAGGTAACCTAGACCCAGAATGACAAATGACACATGTTTTCTCTGAAATGTGAATACTAAATTTTAACTGTTAGGTGTGTATTTAATTG
Organism: Tokudaia tokunoshimensis; assembly: GCA_036184795.1. Classification (NCBI taxonomy): domain Eukaryota; kingdom Metazoa; phylum Chordata; class Mammalia; order Rodentia; family Muridae; genus Tokudaia; species Tokudaia tokunoshimensis. The sequence goes on from BTHU01000023.1 coordinate 111,139,879, forward strand.
GGTGCACCTGTGGAAGCCAGGAAATTAGAAAGAAATCATTTAGGATACCCCAAAGGAAGTGGATCACAGAACATTGTTAAAATGAAAGTAGAGAGGATAGTTAATGGTACTCACTCATAAGTCGATAATAGCCAAAAAGTTCTGAATACCCCTGAAACAGTTCACAGATCATATGAAGCTTAACAAGAAGGAAGGCCCAAGGATGGGTACTTCAATCCCACATAGAAGGGGAAACAAAATAATCATAGGAAGCAGAAGGATGAAGGGACCTGAGTGGGAGAGGGAAGGGAGAGAAGAAAGGGGGCAAGATTATGGGTGGAGACAGGAGAAAAGCCCAGAGGGCCAGGAGAATGAACGGAAATATGCAGCACACTTTTTTAATATTTCCCGCAACAGTGTGGGGTGGGAGGCAAGGGAGAAACTCTAGAAAGACCCAGAGACCTGGGACGTGAGAGCCGTGAGTGCCTTCCAGGACCCAATGGGCATGACTTTAGCTGAAATATCCAACAGTGGAGAGATGGAACCTGAAGAGACTACCTCCAGTAGATAGACATGGCCTCCAGTTGAGGTATGGGTCACCCAACCATCTTCAAAATTTTTGAATCATAATTGTTCCTGTCTAAATGAAATACAGGGACAAAAATGGAGCCTAGCATGGCTGTTCTCTGAGAGACTCTCCCAGCAGCTGACTGAGACAGACGCAGATACTTACAGGCAACCATTGGACTGAGGTCAGGGACTCCTCTGGAAGAGTTAGGGGAAGGACTGAAGGAGCTAAAGGGGATGGACACCCCACAGGAAGAACAACAGTATCAACTAAACTGGACCCCTCAGAGCTCCCAGAGACTAAGCCAACAACCAAAGAGCATATATGGGCTGGTCAGTGATCCAGGCACATACGTAGCAGAGTACTGCCTTTTCTGGCCTTAGTGGGAGAGGATGGAACTAATTCTGTAGAGACCTGATGCTTCCGGGAAGGGGGGATGCTAGTAGGGGTGGGTGGGGGAGTGCCCTCTCAGAAGCAAAGAGGAAGGGGGGTGAAGAACTCTGGGATGGGGAACCAGGAAGGGGGGTAATATTTGGAAGGTATACAAATAAAATAACTTAAAAAAAAGTTCTATGCCGGATAAGGAATAGGGGGCAGAGAAGATGTGGATATTGCAGTGAGGGTTAACCATAAAAGGGGTATATGAGAAAGCACATCTAAATTTATTATTTCGTAACTCAATTAAAATATAATTTATAGGTTCATTTGTACATTAACCAGTACATGCCATGTATGCATTTTACATACATGGCATATTGATTTGATGCAAGATAATATAAACACTTGCTCTTGAACTTGGTTGCATTTCAAAACTTGGAAGACACCACAGACATTGAGTACAGACAGGATGGGAATTGAGCTGCTACTGAGGACTAACTCTCTCATAGAATCTGAAGGGCTATGCAAGCTGCCAAGGGAGAAAAGCAATGAATATTCTTATGGAAATGTAAAGCCTGTGAGCAACAACAAACATCAGCATGGCAAAATAACCTCAAAGGTAATATAGTGGCATTAAGATCTGGGAGTTACTAACAGCTGTCTAATTGCACTTAAAGCTCCACTCAATATAAGGGAATTGATGACTATTACTGTAAACTAAACTAACGACCTGTGGCTGGTGAGGTCATGGAGCCTCGAGGAGAACTTACTAGTACCATTTTCATCTGTATCTGCAGTTTAAATACCTATTCTTATACCCAGACAAATGTAGTTGTCACCATCATCAGAACAATGTATTTTTTTTCTTTTTGAACAGACATAGACCATTACGGAAAGTCACAACTGATCAAAATACAAAGATCAACTGACCACAGCGTACCCAGCCTTAGCTGATACATATACGGATCAACTTCTATGGCCAAGGCACAAGTAGTGAGGCATAAAAATGGGGTGAAAGATGAGATAGTATTTTCTAGACATAACTAATAAGTTGCATCCATGAAATCCCAACAATATGGTTGCTTAATGTAGACCTGTACAATGACCAAACTAGGGACATTTCGACACAGACCAGACCTATAGATGAAGATGTAAAAGCAATCTCATAGAGGTGGAAAGAATCACTATTCTTTAAGATTGGTTCCCCTGATGGATTATCCAGTTTCAAATGGTCAGTCAGCCCTAAGCACATGCACATAGAAACAGAAGTATCACTAAATGAACTTAGTAGGTGGTGTGTTTGTGTAGCACTAATAGATTCAAAAGGACATATATGTATATATAATACTTAATACATACATAAAAATAACTAAAGTAGAGGCTATAAAATTTAGAGGGATATGGGGGCACAGACGAAATTGGGTAGGAGAGAAATGGAAATGATGTACAGTATGCTTACATGAAATTCTCAAAAACAACCACTCTGGAAATCAATCTGGAGGTTCCTCAGAAAATTGGAAATAGATCTACCTAAAGACCCAGCAACATCACTCCTGGGAATATACTGAGAAGATGCCCCACCATGCCACAGGGGCACTTGTTCCACTATGCTCATAGCAGCCTTGTTTGTGATAGCCAGAAGCTGGAAACAACTCAGATGTCCCATGACAGAAAAGTGAATACAGAAAATGTGGTTCATTTGCACAATGGAATACTACTCAGCTATTAAGAATGAGGACATCCTGAGTTTGCAGGCAAATGGATGAAACTAGAAAATATCATCCTGAGTGAGGTAACTCAGACCCAAAAGGACATGCATGGTATGTACTCACTAATAAGTGGATATTAGCCTAAAAAAGTGCTGAATACACAAGATACAGTCCACAGAACTCAAAAAGGTCAACAAGCTAAAGGACCCAAGTGAGGATGCCTCAGTCCCACTTGGGAGGGAGAACAAAGCAATCACAAGGGGGGAGGGAGGGAGGGACCTGGGACTGAAAGGGTATTGGGGGTGGAGAGGAGAACATGATCTAGTCTGGGAAATTGACTGAAATTCCCATGGGCCATCAGAAAGAATGGAAACATGCAACCTCAGGAGGTAGGAGGTTGGGGGAACCCTGCAGAATGTACCAGAGACCTGGGAGATGAGAGACTCTCAGGACTCAAAGGGAGAGAACTTAGATGAAATGCCCTACATTGGGGAGAGGGAACTTGTAGAGCCCATCCCCATTAGAAAGACAGGGCATCAAATGAGGGAGGGGGCTGCCATCCCACAGTCAAAACTCTGACCCATAATTGTTCCTGTCTGAAAAAACTGCAGAAATGGAAATGGAGAGGTGCCTGAGGAAAAGAAGGTCCAGTGACAGGCTCAAAGTGGGATCCAGTGCAAGGGGAGGCCCCAAGGCCAGACACTACTACTGAGGCTACAGAGGGCTCACAAAAAGGGGCCAAGCATGACTGCCTTCTGAAAGATCCTGAAAGAGTCAGATGCAGATATTTGCACCCAATCAATGGACAGAACCTGCTGACCCCTGTGACTGAATTAGGGGAAAGGTGGAAGAAGCTAAGGAGGAGGGCGACTGACCGTGTAGGAGGACCAGCAGTCTCAACTAACCTGGACTCCCGAGATCTCTCAGACACTGGACCACCAAAGAGGCAGCATATAGCAGCTGATATGAGGCCCCAAAACATAGACAGCAGAGGATTGCTGGGTCTGGGTTTAGTCAGAGAAGATGCACCTAACCCTTAAAAGACTGGAGGCCCCAGGAAGTGGGGAAGTCTGGTGGGGTGGGGGAGGTGGGGATGGGGACATCCTTGTGGAGAGAGGGGGTGAGGAAGAGATATGGGATTTGGAACAGTCAGAGGGTCCACCAGGATGGGAATAAAATCTGGAGTTTAAAATAAATAAATAAGTAAGTAAATAAATAAAATAAAAGCAAAGGAGTTGTACCGGCAATCTAAGTGGATTAGAAATAAGAAATTTTAAAAATAGAAACACGTGAGAGACTAACTCTAAATAATAAACAGAGATTTATATGCAAATGGTAGGTATTTTTGGTGCACCCTGCCATATGTAAGCATATCACCCAATGAAATTGTCTCTGAACCTCTAAAGAGAGAAAATCATGAGCAAATGTTAAAGTCTTAACTGTGTCACAAATTAGATTTGTCATATTGTTAAAGTTAACCTTCTCCATGGTTCAACTTTGTGACCTATCCAATGAGGAGCAATAATGTGCCTGAGTTAGGGTTATATGAAATGTTGGATTAGGACACCCTTACTGTGTTACACATGATCTACTTTTATTCTTCAAAACTAGGAATGATGAGGATGGATTTACTAAAAGAAAGTTGGTTACAGTGTCCTACTTGGCTGTCTGTGTTGAGTCTATTATTCTGTTCCTGTCACAGCTTCTTTTTTCAACTTGGGAAGTTGCTAGGGACTGATCCTTTTTTGTATTCTTTTGTCTTAGATGCTCAGAAGTCACCTACGAAGTTAAGCCTCTTATGTGGATTAAGTCAATGACAATATTGATTTGGGCATTTCATGAGCTACCAATTCTAGTTATCATAACCTTTCAAGGAAGAGAAGATATACCCTGGAAGATTAGAAACTCTCTCAATCTTACTCTGAATAGACTTGTGAAATAATCCAGTGGATGCATAGTTAGGAATACCATCTGGATTATAAACTAAAATATTCTGCATGTATTGAAACTACATCCAAAGAATGTGCTGTTGTGAACCAATGGGAAAAAACAGATGTTTACATTTTTTATCAGTTCTTTATCCCCCAAAATATCAAATGACTCATTCAAATATGAACTTTAAAAAAATACATTCTGATTACATTTACCTCTCCATCCACTTCTCCTAACTCATCCTCATCTCTCCCTAGCAGGATCCATTCGCTTTCTGTCTCTCATTAGAAAAGAACAGACTTCTAAGATGTAACAACCACACATAAAAGTAAAAGTCATCACTAAAAGAGAAGTATAATCCAATGTTTGCTGTACAACATGGTTGATAAAAGGCAGTAAGACAGTCTTTGCCCTCAAAAACTTGATAGTGCAGTTAAACAATGACAATTTATAGTCACTAGTTCTATGAACTATACTACCACATTGGAGAAGCATTGAGCTAAACTGCAATGGAAAAGGGAAGACATTTCGGAGCACATACGCAACCAGACAAGGTCTGAGAAGGATGTAGTCATATAAAGAGAGAAAACGAAGAAGTCTACAAGCAGTGCTTTAGACAGTGATGAAATGCACATTGTTTTATAATAAACTGTAATCAGTTTTGAAATGCTATCAGTTCTAGAAATATTAAAGAGTCATGGATGATTATGGCCATAAGGTTAATAAATATGTGATAGTATGACATACACCCTATGGGTATGAGGAAGTAGGCATACTAGTTTAACTGAGGTGTATTAATTTTTTTCCACAAAGGTTGATTTTCAGTGCTGTAGCAGAAATTTAAGTTCCAAAGGAATTTTATTTCCAAAGAAAAGTTGGCTCCCAAGGAATGATTGTTAGAGATACAATGGTCTCAAAGAACCATGCCTGAAGCAGATTGGAGAGTAAGAAGAACCAATGGAGAAGATTGTAAGAGAAGGAGTATGTGAGACATTACTCAATTCAGTCCAATCCAATTTCAATTCCAATTAAATTCAATTTATTCAGGCAATCTTACTAAGTGTTGATTCTGTGGTGACACTGTGCTAAGCTAACAAGGAAAAGAGCAATTTCCACACAAATTCCTGCTACTTCAATATTCCTTATATTATACAACACTGAATAATTCACCATGGAATTCAGGAAAGCCAAAGTTTTAACTTTCTGATCCAAACTACGAAATATTTTTAAAATTTCCAACGTGTGAATTATTGACCTATATTGAAGTGTCTAGTTACTCCACAATATTGGCTTGTTATATTCCATGTCCTTTAAGGACATGGCAAGAAAAAAGGACTTGAAATGCCTGTTACCTCTGGAGCTTGGAAAACATTCTAGAAAATGTAAGACAATTTTTTTCCCTCGGTGTATGTTATGTGGATATGCAAAATGTGTGTATACAAGTGCAGGTGTGCATGTATCACTAAGTGCATATGGAATTTAAAGGACAACTTTGTAAAATTGTTCACCAGGGTTGCATGGTGAAATTGGGCAAAAATTGTACAAGGAATGAAGATTGTTCTGATATGGTAGGGAGGGATAAAACAGCACAGCGTATATGTTATGACAAAAGATTGGTGATGCCATCGAACTAGAATCAAATTCTGTATATACTTTAGGAGAACAGACATAGTGAGATTTTACAAAGATACTTGACCTTATTGTAATTAACTTTTAAATGCTTTGAACATTGGTTCTGAATGTGCATGTTAAAATTATTTATCCAGGCTGGAGAGATGGCTCAGGGGTTAAGAGCTCTCACCGTGATCTTCCAGAGGTCCTGAGTTCAATTCCCAGCAACCACATAGTGTCTCACAACCATCTGTATGGGATCTGATGGCCTCTTTTGGTATGCCTGAATATAACTACAATGTACTCATATACATTAAATAAATAATAGTTTAAAAAATATTTATCCATTGATATGTGAATTGTGTCTTGGGTAACTGGATGTAGGGGAATACCAGAACAGAGAAGTGAGAGGGGTTTGAATGGGGAACAGGGGGAGGGAAGAGGGCTTATGGGACTTTTGGGGAGGGAGGAACAGGGAAAGGGGAAATCATTGGGAATGTAAATAAAAAAATATAGAAAATAAAAAAAGAATCACATACAAAACACACACACACACACACAAAAATATTTATCCATGATCCTTTTTATAGCTTTTGTGTTTTTAATATATTTTTTAGCAACGACTCAATTGATTTTTGTTTAAGATTATGAGACATCTGTTTAGTTTGTTGAAGTATTTTTCTAATGGCCTTCTTACCATGTCTAGATGCCATGAAATCCTGGATCATATTGAATCCAGAGTCTTTTGTGATTGTCTTCCAATGCTCTTATCAAAATACACTTCTAATGAAGTAGCTTCAAAATTTATATTCAAAATCAAATAGTAATAGCACAGCTCATAACCACATGGAACAAGAGCTGTATTTATACATAAAAGATAATCATGTTAGTATATAATGTATCTGTAGTTCATGGGACCCCAAATATCAGTGAGGGTCATTTAGTTCTGATATTTTCCTTTCCATTTACCCTCTGCAGCTAGAATGAATAAGAATAAAACAGAGTAGAAAGCTACTTGTGAGTTTTCAGGCTATGTGTACTGACTTGATTTTTGAATACTATCTAGAGTTTTAGTCTTGTAAAACAGAAGTAAAGACCAGAACAACTTTTGTCCACACAAATTTAGTCTGAAATTAATTTCACGTCCAGATACATCTTCATATGCTAAAGGCATGAGAAAAATAGGAGACATAGAATGGCTTTGTCAGTGAGTTTTAAACTAAACCTTATTGTGAACTTATGAATATACATTTCAGTTATATAATTACTACATTTAAATTAACTTTATTATATGAGAACCGATCATGTAAGAAGATGATCAAATATTCTTCTTGGGCCATGTAGAAAAAATACTCAATGTGCTGCTATCCTTTTATGAAGAGTAAAAGCAAAAGGATATAGTGATGATACTTGAGTCTTTTCTTTTGAAATTCTTTAAATAGTGTTAAATTTTAATAAAACCAATTTCCAATACTAAATGTGTATTTTTCCAATACTAAATGTGTATTTTGTGCCAAATATTTTTCCATTCTCTAATATACGTTGTAAAGGCATGATAGGAGGAATGTAGCACCACCTGTGTGCTAGTATTTTTTAAAGAAAATTGATCAAATATGTGCTACCATCCATTGGAGTCATGGACTGACTCTGCCAATCCCACATGTGGCTTGGAAAGAATACACAGACTGGGTATCTTGGCTGTCTGCTACAGTTACAATGCTCCAGGAAACAGATTTATTGCCTTCTTTCCAAAAGGTGGTGTGAAGGAAACCATAGAGAAGCAGACTTTGCCAACCACTAGTGTTTGGCAAGCAGAGCAGGAGCTTAGAGAACTTTAGATGGAAATCTACAACACTAATAGGAGGCATTAGTATTCCTGTCTAAATTTCACATGCTGTTCTATAAAGGTTCAGTTTTGTTTTGTCTTTCGTTATGATATACAAGTATGTCTTGCTTAAGAAAACACAATCAATAGAATAAATTAGAGTGTAATTGTGTTATGAATTGATTACCCTTGTTGCTTCATACATCCATACACAATTAGTGAATATTTGATAGAAATACATGTATCCATATATATATATATATATATATCCATATATATATATATATATATATATATATATATATATATATATATATATATAATGTACAACACAGTTATGAACTTCTTGAGGCCATTCTCTTTATCAAAGTCACAGATTGCATCTTTTCAATTAGTGAAGGTGATTTTAGATCATATTTATTGATTAATCTGAGACACCATTAGCATTTAGCTTGATTAGATATCAATGTGATAATTTTTTTAAGTGTTCATGAGACATTGAACTTGAAGCATTCATGAGAAGACATAATTGGACTCTAGTAGTGAATCTTTGTAAATATCTCAGCTGCAGCTTAGAAAATGAGTCTTAAGGCTTGAATGTATCCGTCTTAATTTTTTTTTTTGTCTTTGAGCTCATTTCTAACTTCCTTTTATTCCATTACATAAAAGACACAAAGAATCATCTGCTCAAACAGACTCAAGAGTAATAAAATTAAATATTTCATGTGGTACAGGAAGGAGTGGTGCCAAAATAGCACTGCATATGCTTGAGTTTATACTGACGGGACAGCAGAAGCCTCAGATTTTGCTATAAAGGCCTCAAATGAGAATATTTCCAACATTTCAGGGGACTCAAGATTTATCTTCTGTCACCTCTCACCCATTCAGAATTATAATGAGAATGAAAAGTGCTGAAAAATAAATAGAAATTATTTGTATTGGTGCCAGTTCTGCCTCACAGATGACCAAAAAAAAAAAAAAAAAGACAAATAACAGTTTTCTGACAGGGTGATTTCCTGACAGGACATGTTCGAATACTTCATACTTATGCTACCACAGATATCTAAAAGCTTTTTTGACTGTTTGAATGAATATCAGGCTAGATTTCAAAATGCCAATTCTGAAGCCTCCTCAAACCTTTATAATAAAAGAGAAGCAGTATAAAATAGGGGTGTAATTTCAGTGCACATCATGGACTAAAACCCATGGTGCCATGGAGGTCCCTGTTATCTATAGAACTAAATCCTTGCCTTTTCACTTGGTGTTTTAGGTTTGGTAATGGCTTCCTTCAATATCCCACTAACTTTTACTTTTTATCTTCTGCAGTAGCACTCTGCTTCAACCACACTACCTATTCTGTTTTCCATTCAAATTTTCATCTTACTCTGGTCTCTGGGTCTTTGTCCAAAATACATAATGAACAGGCCCCAAAGAGGGTGCGAGGGTGGAAACAAATATTTTCCCCTCAATCTTCACAGTCTGAGACAAACATCCATTTTGCTCCTTCCCTGTGGCTAAAGCAATTTAGAAGAAACCAAATTACGTGCCCCAAAAGAGAGTAGTTTTGCTGCCCAGGGGACAGCCATTTATGTGACGCTTAGCTAGGGAACCAGTTTTTATCTTCTCAAATTATGTGTATCTTCAAAGGAAATACACAATTCTCCTGAACAAAATTATTTAAGAAGTGAACACCAGCATTATCTCCCACACTGGCGTGTAGGTTTTCATCTAGATTAAATAAGAAACATTAAAAGTTAGGACACAGCATCGAGCAAAGTTGGCAGATGGCTAGAGAATGCAATATAAGAGTTACCTTTAGGTTGAGAGTAAAAACCAAGGCAGAATTAAGAAACTGACTTGACTCTTCTTTGCTTTGATGTTCAAAGTTATAATTGCAACTGTAAAATATATCTACAATGAGCTGTATGCTTTTGTTTTCTAAAGTTAATTAAATTCTTTATATACAGAAGTACTTCAGTCAAACTTAGCCCAATTAAGTAACCTATGTCATTTGCTACTAAATTGACATCTAGAGGGTCCTGAGTTGTACTCCTACATGAATTATATGAAGGAAAATGAGAGTGTTACAGATAATGTCCTACAAAAAGCTGTCTGAAGGTGTAATAGCTAGGCTGTACTACTACAAACATACGGCATTCATTTTCTACTTACATGTTCTTCTTTTTTGAAACTGAGTTTCAAATACACTTGTACAATATGTTAAAATCTGTATCTATCAATATGAATATGTATAAATAGTTATGTAAGGAGATACTAGTTTGTTTTTTTTTAAAACAATTTACTAACCATCTTTATTTTAGAGTTGGCACTGGTGGAAAAATTCCCAGTTGAGGATAACTGTAGTGTATCAGGATTACATAATGTCAGTGGATGGTGAGCTATGTTGCTTGCTTGATAGCTTTGTAGCTCTACAGACTTGTATCTTCTTCTACTACTAAAGTTTGGAGGACCATAGGTATAGAAAGTCTTCAAGAGCTTCCTGAATCCTATGGAATTTTAGGTAAATATTGTGTCTGTATGCATGTTTTCCTGAATAGTGTCAGGGATTTAATGAGATTGAGAAGAGAGTTTTAACAGCCCAACCCCTACCACACTGAAGAATTATGACTCTAGGCTTTGAGAAACAATGAAAGGTCTTACAAAAATAATGTCATTATCAAATCTGTATTCTCAAAAGACTGTTGGTAACAACAAGGAAGAGAAGTTGGGTTCCCCAGTACTTAGAATAAAATTTAGCACGCAAAATATGTAGCTTATAATCTCTTAAATCGGTTTCACAGAAAGGCACTCCAAAATAATAATAATAATAATAATGGGATTTCCAATCTTGTTTTGGCACTATAGTCTCTTTGGAAAACATGTTTTTAAAATGAAAAGTCTACTTAATCCTTTTACCATAGTGTGGATATTCTCCATAGATGAATCTAGAAATATAAAATAAAATGTATATGATGGTCAGTGAGCCCTGTTGTATGCCTCAGTTCTGATAGGTTCATAATCTATGTGACTATAAAAATAGGTGCTATTAATAAAAATCAAATCTTAGATATTTGTAAAACTAATTCTCAATATTTGTGAAACTCAACCTTCTATTGAAATCAATAGAAATTCAAAATAAAAATAAAAGTCACTATGGCTATTTCCATGTCAAAGAACTGAAATCCAAACTATATAGAAATCCACATAGCAGAGTATCCAACACCAATGATCATTCTCATTCTCATATATTCATCTTTGATCGAATCTCATTTAGGATATATATGCTTAATCTTAAAACCCTTTTTTTTATTCCTGCAGCTCTTGCTTACATTTATACATTCAGCAGAATACCTCAACACATTTTTATCCAATGAAATGGGATCACTAAAATATGACCTTCTTTAATGTTTGCTATTCTAGTTTGGAACTTACTATTACAGAAGATGCAAAGAATGTTCCTTTAGGGAACATTAATTTTCATTAGGGATACAGTTGTTCAGAGGTTGCCCATACTCAAGAAGATGGGCCTACACACATTACATGTACTAACATTGCTGAATGAATTCAGCAAGAACAAAAAAAAAAGAAGTAATGTAATTAATTGGGAGTCAAGAGTGGGAAACAGGGAAGCAGTAGAATTTGAACACAGGGAATGGAGGTTGAATTTAACCAAAACCCATTGTATGCAAGTATAGATTTTTAAAAGGAGAAAATTTAAAATTCTTTCTACCAGCATTCCTGGCATATTTTCTTCTACAGTATTATTATAATAGATATTTAGTTTCATTTATTCTCTTATTCTTTCTTCTTAGGACTTCTCTAAGATCATTGGATATGATTGGCAGTGGATCTGAATCTCAAATGTTTATTGAAACTCCAAAACCACTGAGGACACTTTTTTTCAAATACCTAGGTTCCCTCTGAGTGATTTTAATATCTAGTCAAATTGGAAACTCTCTTGTCTAAAGTTAGCATCAATGTGTTTACTCACCCTTTGTCAATTTTTTATTCTACTTTGTTAATTCTGAAGTTTTAAAAAATATTAGTCACCCCTTCTTATTGGGAAATCACATCAGTATGTTTATGCAATGTTTGGTATTTATATTCTTCTCTGATATCTCAAGATCACTATTTTTCTACTCAATGTCTTTATATGAATATATCATCAAGATTCCTATACTCAAAGGATAAGCAGGCTGAGAAAGAAGTAAGAGAAATAATACCCTTTACGATAGCCACAAACCATATTAAGTATCTTGGCGTGACGCTAACCAAACAAGTGAAAGATCTGTATGACAAGAACTTCAAGTCTCTGAAGAAAGAAATTGAAGAAGACCTCGGAAGATGGAAAAATCTGCCATGCTCATGGATTGGCAGGATTAATATAGTAAAAATGAGCATCTTACCAAAAGTAATACACAGATTCAATGCAATCCCCATCAAAATCCGAACTCAATTCTTCATAGAGTTAGAAAGAGCAATTCAAGATATCATGCTGGACTTTCATTCTGGTTGTACGCAATTTCCTGCATTACTACAACTTCATGAGTTGTGTGTGTGTGTGTGTGTGTGTGTGTGTGTGTGTGTGTTGATAGAAATGTAATCCACAAGTCACATTGGGTAGCACAGATACCTTGACAATATAAAATATACACGTATATACAAATACCTACAAGCAACCACAACCATTGACACTTTCTTAAACTTCATCTCTAAAAATTATGAAATTTGTGCTACATGTTTCTTCCATAATCACTGGCATAATTAGCCAAGTCAAATAAGTACACATCTCTAGTTTCTAAATCCCCCTATAGTGTATACTTTACATGTCTACCTTTGCATAGGAACTCTGATTCTTGGTTTTGTTTAGTTTGTGGTTGACTGCAAAACTATTGGTTGCTCATCAGTGAAATTTTAGCATTTCATAGAGGATTTGCTACAGTCACATCACAGTCTAGTAATATGTTTCTTTGTTTATAATTCTAGTTGATGGGCATATGAAACATGGTAGAATATGCAATGTTACAGCTGGTCTCAATAGGCAAGGATGTAATGATTAATTATGATTCTGTCCTGCCATGGAACAGGTAGAGGGAGCCATGGCACATATGTCAAGGACACTCTGTTCCAATTTTAGATGCTGCATTTGAAAAAAGTGAATACATTTTCATAAGCAACGTTACCACCTAAAAGACAAGAGCCAATTGGAAATGTTCTTAAATAATTGGACTAATTCTCTTTTAGACTCGAAGCTCTTTCACAGCAGTCATTATAACTCTTTATGGTAGAAATTCAGGACAACTATAAGCATAACATGCTCACGGCAGGAAAATCATTATGTGTGATCAAATGCTGTTGAAAATCTCATTTTATAGGTCTTGTTACCATTATATTACTCCTGCCATCTGTGATCTCTTCCACATAAATATGGATCCTGAGATTAAGAGTTCTCTCAAAAATTTTGTAGGAACTGTAATCCATGTCATCTACATATACACAGACCATAGCTCAAACTACGGATAAGTACTTGAAATAAGAACAGAAAAAAAGTGTGCTTTGCAATTTTGGGATTCTATCTACCCCCTTGAGCATAATATGTGGCAACATGCCTTGAACAGCTTCTGCAGTGGGATGAAGTAGCTCATTAACCTGGGTCCAGGATTGGGAAAATAACAGTCATGAGGGTACATTTATTCCAAGGAGAACGTCATCTACTTAGAATTAAGGCCCTGGGACATACTCAATACTAAATTAGTGTTCATATATAAGTAAATAAATTAAAGGCCAGCAGAAGATGATAGATGATTTGCTTTGTAATCACAATATATACAAATCGGCAGTTCCACCAGATAAAATAGTAATCCACCAAACAACCAAGCAACCAAGCGGCCAAACATCATATTAGGAGAACAATAAACCATAAAAGAACACGATATAAAGAGAGAATGTTACCTTTACTGTTTTAATAATGTTTAGTACTTTGTGAGCTATAACTGATATTTGCCATGCCTCCTTTTTCCTGCAATGGCCACATTCCTTCATTATTATTTTGGAGTAAAATGGCTATACTCAAAACTAACCTTAACCATATTAAAGCCATAGAAAAATTAACATAAGTAAAATACTTTCTTGCATTTACTTTTCCATTTTTTCATTCGTAGATTTCTTGGATACTCAAAGCTGCCTTTGGGTGTGGGCATACTTGGCAACAATTGCCAGCCATTCTACTTCCAGAAAAAAAAAAAAAAACTATTCTTCCTATTCAATCTGCCACAAATCATGCACTAAGCCTCCTTGTAGATATTCATCATGTTAATAAAGAACTAATAATAGTATATTATTGTCTATCTTTTCATTCAAAAACTTTTGAAAGATTCAAACATCCCCGCAACAACAAGAAACAAGGTTAGGATGCAGAAATCTACATGCACTTGGACAGGAGAGTTGCTGAGGTGACAAATAATGCTGAAATAAAGTGTTTCCTCAGTGCTTATCAAAAGTTAGTCCTGAATTAGAAACACACTAACAACAACAACAACAGCAACAACAACAACAACCCACTGATTTCTCTGACAGATAAAAGCAAAGAAACAATTCATGATAAATTATACAGCATAGCATTTATCTTTTACTAATGCTATTATTCAGAGTGAAAAGGCTTTTAAATTCCTTGTCAACCATTGGCCACTGGAACATGAAGGAGCTGCCAAAATTACAAACAGAAATGAATGGAATCTAAGTTGTTTTAGTTTGGCAGTATTTTCACACTTGTGAAAGCAGTTGGTCCTTATCATGACCTCCTGGTGTAGGTGTGACTAGGTAGTGCAGTATACAAAAAATCATGTTTCTTTTCTTCATTGCTGATCTAAAACCAAATGACTTTCTGAGAATCTATAAGCCATGTGCTCTCTAAAGCATATTACACATGATAAATATATACAATCTTATTTGTCACTCTAAAATATAAGTCGGGCTCAGCTTTACCTAGATTAATGCAAGTTACAAATACTGGCATGCAATTTTGACAGCTAATAATGTTTTCTCTGATTTACAGGTGGTGCTGAAATAAAATAATAACGTAGTTTCTAGACTTTACAGAAAAGAAAATTGAACTTTTTATTTTTTTGCTTAATATAGGACAATGCATTTCTCTTCAAAGGCGCAGATATTTTCCTTCAGTGCCTCTATAGATCAGTAAGAAAGACAGTAGCATATAAGATCTCAAGTTTTCAGGCTTTTGACTTTCTAGACCTTTATATTTTAGCTTAGATAAATCGGTTCACTAAAGAATGGTGCTGGCTGACAATGTAAGTACATTTAAACTGTGTTTATGTCAGTTCACAGATGATAGATTCAGGTTTTTGCCATTTGCCTTTCTAGTCTTACCCTATACACATTCTTTGAATAATCTCATCTATCCCCAGGCATATTTTAGGAACTAATGTGATCTGCTTTTATCCTTGGCCTCAATCTATCTTGAACTCCAAAGATGCATCTTCAACAACCTTTTGGACGATCCATTTGCTGTCACCCCAGCATCTTAAACTTACATCCATTTCTTATCAAATTGATCAGCATACTCACAATCTCCAAAACTTGAAACTGTAGACTGATTTTGACTCTGCTTTGTTTCGTAAATTTAACCAGGAGTTACCCGAGTCATTTCACTTATATTACAAAAATATTTCTTGAGTGTTTCTCTTCTCTATTTTAGCTATAAATCTATAAGTCACGTTGAATTATTGTGAATCTATAAGTCACATTGTGACTTCATAGATTCCATACACTCCTATATTCAGTTATTTTCTATTACAGCTACTCTTCTCTTAAACCTTTACAATTCTCTTGTGAACTTTACATTACAAAACTTGAGATCTATGAGTCCATTGTCAAAAAACTCACTATTATCTACAGAGATATTTTAAGACCACTAGTGAATGCCTGGAACTTTCAATAATGCTACATCATATTACAAACACATATATAAACTTATATGAATATAGACTTATAATAGAGTTTGATTTGTAAGTAATAAGAGACCAGCAACAATAACTAACACTAAACTGAAACAATACTACAATAGAAGATGTATCAGTGAGGTCTCTTTAACTGAAAATTTCTCAGTGTGTTGTATTCATGCTTCTTGTAATGCTCTGAGTGATGAAATGAAATGAAGTGAATAATGTAGTGATAAATGCTAGACAAGGACTAGATGTGTGGTGTTAGGTCAAGAGAAGCATCATCTTCTTTGTGCAGTCTTAAATAACTGAGCCATGATAGAGTGAGTCAATGGCTTGAGGGAAGGCAGTAGACAACATTCATGGTTTGGAATACTTGGTAGATGAAAGTTATTTTATTTGGATTCCCCCATAGGACACACTTAGAAGACTAGTTTAATTATAAATTATCCTTTTGATTATTGTACTAAGAGTGCATTTCATTGATATTTTTGTTTTTCTGAAAGTCAGACTTTATTGAATAACGATACATTTCAAAGGTTTAGCAGTTTATACAATAGCATTTCCTTCAGTCTCTGCTCCACACCTTGTCTCTGTACTTCCTCCCGTGAGTATTTTATTCCCCCTTGTCATTTTATGTTGATTTCCTCTCTCTGTAGCCCTGCCGAGGTAAATGCAGGTTCTTATACTTCAATCTTCTTAAGTTTGATTTCTAATGTTCATTTTTATTCTTTGAAACTTTCATACATGCATACATACAATGCATCCTGATTATATTTACCCTCACTCTTTCCCTCCAACTCTGCCTGGGGTATTCTGTTTTTTATTTTTATTTTTTATTTTTGAATGGAGCCTAGGAATGTTAGTGTGCCAGAAATAGTCAATAACTTCCAACATTGCATTATGTCCAGATTAAGCTTCCCATTATAAATGATCCAGGTCTAGGAATGAAGCTCACTGGTAGTGGGGATGCCTACCCCTGGTGTAGGTTTCCAGCACCATGAAAGAAAGAATTCTTTTTCAAAAGGTGAACCAAGACTAAGCACTAGGTTAGCATATGTAGCCTTGATGAACTAAGTATTGTTCTAGTCAAGAGACAAGGTAAAACTACAACCTTCAAATATTAATCTTCATAATGAACAGTTTTAAGAGGGACAAGTTGCTGTTATATCGTCAATAGAGCTTTAACTTCCAACCCTTTGTCTTCTAAATACTGTTTTCACTTCTGGGATCAAACATTTATAGAAATATTAGCAACAAGATGACTTTCACCCCCCTCCCCAATTTTTGATTATGTTGCCACATCATTGGAAGATTAGTTTAGTTTTTGTATTAGAGAGAAAGAGAGTAAGAGTGCTATGCATTCTACAACTGGCTTTACCATGCTCTCTGTAGTATAATGATATAGTACTTGGTAAATGTGTTCTACAGTCTTATCTTTAAGGCTTAGTGCTTCACCAGCTCTTTAATGAACAGTTTCCATTGAGCATCTTCTTAGAGACAGCTTAGTTTTGTTGTACGCAAAGCCTGCTGTGGGTGAATCTGCTTTCATTAGTCTCCTTCCATCTGCTGTACATGCAGTGGTCATTCTTATCACCAGAAACAACCTGCCCAACATTTTTTATACTTTTCAGTTCAAAACTATTCCTGAATCTGAATCCCCATTCCTAACTTTTAGCCAATGACTTCGTGTTGCTTATTTCTTCTTTTGTTTGTTTTCTTATATAAGGATATTTTCTTTATTTACATTTCAAATGTTATCCCCTTTCCCGGTTTCCCAGCCAGAAACCCCCAATTCCATGCACTGTCCCCCTGCTTCTTTGAGGGTACTCCTCCACCCACCTACCCACTCCTGCCTCCCTGCCCCAGCATTCCCCTACACTGGGGCATCAAGCCTTCACAGAACCAAGGGCCTTTCCTCCAACTGATGTCTGACAAGACCATCCTCTGCTACATATGCAGCTGGAGCCATGGGTCCCTCCAAGTGTACTCTTTGCTGGGTGGTTTAGTCCCTGGGAGCTCTGGGTGGTCCAGTTAGTTGATACTGTTGATCTCTCAATGAGTTGCAAAGGCCTTCAGCTCCTTCTGTCCTTTCTCTAACTCCTCCATTGCTGTATATGGGATGGATCCCCAGGTGGGGCAGTTTCTGGATGGTCTTTCCTTCAGTCTCTGCTCCACACCTTGTCTCCGTACTTCCTCCCGTGAGTATTTTATTCCCCCTTGTAAGAAGGACTGAAAAAGCATCTACACTTTGGTCTTCCTTCTTCTTGAGCTTTATGTGATCTGTGAATTGTATCTTGGGTAGTCTGAGCTTCTGGTCTAATATCCACTTATCAGTGAGTTCATACCATGTGTGCTTTTTGTGACTGGATTACCTCACTTACGACGATATTTTCTAGTTCCACCCATTTGTCTAAGAATTTCATGAATTCATTGTTTTTAATAGCTGAGTAGTATTCCATTGTTTAAATGTACCACATTTTCTGAAGCCATTCCTCTGTTGAGGGACAACTGTGTTCTTTCCAGCTTCTGGCTATTATAAGGCCACTATAATCATAGTGGAGTATGTGTCCTTATTACATGCTGGAGCATATTCTG
Source organism: Tokudaia tokunoshimensis (assembly GCA_036184795.1). Lineage (NCBI taxonomy): Eukaryota > Metazoa > Chordata > Mammalia > Rodentia > Muridae > Tokudaia > Tokudaia tokunoshimensis. The sequence continues at coordinate 111,158,437 of BTHU01000023.1, forward strand.
GTTATATGCTCAGGAGTGGTATAGCCGGGTCCTCCACTAGTACTATGTCCAATTTTCTGAGGAACCACCAGACTGATTTCTGTAGTGGTTATAGCAACTTGCAATCCCACCAGCAGTGGAGGAGTGTTCCTCTTTCTCCACATCCTTGCCAGTATTTTCTGTCCCCTGAGTTTTTTATTTTAGCCAGTCTGACTGGTGTGAGGTGGAATCTCACTGCTGTTTTGATTTGTATTTCTCTGATGTCTAAAGATGTTGAACATTTCTTTAGGTTCTTCTCAGCCATTCGATATTCCTTACTTGAGAATTCTTTGTTTAGCACTGTACCCCATTTTTAATATGGTTATTTGATTCTCTGGAGTCTAATTTCTTATGCTTTTTTTGTATATATTAGCTCTCTATAGGGTGTAGGATTGGTAAAGATCTTTTCCCAATCTGTTGGTTGTCATTTTGTCCTATTGACAGTGTCCCTTGCTTTACAGAAGCTTTGCAATTTTATGAGGTCCCATCTGTCAATTCTTGATCTTAGAGCAAAAGCCATTGGTGTTCTGTTAAGGAAATTTTCCCCTGTGCCCATGTGTTTGAGGCTCTTCCTCACTTTCTCTTCTATTTGATTCAGTGTATCTGGTTTTATGTGGAGGTCCTTAATGCACTTGGACTTGAGCTTTGTACATGAAGATAAGAATAGATCTTCTACATGCTGACTGCCAGTTGAACGAGCACCATTTGTTAATATAAGTCTTCATGTATGTTCAATGCTTTCTGGGACAACATGTTCCAGGAGTCAGAACAAATTTTTCTCTTCATACCTTTTACTCACAAATTTGATACATTTTCTCTCTTTCCTAAGCACTTACCACACGTCTTGACTGTAACTTATACAATTTTATGAGTAACTTCAAAATTGTAGTGAATTTCTTTTCCTTTCTCCACAGTTTCATAGATTTGTTTGTACTGTAGTTCTAGCAACCTCAGCATATAATTTTTTTCTTTCCTTTTATATCAAGACCTCTCCCCTCTTCATTTAAAGGATGGTTTACATTTTTTTAATGTGGCATTTGTATTTGACAGCATTCTATTCTTATGCTTTGGAGTATTTATTAAGTAGATTACTTGAATACAAGCTCTGTAATGCCATCTATTTTATCTCTTAACTAGAGTTCTATAATAAGTAAAGGGAAGATATCATGTATATTACAAATGTACTGAACAAAGCAATGATTCTAACCTGGGGTGGGACACAGATAATAGTTGGAAAACATAATTAGGTTAGTCAGCATGATTTATAATTTAAAACCTAAAAATGGTTTATTTCTGAAATTTTCTCTTTTATTATTTTGTGTACCTTGGTTATGTAACTAAAAGCCATTGGAAAGTCATGCCATGCATGCAGAGGCTATTTCAAAAGCACTTATCACAAAATTGTACTGATTAGCTTGTATAGCAATTTTATCCACCACCTATGAGTTTCCAAGAAGCATTAAATTTTCACCTCCAACATAGGACTCAAGGTATGGTTAACATCAAATGCTAAACAAAAGCTAGTTGCTTAAAATACTCTATTGAAAGGAAGTTAGCATGACATTAGAAATGAAAAACTACACTCATCATATATTTCTTTTGATCACCCTGAACAGAAGCAAAATGTGAGGCTGACTTTCTCAATTCAGACTTAGTATAACATTATTCACACTTTTAAAGTCATAACCATTCTATGAGCCTTTTCTACAACCATACAACTTATAACTATGAATTTGTCTTCTGTAAAGACAAATTTACTGAGAAATATTTTGATGGCTCTATACAGTTTTTAAAGAGAAATAGAGACCCCAAATATTGATAAAAATAAAATGTTGCCAAGAGGGAGGTGGTTTTAGTTTGCACAAATGTAAGATATCTTTTGCTGAAGACATGACAGATTAAAGTAAATCCTTTGAAAAGATGGATAAAAAATCTTTCCAGTTATATTGAAATTTAAGTGAATAATACAGTTGATATTACAAATATGAGTATATATTTACATGTCAGTATATATTGAACTATTGACTAAATTTAGTTTTTGTAAGTGTAAGAATGTAATAATAATTTAGAATGCAGTAAGTTTAATTTGTAATAATGCATCTGACATAGTAATATTTAACAAGCAACTTCTCATATATACTGTCATATATTATCAAATAGGGAAGTCATAGGACCTATATGTAAATTTTTCAGAAAAACAGAGATCAGTAAATAAACCATGATCCTCACCCTTATTAGGTATACAGTATGGAAAGAAAATCTATGGCAAGAGTGAGTCATATAAATAAAATATGCTTATACTTCATGGAAGAAGAGATCAATCATCTACACAAAGCAGAAGTTTGGTGGATAGAGTCACAGTGAGAGTTGAGAGTAAAGGATGCTTTTAAGTTAAGATGCAAATGATAGTTGAACAGAGATAAAGGGAGACAGTGAGGATGGGCATTCCCAGAGTCCAAGGGTTTGTATCTGGAGAGATAGCTGGGTGGTAAAGTGTTTATTCCATATGCATAAGACATCCAGTTCTATCTATTGCATCTTTTCTACCTCTCCCCAATATTTATTTTGCTGCCAGGAAATAACAGTACAGTAAAAAGGTAAAGGGGGATGAAAGGAAATACAAGCAGATTAGCTAGACTTAGTCTTTTAAATCTCAGTGAGATACACTAAGAGTACATTTCAGATACTGAGATCAATTTTGCTGGATGAAGCAATGTGTTTGTTAAACAGAGAAATTTTGGTGGCTTACTGGAAGAGGGCAAGCATGAACTAGCCAGTGTCTAACAATGTAAACAGGTTTGGAATTGAGGGTGTTAGAATGATTCCCTTTCTTTTTGTTATACAGAATTATGAGTAATTGATATAGTATCAATTTGGAAATGTCCATCAGGCAATTGCATGTTTAAAACTGCTATTTATGAATGAGGTTAAAGCTGAATTAAAATGTAAATTTGGAAATTTCCCAAAAACAAGTGTGATCATTGAATTCATTTGAACAAAAGACTTTGGAGGAATCATACAGGCATCAGAACTCTCTAGTGAGCCTTTTAAAACTGTAAATTGATAGACAGGTTCTAAACCCAGGTTTTCTAAGATGGGTTTCGAGAGTTTGAATTTTTAGTAAATTCTCAGTTGATGCTGATACTACTGAGTCAGGGGTATACAACATGAGGATCACTGTCCCAGATGAATAAAATTGTTTAAAAATAATATCAGTATGACTTACCCCCTAATGAATAATTTGTGCTAATGTCAATATATTATTCTATATCATTACCTGGAAAAATAGAAATTGTATTTCTATCTCCCTAATTTTGTTAGAAACCATTATGCCATCCATAAGTGAGAGACTTCAGTAGCCAGAAAATAGAGTACAAAATACATTTGTGTGTGTGTTTTTTTAAAGAAACTCTCAATGTTCTTCATTACCTTGTAAGCTATTCTGCAAAGCCTTTCCACATTGATTCCACAGACTTCCTAGCCCCTCTTTTGGGTGGTCTCTACTAGCTTGTGTCATGTTTTCAGCAGCTGAATATTTCTTTGAGACTTCTGTCCCATATGGGCAATGGCTTGAAAAGCACTTAGCTGTTTACGTCTTACTATAAATTATTTAATCCTTTAGTCTGTAAATGGCTATTTGTAGGATTAGACAAATTCTGAAAGCTCTGATAAGAGGATTGTTGCATCCAAGTTCATGCATAATCCGTAAAAAGCACATGGAACCTACAACCTCAGCTGGGTGCGCATGTGGAACAGATTAACTGAGCATATGTAAGCAGTAGGAATTATTAACCAGTTAGCACTGGCAAATTTGTTTTTGATACATAGGTTTATGTATTCACTAATGAAAAGTAATATTAGTTATAAAAATTGAATAAAAACCTACCTTGAGTAGATTTCTCCACATCTTTCCTCTTTCTACTCTGGCTATTGTAATTCCTCCTCAGCTCTTGGTTATACTCATGCAGAGTTTCCCTGGAGTTGAATGACTGTCTTGGTTTTCTCCCATCTTCACTCTCATCAGAAGAACTGGTATAAGCTAGATCCATTTCATGCTTGACTTTGGACAGAGGCTGATAAGGTTTGCAGTCTGTTTGCTCCATTTCTGATTCAGCAAGCTGAGTTTCATGAAAAAAAGGATAAGGAAGTTCTTTAATGAAAACAGTCCTGGAAGAGAGTGAAAAACATGAGCCTTTTTAGATTTGTCCTTTTGCAAGGAAACACATCTGGCAGATTCACAATTGGCCTGCTAATACTATCAAAGGAGTGAAGCAAAAGACAAAGTGGATGACATGAAGCTAGCCGGAGGCAATAATAACACTCTGCTCTACATGCATATATTCTCGAGCATTTAGGACAAAGCTAGAGGTTGTAGCATCAGAAAAACCTCAAATTAAAAGAAGGCTAGCTTACAAAAATATTTGCATTGGCATGCAAACAAAGGGCAATATTTCTTTGGTATGAGAGTGTATTTTTAATGTTAAAGACTGTGGTTAGATTAGAAAACATTATGGGATTTGGAAATGGCCAGGAGTATAAATATTAACCTAGCATAGCTAGCTCACATTTGAAATAAATCTAGTGAGAAAAATACATTCACAAAGAATTGCTCTTTTCCCCTGGTTTAATATTACATTTAAGATGGGGACTCTGAAGATGCGAAGGGCTTTGAATGTGGAAAGACAGTTACCAAAGTTCATGAAATAAGGAGTACTTGAGGGGACTAGACTTCTTGTATTAATATTGTGGCTTTTGAGTCTCAGGCCTGCAGAGCATTTTTAATGACTTAGGTGGTGGTAAATTTTTGTTTGTCATAATACTGAGAGGATGTAAACAACCTTTCTAGTGACTATACTGGTATAGGAACAGCAGGATCTAAATTGGGTTTGTAAGCAGCAATATAGAACTTCATGGTAAATCACTGAAACCCTCCCTCTTCCTCCCAATGCTGAGCTAGGAGCTGCTGAAGCTCTTTGGGCTAGTAAAGACATTAGCTGCCCTACTTATCGCAGACAGTTTGAGATCAAGTGCCATTTAAGATGTCAAAGTCCTCAGGAACATTAAAAATCCTCCTCTTTTTTTTGAAGCTTATTTTCTTTACATTTATTTTTCCATCAATTTTGTCCTGCCATAAGTCTGCAACTTGTTTCTTTCCTATAATGCTTAAATATGTAGTTTGAAATCAACTGTTGATTCCTTCATTTTTTTTTCATCACTTCACCCAGTTTGTTTATTTGTAGTTTCAGACAGGGTTTCACTTTTTATTTCAATTATGGCCTGCAAGTCACTATATATTCTAGGTTGGCGTCAATCGTACTGACTCTGTGTCCTGGGCTCTCAAGTACTAAGATTTCTGGTATGAGCTGCCACGCTTGGCCTCCATAGGCATTTTTTTGAGGAAAGGCCTTACTGTGTAGCCTAAACTCATCTCAAATTTATTATCCTCCTGCCCTAGCACCACAAGGACTAATATTTCTTCTCCTGAACCTCAGGAATCTACCGTAAGTATTTTCAATGCAATCTTACTGACATATAAACTGTAGATCCTATACCATATGTAGTACTGCAGATCTTGGAAACTCTATTGCATTTATGGTAAGCATATAGAAGCCAGAAATCCTTCAATGATGTTCATGGCTGGCTGATACTGATTGGTTTGTTCTACTTTATAGTATGAACAAAACATTAGATGTTGAACACTTATTAAACATAATGATAGGGTTCAGGAAGGTAAAACTTGAACCTTCAAACTTCATAGTTGCAGTACTATTTAGTACTAATCTAGTCAAACACATTAGAAACTATTTATTAGCCAAATGCATAAATACTACCAACATTCTAGGAATATTTCAAGGTTTCTTTGGGTTCATATCAGAAAAGAGCATCATGAGAGAAAAGACAGATACAGTGTTTTTTATTTATTTTTTTATTCTTCGAAATGAATATAATTACATCATTTCTCCTTTCCCTTTCCTCCCTTCACGTCTTCCCATAGAAGTCTTATTCCCTTTCAAATTCATGGTCTCTTTATTTCATCAATTCATGCTTTATGCTTTTCATTCAGCAGTGCTTGATTATATATTATTCATTTTATGAATTCATTCTCTCTATAATTAAAAAAAACTTTCTGATGTATTATCTAATCAGTTGTATTTTTTCCCTATTAATGCCAGCATGGATCTCTCTCCTGCACTACAGGTTTGAATATCTGACTAGCTGCTGAGGATTTCCATATAATTATCTATGAAGTCCTCTGAAATTTGGTAATGTTTGAAACTGGACTTTGTCATTTCTCCAGAAGTACCCAACATTGGTTAGCACATTTGTGGCTTCTTTGAAAAAAAAATTACAGAATCTAAACATATTTATTCACTTTCTCGTACTACTTTGGATCAAAGGATTTCCAAGTTAGAGTACTGTGACTTTTTTCCTAATGGGTGTCCTGTTTGCACCACTGCAGCCTGACAGCAATTTACCATCACTGTAGTCAGAGTATAAGTTTTAATATATAAGTATGATGGTTTGAAGAAAAATGGCCACCTATAGGCTTATAGATTTGAATGCTTGGTCACAAGTTTATGGCACTATTAGGAGGTATGGCCTTGTTGGAGTAGATGTGGCCTTGTTAGAGGAAGTGTTTCACTAGGGATGGTTTTTGGAACTTCAAAGACCTAAGCCAGTCTCAGTGTCTCTAATTCTCCCTGCGGATCTGGATGTAGATCTTTCAGGTCCTTCTTGATCACTGTGTCTGCCTGCACACTGCCACATTCCCACCATGACAATAATGACTAAACCTCTGAAAGTATAAGCCAGTCCCAATTAAATGTTTTCCTTTACAAAAGTTGCTATGGTCACAGTATCTCTTTATAGCAATAGAACACTTACTAAGATGATTTTTCATGTTCTCCTATTTTCTGAAGCAGTAATGGTGTGCCATACTCTAAAATAAAAGACAAAAGCCTACAGTAGTCTACAAGGGTCTTTGCTTAAATTTTTCAAACTCATCTAGTCTTGTTTTCCTTCTGTTCATGTACTGTAGTTATACTAACATTCTGTTTCTGAAAACACCAAGACTTTTCCCACCCCAGGGCAACCTGCCATGAAAAACCTCCCTCAGATGAGACCACTAATTCTCCTCTTCAGTCTTTTCAAAAAAATTCATCAACAAATGGCATGATAAATGTTTATTTTTTCACTGTCTGCCTTACATCAATAGGCATTATCTGTTGTATTTGTTGTTCTATGCCTCTGAATAATGGTATATAGCAAGCCATTGATCAATACATTTCTAAATCAGTGAATAAATGATTGTTGAACATGCTCAAGAGGTAGTGGAAAGAATGTAGGCATGAATAAAGCATAGACTCTGTTCTTACAGAACTTATAACTCAAGGTAGTGAAATGAAGAAATGAGAAATTTTCACACACACCCTGTAAAAACTCCTTATCAATAAAATTCAATTAATTTGATGCCTACAAACAAACTCTCATAGAGAATATTTTTGTTGCTGTTCATTACGGAATAGGACTTCAAAAATTTAGAGGTGGACCACAATTTTCCATATAAGACCCCTAATTGTAGAAAATTATTAAGGACTTTATAGACAAAAAGAACTTAGAGAATCTTTTCTATTAATCATCCATTGATTAGGAATCTACACTTATTATAATGACATTCAAATATAATACATGAAATTAAAAACTAAAAATACCTCATTTCTAATGCCTAATGTCATGACAACTATGATTTATCACGCTATATTCTTATTTACTTTTGTGTACGCCTATCTTGACATTCGCTTTATTTCAATGTGTCTATTTGAAACACACAATGAGATGGTACATATATGAAATGAGAAAGAGACAGAAAGCAACACAGAAAGACAGATTTTATATAGCTGTTATGATCCACTTTTAAAGTTCAAGTCATAGCAATTCCCACCTACAAATCAGGTAGGAATAAGGAATGTCACACCTATTCAATGTTTTTTTGAGGATCCTTGAAACCAATCATGCTTTAAAGTGGAATACCAGTAAGAGCTCTTTGACCCATCTATCATAACATTTTCGTCCTAAAATTTGTCAGTTAATCCAAGAGATATGAGAGAAACAATGTAGTTTTTTTCTGTTTGGTTTTTTCATTTGTTTTGTTTTTTGAAAATAAGATTGATTCACACAGTTGTGTGGGCCGGGGCTTTGAAAATATGTAATTGTGATACTTATCAGAGCTCAAAAATCAGATCTCAAATATGATTAGCAAATAATACCTTTATGAAAAATTTACAAGCTCCAAATTTAGCATTTGGAAAAAGATAGACATTTGAAATGCAACAAAGTTTTAAAGCATAGCAATTTCAAAAAGACATTGTTGTAAACCTGTCATGGACAAAAGACACTAAATACTAATTACTTCACTGCTTTTTTTTTTCATTAAGTCCAGTGCTAGGTCAGTCTTATTTAGACATGATGAAGAAATGCTAAACTCTAATCACTAGTCTGTATTTGTTTTCAATGGAACAACTGGCTGGGATGCTCAGTAAACCGCATGCTCTCTTTGAGAAACTAGTTTCTCTAAATAGAAAGTGAAGAGACTGAGTTACCTCAGAAATCTCTTCTAGTTCTAAAATTCCCTATTATCTTGGAAATGAAAGAAAAGCTGAGCTTGATTTGTCATAAAAGAGGAAGTATATTCAATTCTATGTTTGCCCTTGTTAATCATGCTCTCTCTTTTCTTTTTTTCTTTTCTGTCCCCTTCCTCTTCCAAAACTGATATTCCACACTCCAATACGCTATAGAATATTGGAATAAAAATACTACTTTTGAATTCATGCATCCTTGTGCATATACATAAATTAATAATCACTTTACTTCCTCTCTATTTTATTTTGTTTCTAAATCTTATTTATTTTAAATCATTTCTTTTATTTTTGATATTATATCATTACCTCATTTTCCCCTTCCCTTTTCTTCCTCCCACTAAATACTCCCATAAACCCTCCTAGCTCTTTTTGAAACGGATGGCCTCTTTTTACAGTGTTTGCATGCATATATATGTATATACATGTATACATATATATTCATAGATACATAAATATACTCTGCTCAGTTTGTTTAATGTTTTGCATACATTGGTCTCTCAAGATGGACACTTTTTCCTGGTTTATTCACAGTGTATATCATCTGATTCTACCTATAGTACCTGTTTATGAGTTGAAGCTTTAACAAAGAAGTGACACTCTAATTGAGAAAACAAGTAAAAGATACAAAGAATGCAGCTTAAGGGTAGCAAGCCACTCATAGCAAAGCCAATCGTACCAAATGCCTTACAGGGAAAAGGACCACAAAATACTGAGGGAAGATGCTAGCAAGGGCCATTGAACTCGTTGCAATACTTTTTCCTCCTAGATTATTTTAGTTTGACAAATTTAGATTGTGAAATTCTGACTGATTTTTCTCTACCTTTCTTTTTCTTAAAAAAAATCATTAAAATGGGAAAGAGTTGTGGAAGCTGTCTATGACAGTAACATAGTCACCCAGTCTTTAAAGAACTGGAGGAAAAATCTTCATTATTTTACTATCTAGAAAGATGGCTACAGTCTTTATGATTTATTTTCTTGAGTTTCATGTTTCTCCTTTCCCTTGTGATAAATTTTTTATAGAATTTCTATGATAATAACTTTAAATATTGCTTCATAGTGGATGTATCACAATTTGCTTGTGCATTCCCCTATTATTGGATATTTATATTTCTCCCTCCCAATTTATGAATATTATATCTGGAGCATTATGGAGACATCATAAAAATCAATTATTATCTTTATTGTTTTGTTAGGATAGATTCCAAGACCATGAATTGATGAGCCAAAAGTCTTGAATGTATTGTTGCTTGGAAAATGTATGAGACATTCCTTTCCTTGCACCCTGGCCAATTTTGTATATTGTTTTAAATAACTGCTTAAATGAGTAAATTAAGAGTGCCATCTTTTTTTAGTTTGCATTTACTTGTTGATACTTTACTTTTTGCATACTTTCTAATTCCATTTCCTCTTCTGTGAGCTCTCTATAGTTTTTGTACATTTATCTACTGGGAACTTTTCTTACACTACAAAAGACATTAACCTTTACTCATGCTATGCAACAAATAGCATGGCCTTCCATCCTGAATATTTGCTGCAGCTAACTTTCACATTGAATTCTTTGCCATTTTAACTTTAAGGGTTTTTTTTGTAAGCATGAAAGTAGGAAAACATAAGCAATGAGTAGACATAGATTCTTTTGAAAAATATGTCAAACTTGATAAAAGCAAGAACATTTCCAAAAGCATTTTGTTAATAGAGGATTGCTAAGTGGCTGCTTAACTGACTATATTCAGTTATTCACAAAAATGAATTGCATTTTGGCTGAACTCTATAATAAAAATGACCACTTTCTACGTGGTGATGGCCAAAAGACATACAGAAAGCCAACAAATTAATTTGATTTTGTCATATAATTTGCCAGCTTTTTCTCATCTGACAGACACACCAAATTGTTTTAGCAAATAAAAAAAAAAAACAAACTATCCAGGTTCTAGGATATAGCATGTTCATTTTATCTAGAAAGTGATGGATTCTGAAGGAAACTGCTTTTGTGGTAGGAACATCAGCATTTTATAATACCAAGGAGTAAAATTTCAGCTTTGATATGAATTCTATTTACTATATTAGTTTATATATATTCAGTCAATTATTACATTAGAAATTTTAAAATCTTACAATAGAAGAATGCTCAGCAACCTGTGGTACACTTCTTCAAATATGATCTGAGTCATTTGTTGAAACAGTTGCAATAAATATTGTCATGGTGCCTTGCCAGGCTAGTTCTTTAGGTCATTTGGAAGGAGAAAATCCAAAGTTCTGCAACTTTACAACTCAATAGCAATATTGCATCTCTTTTCAGATATTCTTGCTCTTTCTTGCTGTGTAAATTGTATTTATTTTCTCTTTGCTTTTGTTAAAACCTCCACCATTTGGGTTAATATGCTTCATATGGGAAACGTAGAGAAAGGAAAGACTCTGAATAGGAATGACTCCACAAAGAAATTCTAAAAAGCTATTTCAGAAACAGAAGGCTTCATACAATTTAGTATTCTCCATTGTAGTTAAGATAATCCTAACCTTAAATTTACACACACACACACACACACACACACACACACACACACACACACACATAGACCCCACAAATTTGAATAAAATATCTATGGACTGACACTATATTATGATTTGAAAATTTTCTAGTTCATAATGCACCGTTAGAGGGAAGGAAAAATGAGCTCCCAAAACATCACTAAGGAAGAACTTTTTTTCAGTAATTGTGTAAATAACTTGCACATTTCTATTTCTTAGCAATTTGCAAGTGGTAATTCATCTTTGAGTTGCAATGACATCTCTCTCTATCTCTTCACGACTTTTGGAACTTTGACAATGCCCTAAAGTAATTCCAAATTATCTGCTTCTCGTTACTTTCTTCCATCCTCTGTGTTGGATTATGCAGATCATGTAACCACTTAATAGGCAGAGCAATGTTCAAGAAAATTGAAGGTAACTCAATATATAAAAGCTTCTTTTTACTCTTTGGAGAAAAACAATAGCTGCTTATTTCCCAAAGTAAACAATCATATTCAATTCATTTTCGTTCAGTGAAATCCATCGGGGTTTTGTAAATTTCATAGTAATTTTAGCATTAACATACTTATCCAAAATGTAGCATCAAGCTTAATATAGTATCTTTAAAAGTAATAGGTTTTAAATGTGGTATTATGTAATTGGAGATACCATTTTCGTCCAGTTTACGAATAACAAGTATTAATCAACACTCTCTTATTGCTGTCAATCTTCAGCATTAGTTTAGCAAAATTGGCACTTTATTAGTAACCCTCTCAAATTCCATGTGTAACAATTGGAAGCAGTCGCATGTTCACTGCTTGCTACTAGAATCTCATTTGCAATTATGCTAAACATTAGACTGTAAAAGATCTAATCAAATTAACATAACATATGCTACAAAATATAGACCCTTTAGTGATTTGATTGCAGAGGTGGATAGGGAGGTTAATTCTGATCTCTGGGATTTACACTAAGGAGTTTACTGTTGTGGGCAAATGACAACTAAGTCATAGCTGGTAAGTTACTATTAAGAAAATCCCCATAAAATAGTCTTCCAATATAACTTTTACATAAAGCTTTAGCATAAAGTAGTCTGCTTTTATTTCATATCTATAATGTGGGGGTTAATACCAAATTTTATGGTTGTCATGAAGCTAATTTACAATTATTTCTATCGTGAAAATGGTAAATTAGTCATTTTCTTTAAAAGGAACAAGGTAAAAGACACTAGTATCAGCTCATACTGTCTGCTTTCATATGGATTATTGCATCTACTAGTTAATATTATATTATTTTATAAATAGTTAATACTAATATCTAGTAGATTGTTATTTTTTCAAAATAAAAGACAGAAAAGACATTTTTTTAAAAATGAATTAACATACATGATCACATTTAATCCTAAAATATTTCATAATGAGATAATTTTTCTCACTTTTACAGGTGAAGAAACAAAAGCATAGAATTTTTAACGCATGTTCTCAAGATAATACAGCTAGTAAAGTTAGAATTCAACTCTGACTGGTCCAATTCTAGAGCATTCTTATTCTCTTTGCTCAATAGGGTAACAGAGTTTTGGAAGTTTCAAAGGAAGACAGTAGAAGTGAAATGGAATTCTGGCAAAATTTTCAGCTTCAGCTTAGAAGGTGACCAATTAGCTTCTGGAAACTCTTAAAGGTGAAAGGTATTTGGCCTTGCTAATGAAACAATGATACTAAAGTTTTTGAACAAAATGGCATAATGGTAACCATAAAGGAGAACTCTAAACCTGACAGGTAATATTTTATGATGATGTGAACAAAATCAGAAAGACAAAATATCCAGGTTACTTAAAGTTATGAGGTGTAAGTCTACCATACCACATCCTGTTTACAAATTTTTGCACTTAGACTACATGCCCAATAAAATGGAAACTAGAACTTCCTGCTTCTTTGCGCTAACTTAATTTGAGTTCTTTTTATAAATAGTGTCATATAATATGTGGCAGTTGCATGTGCTTATATTTGTGCATGCATATGTGTTTACATGAGTGCACTTGCACATATGTACATGTGTGTGTGTGTGTGTGTGTAAATCAGAGAACAAAACACCGCCAATGACTCATCAGTTTGCTATAAACTTGTGAACTATGTCAGGCTAAAAGAAAGAAATATGCTACAATTTCTACCAACAGGTACACATGAAAGACACAGTGCAGACAGAAATGTAGCTTTCATCTTTGTGAGTTTCCTTCATGGGGATGGGAAACAACTAAGTACTTGGTAGTTTTGAAGCTATGTTCATTGGAGAAGAATCTACAATCACTAATTTACTAAACTAGCTAAATCTCTAACAATAATCTATCAGCAATTTCCTTCTATCCATAATTAATTATATCCCTAGCCCCTGATCACAATTTTTTGTTTATTTTTATTTTCTTCCAAGTCAGGGTTTATCATGTAGTTATGGCTGTTGTGGAACTCTTTGTAGACCAGGTTGGCCTTGAACTTAAAGAGACCCATCTGCCTCTGCCTCCTGAGTGCTGGGCTTAAAGGCTTGCACCACCAGAGCTACATCTGATCACTAGTGTTTATACATGCTTTAGGACTTGAACTCAGTTCCTTAAGTTTTAGTACAAGTGCTTCATCACAAGAGCTGCTCCTCGAGCCCTAATTGTAATCTTTTATACCTGGCTTCTTTCACAATACTCTTATGGTTCATTTATGTTGTAATGCATATCAGTAAATAATGTCCTTTTTCTTGATTGGTATAATCCTTTGAAAGTTTTTTCTCTCCCTTTCTGTTTTGACTTCTGCTATTCATTTTATGCATATATTAATTTGTATGGTGCAGTCTACATTTTGCCTGAGCTAACAGGACTCTGTTGAGTTTTCTTTGATTTATTTCTCTTCTTTCTAGATTAGATAACTTCTATCTATCTATCTATCTATCTATCTATCTATCTATCTATCTATCTATCTATCTATCTGTGTTTAACTGATTATGACTTTCACCATATTCAATGATTTTTAACCTATTTGGTGAATTCTTTATTGTAATTATTTGCCTTTTAGTCAGAATTTTCAGCTACTTCTTATCATAGTTTTTACATTCTTCTGCAAAGCATGTTCATTTTGTGATTATCCAATGATTATATATATATATTCAACTTATTGTGGCAGTTTGAATCAGACTGACGCCCATCGGCTCATATATGTGAATAAACACTTGAGCCCCAGTTGGTTCAATTGTTTGGGAAGGATTATGAGGTGTGGCCTTGTTACAGAAGGTTTGTCACTAGGAGTGGGCTTTCATGTTTCAAAAGACTTGGGTCATTTGCAGTGTGTGTCTGTGTGAGTGTGTGTGTGTGTCTTTCTGCCTCCAACTTACAGATCAAATGTGAGCTCTCAACTGTTGCCGCTCCATGCTTTTGATAGCCATCATGTGCTTTAGGGCTCTAATACCATAAACCCTAATTTAAATGCTCTGCTTCATAAGTTGCTTTGGTCATGGTACTTTATCACAGCAGAAAGTGTTTTAATGTTATGGGAAGACTCAGAAGAGAAAACAAATATTAAAGCTATTAATACTAATTTCATGTAAAGAGAGGAAAAACTTTCTGTTTACCTAATTTTCTGCAATCAATGTCTGTTAAAGTGTCAACATGAAAAACAGTATCCATTAACATACAGAGGAGATTATTTCTCTAAAAACTAAAATATTGATTGGAAACACACAAGATTACTGTTGTGTTTTGTGATTATGAATTATTTTTCAATGATTTACAGTTATCCATTCTGTACATTAAAGTCATATTGCATCTTTATCAAAATGTCAATTATAATTTTAAGTGAAAATTTTCCTTTTTTTACTTTAATAATTATTTTTTATTAGATATATGTTTATTTACATTTCAAATATTGTCCCCTTTCTGGGATCCCCTCCCCAAAATTCCCATAAGCCATCTCTCCTCCCCCTGTTCCCCAATCAACCCCCTCCTGTGTCCTTATCCTGGTATTTCCCTATACTGAGGCATCAAGTCTTTCCAGGACCAAGGACCTCTCCTCCCTTTGGTGTCTAACAAGACCATCCTCTGCTGCCTATGTGTCTGGAGCTGTGGGGAACTCCATGTTTCCTCTTTGGTTGATGGTTTTATCCCTGGGAGCTCTGGGAGTACTGGGTGGCTCATATTGTTGTTCCTCCTATGGCGCTTCAAACCCCTTCAGCTTCTTGGGTCCTTTCTCTAGCTTCTCCATTGGGGACCCCGTGCTCAGTTCAATGGTTGGCTAAGAGTGTTCCCCTCTGTATCTGTCATGCACTAGCAGAGCTTCCCATGTGACAGCTATATCCTGCTCCTGTCAGCATGTACTTTTTGACATCCACAATAGTGTCTGGATTTTGTAACTGTATATGGGATGGATCCCTAGGTGGGGTAGTCTCAGGATGGTCTTTCCCTCAGACTCTGCTCCACACTTTGCCTCTGAATCTCCTTCTGTGAGTATATTCTTCCCTCTTCTAAGAAGGATGAGAGTATCCATACTTAGTTCTTCCTTCTTCTTGAGCATCATTTGATCTGTGGATTGTGTCTTGGGTATTCTAAGCTTCTGACTAATATCCACCTATCAGTGAGTGCATACCATGTGTGTTCTTTTGTGATTAGGTTACCTCACTTAGGATGATATTTTCCAGTTCCACCCATTTGCCTAAGAAACTCAGGAGACAGCAGGCGCTGGCGAGGATGTGGAGAAAGAGGAACACTTCTCCACTGCTGGTGGGATTGCAAGCTGGTACAACCACTCTGGAAATCAGTTTGGCGGTTCCTCAGAAAACTCAGCATAATACTACTGGAGGACCCTGTTATATCACTCCTGTGAATATACCCAGAGGATCCTCTAGCATGTAATAAGGACACATGCTCCATTATGTTCATAACAGCCCTATTTATAATAGCCAGAAGCTGGAAAGAATCCAGATATCCCTCAATGGAGGAATAGATACAGAAGATGTGTATTTACACAATGGAATACTACTCAGCTATTAAAAACAATTAATTCAAGTGAAAATTTTCTTTACTCTTTTATTTTCACATTCCTTTTTATATTTATATCATATCCATATAGATGTGTAAATGTTCAGATTGCTATATTGAAAACATCCAGTTTCCAAGGAATGCTAGACTTTTTTTTCAAACTATCTACATTCACATATAGTATTATAAATTAAATGCCTGACATCTTTCTGACATAATAATTTATTTTCACTCCCATTTTCAAAAGAAAATATGGAGGTTCAGATATTTGCTAAAGGTCACATAGCAAGATGGTATCAGAGGACAGGTGTCCTTATTTCTCACCGGATGCTATTTTTACTACATGCACCTACCACAAAGGCTATCAAACTGTACTATTTCTTTATCAGCCAACATGAATTCAAAGTCTTTCCATTAATTAAAAGTAATATCCATTTTATTTACTTAACTGTGTCCAAAAGCCATGTGCAGGAAAGAGGCACTCAGATGAAATAACAGGAGGAAGCAGTAGAATTTTGTGACATATGGCATGCTTGCTGGTGAAATCAAAGGTATGTTTCATGCCAGCTTTTTGTCTGCAAAGTGTCTTTCATTTCACTAAGAAGTATACCCCATGCCAAGAAACGCACAACCTCATAGCCTTTCCTTTTGAAGACTGAACCCATGAGAGGATGGACTTGGCATGACTTGATGGAACATTGGATGCAATATGTTTGACCCATTTGTGGGTACAAACTATCCATATTATCCACTATATGGAAGAACTGTGAATTGTCATCTGAGCGTCTATCTGATAAGTCTTAGGTTTACCCATATCAATAAATTATGCTTTTTAAAAAGGAACTCAGCCACTTAAAATAACCTAGGAAAAGAAAAGAAAAGATAAAAAGAGGAAGCAATCATGTGTACTAAAAACATCAAGAAGCAGCTATTTGACTCTTTTTGTACAATAGTATCATTGCCTCCAGGGATGTAAACTGTCCAAATGCTCCTAGTTTAGGCTGAAGAATTAAGTCTTTGCAACTGAGTCTACCACTTATGGGTCAGAGAAAGTGGTTTCTGGTGAGCAGGGAATGAAGGCATTTTTGAAGAAATTATTTTCACTGAATTTTTAAGAAAATATCACTTTAATATTATTACTGCAACCCCTTAACAGAAACTCTCAGGGTCAAACTATCAACTAGGAATAAAGGGACTCATATTTAAGGAAGGGGTGTGCTGACTAAATATTTCCCAGAAACCTGTCGTTTGGATGACTTGGTCTGCCCACATGCTAATGTCATTTTTCTTTTTATTTAGTAAATCTTATCTTAGGTGTCAAGTCTACTCTAATCCAGAAGTGTATGAGCCCTTAAATGATTCTACTACCAAAGAAGTACCAGTGCATACCAGAAAACTTTTGAGAGACAGAGGTGTATTCTACTAATAACTACTCTTATTAACTCTCTCTCTATAACTGCTCAACAGACTCCCCCTCTCTCTTTTTCTTTCTCTCCCTCTCTGTATGTGTGCAAGTGAGTATATAGGTACATGTGTGCCTTGGCATGTGTATAGCGGTCAAGAGACAAACTTAGGTGTTGGCCTATGCTTTTGTTACATCTTGTTGGAGACTGGGTCTCTAATCATTAGCAGCTACATTTACCTTGCTAGCTGTCTTATGAGATTCTCTCTCACTCTAATCTTGATATAGAAACAGTGGGGTCACATAGTCATGTTACTGTAAAAACATGGGCTCTGGGAATCTGAACTCAGGTTACCATGCTTGTATAACTTACCCACTGAGCTATTTCCCCAGTTACTGTTTCCATGTTTATAAAATTAAAACAGGAGCTTAATCACAGCATTGATGTGACAATTGACTAAAACATAATTCTTACATATTTTATTACTAATAGAAAATATGTATACTATAAAGGTGTTAACAATGGGTAGATGGAAGATTCTTAAGTGGAATAATAAGTTACAGTACTAATGAAATTTTGCTAATTTTTCTTATTGTATTTTTAAGATTGAAATAATTACTCACTGACTCATTGTTGGCCCTTATGGTTGTCATTAATACCAATATGAAGATAACATTCATGAATGAAGAGCAAAATGATTTGTTTGACCAAGTAACTAACCCAAACTTGATCAACACATATATAGGTCTGTTATCAATAGAAACAAACAAAAACCTCTTTGACCAAATGAAATGAATTCAAGAAGTGACAGGCATATTTAATTGGAGATGCATATAATCATCTTAAGAAAAAAATGTTCAGTAATAAATCTTAAGGCCATTGATTTGAAAGCAGACATGAAAGTAGGTTTGGAGGGTTTGGAGGGAGGTACTGGAATCAAGAAATTATTTATAATATCAAAAGAAGAAAAAAGTAGTTTTTAAAAGTTAAATAATCTTCTTCAATAAAAATGTGAAATTTGTCATAGAATATTACCAGGACACTCTCTCACAAGCTTTTTCAAAACTCACTATTGTTAAGTTTCAAACCTGGCACAAATGCTGATGTACTTATTTAACATATCAAAGTGGACCTGACTGCCAGGTTTTCCCAGCTTCTCTCAGTCACTTCCTCTTACAGGGTGTGGCTGCCATATCCAGCCTCCTACCCTTAAATCTCTATCTAGGCCAGGGGCTGGGCTTCCCTTCCCCAGAGGCTTTTCCTTATATAATCCAGCCATTTTGATTACCTTTGTACCATTGACCTCCTGGCTGCAGCACCTGGTTCCCTTCTCTCATCTCTCCCCTCTTTGTTCCCCTCCCCCTCTCTACATAACTCTAGGATCAAAACTACTCTGGACTCTCCCAAATATCTTGTCTCTGTCTATGCTCTCCATTTTAGCTACAAGAAAACTTTCTCCTCCAACATACACATCCAGGAGCACATTTCCTTTCATTTTTATTTTTATTATTTTTATTTTTTATTTTTCAATGAACTACATTTTTCACAAACATGTACATACATACTTTTGTGTTTGTTCATGCACACAGACACATTCATTCTTTTAAATTCTTCAGAATCCTAGTGACTTCCTACTGATGCCAAGCAATGTAAGATTCTACTGTAACACCTTCCGAAGACTCTAGAACACTACCTTCTACCTTTTTCCACATTCATTCCTCTCTCTTCACAGGTTACTTGATTTGCCTACATTTGTTTCTTTTTCTCAGGATTCCCAGATGTCTCCCAAGAACTTATTCAAAGAAATTAACAGCTAATTGGAATTAAATGTATTACCTCTCTGGGAAGAACTTAATTGCTATAGAAGTCATCTGGAAATTCAGTATTTGACTAAAGATACTGTCATTGACTTGAAATTTTAGGCCCCATATTTGACTATTTAAGGGAGATATCTTGTGATTGGAGAATACTTTGAGTTCCTGAATTAAAAATAATCCAAGAACCTATAGAACATCACTTGTGGATTTAATGTTCAGTGAGGAAACAAATTTGTCTTTTTTGGGGGGATGGGGAGGGTTGGATGGGTAGTTTTTTATTGGTTATTTTATTTATTTACATGTCAAATGTTATCCTCCTTCCTCTATTCCATACCCCCTCCCCCTTGCTTCTATGAGGATGCCCCCCTATCCACTCCAGTCTCACCCCCCTAGCATTCCCCTACACTGGGGCATCGAGTCTTCACAGGACCAAGGGCCTCTCCTCTCAATGATGTCCAACAAGTCCATCCTCTGCTACATATATAACTAGAGCCATGGACATATCCATGTATATTCTTTGGTTGGTGGTTTAGTTCCTGGGAGCTCTGGGGGTTCTGGTTGGTTCGTATTGTTGTTCTTCCTATGGGGTTGCAAACCCTTTCAGCTCCTTCAGTCCTTTCTCTAACTCCTCCCTTGGGGACCCCGTGATCAGTCCAATGATTGGCTGTTGCGAGCATCAGCATCTGTATTGGTAAGGCTCTGTCAGGGCCTCTCAGAGGACAGCCATACCAGGCTCCTGTCAGCAAGTGCTTCTTGGCATCATCAGTGGTGTCTGGGTTTGGCAGAGAGCATGGATCCCTAGGTGGGGCAGTCTTTGGATGACCATTCCTTCAGTCTCTGTTCCACTCTTTGCCCCTGTATTTCCTTTAGACAGGAACATTTCTGTGTTAATATTTTTGAGATTGGTGGGTCTTTCCATCCCTCAACCAGGTGCCATGCTTATCCATTGGATCTGGTCTCTACAGGTTCTCTCTCCCCTTTGTTGGGAATTTTGGCTAATGTTATCCCCATTTTGTCCTGGGAGCCTCTTGTTTTCCGGGTATCTTGGACTTTCTAGTGGCTACCCCCAGTTCCCTATCCCTCACTGCTATACATCTCCTTTCAATTTTCCTGACCCAATTTGTCTTTTTATGGAAGCTAACAATGATACTTTTCTTTCTTCCACAGTCTTAGAATGAATAAGTGTGACATAACTCATATTTTAGACAACTGGATTAATATTGCCACACAGGTAAAGAATTTTGACTATCCTAGGAAGATGATTGTTAATATCTTCAACTAAAATACTTCTCATGTGATTCAGTGATACAAGTCTAAGGCTCTTTATGCCTCTTCACATCCTTAGAAGTCCCAGGAAAGCTTCAGGCTTCAAGTTTCTGAAAGGGAATTGGTATTTCTGGGATTTTCATTTTCTCAGAGTCTTATTTGGTGTTTATTTCAAATACAAAGGTAAAGTTTCCCAAAGTAACTGACTCATTCCTTCTTCCTTGACAAAGCCTATAAAAAAACAGGCGACATTTCATGCTATGCTGTTCTCTCTTCAGGGAATCTGTATTATTTGGTAATTAAGTCATTACCATAATAGATTTTTCTTTCATTTCTTTTTGTTCATAAGAGATACTTCTAACGATGATCCCAAAGCACACCATAAACTAGAAATAACTTCTAATGTTTCTAGAAAAGACTAATTCTTTCATTGTAGATTATTAGTAAATATGCTTTACTTAATTTTCATTCTTTAGAACTGGCACAAAGGATGTTGTTATTCTGTTAAGTAAGGAATATGACTGGTAATAATACTATACTTAATTATTAATAAGCTACCACCATCAAGACCTAGAGCTTCAAATTACCCACTAAGGCAGCTGTAACTTCCTTTAAGGCACTGTTATATCATGCTTTATTCATGTAAAAGTCTCACTAACATGTGGGTGACATCTACTATCACTAGCACTAGGTAGTCATTTATATGACTGAGGTATTTTAATATCAGAATATATATATATATATATAAATATATGTATATATATACATATATATATTATATGGTGGCAAATGTGGTATAAAGTATAATAATTTACAAACTAATCACAGAAAATGAAGTGGGTATGGACTAAATTTTAACAGTATTTAGTTTTCAGTATTTAGTATAATATGTAGCTTGGGCACTGAACAATGAATAATATAAACACTAATTAGGTGTATTTGATATTTGAAGCAATATAAAGGTCATAGTTAAAGGGAAAATCCTAAAGACATCAGACATGATCTCCTTAAAATGTAATCAATATTTGGAAAGAAATCACTGAAGCAAAGAATAATGAGGGTGACAAGTCAATACCCTTTACATAGCTATTAAAAATCATCACTTATGTATTATTTTAAAACAAAATAAAAATTAAATGTGATATGTCAAAAATATCATGATGTGATACCAGTTGTGTGATGTGTGTATATGTGTGAGTGAGTATATATGTGTGTGTGTGTGTGTGTGTGTGTGTGTGTGTCTGTTTGTGTGGAGGAAGTCAAGGAAGAGAGAATCAGAATGCTAAAAATTGTAATAAATAACTGATAGCCAGAACATAGGTTACTAAAAATGGTGTAGAAGCTAAAATATAAGAGAACATAAGGAAAAATATTCACTGACTTATTTGGAATGATAATAATAACAATAGTTCTACTCAAAATAAGGTGTATCCTTTAAAAATGAAGTATTTGGCTTTCTTTCTCTTGAATCTCTTTTTTCCATGACCTTAAGACCTTTCAGTATGTGAAAATGAAATATTAAGGTATGCAACTGTTTTGGTCAGGCCAGGCACAATGTTATCATGGTGAATATATCTGAACTCTTCACACAAATCTTTCTGAGAATCATAGTCAGGATGACATTTCTCCTCATAGTAAACAGGTAAAATGGAATTGTTACTCAAATATAACACCTAAATTTTATGTTCAAAAAATGAAAGGACTCTTAACTATTTCAAGCATAGATGGCTTTTACATGGTCATACTAAACTCTATTGGAGGCAATTTCTTATGACTATAATAAGAAAACAATATGCTCAACAACCTTAGGAAAAAATATTTTCAGCTTTGAAGGTTTAGTTTAGTTTAGTTTAGGTTTTTTTTAAACTAGAGCATTAACATAGGCCTTTATTGGCTATGTATCTGATATATCAAAATTAGAAATTCATGACCTGGTATTACTGCTTTTCATTTTGTACAAGCTACTTGTCACAGAATATGGCCTGGTGTGGGCTTAGTACGCAACACTGCCCTAATATTCTTTTAGTGAATCCCTTCCCTAGCTCTAGATTCCTTATAAAAATCAGGGTTTTGAGAGGCTTAAGAGTTTTTAGGTTCTGATACAATTTGCTTCACCTTTAGCATAGAACTTTTTCAGTATTCAAAACTTAATAATCCTATAAGAAAAATACTAATAATCAGCTTGAGAAATTCTGCTACTGTTTGCAGATGAAGAAATCTCTTAGGTTAATCAAATTAAAAATAAATCATGTGGCTTTCCATTTGAAGATAGATTATAATTGCATTTTTATGAATTAATTTTAATTAAGTACAGAATAAGGAGAAAGATTAGATGTATTAAAATTCTCATCTCATCATTGAAAGAATTGAAAAATAGAAAAAATACATTGTGTCAAAATAAAGTAATGGTTATAGGTTATTATTGATAGTCACTTAAATATCATGCCATGACATAAACTAGGGACAGAGAAAATCAAATTGAGACAGGCTGACTCCCTGACAGGTTTCAAATTGGCAGTCTAGGAGACTAGACCTAAGAACTTGGGAAGTCCAGGCAAGTTAGTTATATGCTTCAGGCATCTAGTCAGAAACTAGAAAGTACCCAGCCACCTAGCCTGAAGCAAGGACAATAGGTCAGCAGGTTTCCAGACCTCACTAGTAGCAGGTTTCATCCCCTATTCCCCTGTAATGGAATGTCCCTAGAAATGGAGAAAGATAAAAGCCATCTACCCTGGAATCCCCTAAGGTGCTTTAAATCTAGGCTTCAAGCTCATTTGATTGTCTGTCATACTCATTATCTGACATTATCACTCATTTGTGATGATACATTTACCTTCTTTCACAATCTCAGATTCCAATTCTCCATTCTCATCCCCTGCCCATGCCCAGTAGCAGATGAGTTTCAAAAATATGTCTTTCCCTTTCTTCCTCCATTGCCTGTGAACTCTACAGCTGTTAGCAGACAAACTTCCTTCCTGTGTAACCTCTCAACACCCTATCCTTCTAGCCCATCTCAGTTCCTGCTTTTTAGCTCCCAACACCTAAAACCAAATTCTACCAGGGAACCTCAGTGACTACAGTTGGCAGGTCCTCAGAAGTACCCCTGCAAGCAGCCCATGCTCACCAAATGCTCCTACAATTCAGAGAGGGTTACAGAAACCAAGGACCAGGAAATCCATCCAACAAAGACTAGATAACAACACCTAGAATGACAAATGATATCCAACTCAGAAGCCTAGATGACAACATAAAATCACAATCAATGACAGTCAGGACAGCCTGGCTCCACTAGAGTCACAATGGAAATTAGTAAAACTGCCCTGAAAAATGCAATATAAATGAAGCATAAGACAAGAATTTCCAAACAGATATTATGAATATGCTTAAGGATCTTAAAGAGGATTTGAAAAATATTTATCAATGAAATCTGTAAAAACAAACAAAAAACCCAGTGGAATAAATAAAACTGATTAAGACATGGAAGTGGAACTAGAATGAATAAAGAACAAACTGAGGGAAAAGTGGAAATTAAAAACTTAGAAATTCATCAGGAATATCAGAGGCACGATTTACCAAGGAAATACAAGAGATAAAAGAGAGAATATCAGATAGTGAAAACAAAATAGAAGAAATAGATATATCGGTAAAAGAAACACACACACACACATACACACACAAACACAAACACACACATATATATTCACAAAACATCTAGGAAATTTGGGTGTGATGGTTTGAATATGCTTCCCCTAGGGAGTAGCACTGTTAGAAGGTGTGGCCCTGTTGGAGTGAGTGTGGCTTGTAATGTGTCACTGTGCTGGGACTTTTTGTGGAGGGGAAAACAGGAAGTGGGATAACATTTGAAACATAAATAAAATAACCAATAAAAAAGACCCTCATCCTAACTGCCTGGAAGCCAGTATTTTGCTAGCAGCCTTCAGATGAAGATGTAGAACTCTCAGCTCCTCCTGCACTATGCCTGCCTGGATGCTGCCATGTTCCTGCCTTGATGATAATGGACTGAACCTCTAAACGTGTAAGTCAGTCCCAATTAAATGTTGTCTTTGTAAGAGTTGCCTTGGTGTCTGTTCACAGCAGTAAAACCCTAACTAAAGCTGAAATTGGTAGCAGAGACTGGGGTATTGCTGTGAGAGGTTTGACCATGCTTATGTTTGGAACAATGTAGATTTGGAGATTTTGAATTTGGAAAGCAATGGGATGCTTTAAGCAGGCTTAATGGGCTATCCTAGTAAGAATATAGAAGACTTTGTTACAGAGAGTGATTTGAATTTTGTGAACCTGGCTTAAGAGGTTTCAGTGGACTATTTCAATATGTGGCCTAGAGACTTTTTTTTTTGTGGTATTTTGGTGAAGAATGTGGCTACTTTTGCACTTGTCTGAAGAGTCTGCCTGAGGGTAAAGTGAAGAGACTCAGATTAATTGCTTTGACAAAGGAAGTCTCAGAAATGCCCATCATGGGCTTTATTCTCTGGTTAAGTCTCAAGAAGAGCATTTTAAACAGGTGTAGCAAGCTTAGAAAGGAAAAATATAAAATATATGGTTTAAATATTAAAGGGCCTCCAGAGAGTAGAGTGGAGCTGAATCCTATGTTCTAGGAGGTAGCAAATTAAGGGAGTAGGACTTTGGGGCAAGATCCCAATCAGCTAAGTTTAGATCCAGGCATGGTAGGTAGTACAAGCCTTCAATCCCAGGAGGCAAGACAAGCAGTTCTCTGAGTTCAAGGCGAGCCTAGGACAGAGCAGGTTCTAGATGAAGTAAAGCTTAAGTCTAAGCATGGTGGCACACACCTTTAATCTTAATATTCAGGAGAGGGAGCCATGCAGATCTATGACTTCAAGGTCAATCTATAGAGAAAGTTCTAGGACAGCCAAACTTAGTCAGTGAAGGACTTGGAAAACAAAACATGGTGATAATATAATAAAACAAAGGGGAGGGATGTTGTAGTCCCAGCAAGCAGCAGAACTCCACAGCTTTGGCCATGTGGTTCTGCTTTAGATTAAAGAATAGAAGGGACTACTGAGAAAATTGATGCTGGTTAGCTGGAACTAAGAAATTAGTGGTGACTAAAAGAGACCAGCATGACTGAGTGAAATATTTTGGGAAGTAGTTTCTGAGAGCACAAAGAAACTGTGTTCCAGAGATAGCCAACCTTGTACCTTGTTCTGCAGCTGGACTTGGTAACATGTAAGAGTCACCCAGGTGGTATTGGTTCTGAAGGCATGAAGGGGTCATGGAGAGCAGCAAAGGCTTGGAACTGTGAGAGGCCATGGAAGGCCATTGGTGAAGGTAGAGCCTCCGTTGTATTTGATGGCCCAAGACTGAAAAGGTCATGCAAAGGATTTGAGTCTGGGCACTACAAGGAGTGCCTATGAGAATCTATAGGTGAAGCTTAGTTGAAGCAGAAGACCCCAGTGTATTGGAGATGCTAGTACCATGGGATGATCACCAAGAACAGCAGTGGCAGTGGAGTCGATCCACCTGAGTTTAGACTGTTACAGAGGGCAGAGCTGGAGAAGTGATGCTAGCCCTTTAGAGGAGACCAGAAGATCATGTGTGGATCCTAGACATTGGAACAAGCTGTAGTGTTGTAGTTGCAGCCTTGGAGACCCCAAAGATGTTGGAGAAGCCAGAGCTGTGGGCTATCTGCTGAGGAAAGTTGCTAAAAGGGAATGGAACCTGCCCAGGATAAAGAAGTTTGTTGTTATCAACAAAGATGAAAAAGGAGTTGGAGATCTACAACACACTCTGAGGCTCAGGGAACATTGCTGAAGAGGGGTCAGAAAGATTATAAGAGCCAGAAGACCAAGAGGTCTACTGCAGGATTCTGTCTTTATAAAGGACAGGGAAGATGTACTCATGAAATCTCAACTTGGTTTTCTAAAGAGGCTCAGACAAGGACACATGCCAGTATAGATGAGGTAACAGCATAAGGTACCTCCCATAAAAGAAGTGCTACCTGCAATTACCATCTTCTGAGAGGGATAATCAGTTTGCTCCAGGGATGAGTTCCCTGGTAGGTGATCCAATCCATGTGGTCAGTTCTAAATTCAAACACATATGAATAATGCTAAATGAGCTCATCAGGCTATTATTTATAAATGTATACATACATACATACATACATACATACATACATACACACACACACACACACTCACACACATACAATGGTAATTAAAGAGGTCATGAATTTAAGAAGAGGTTGGTACATGGTCACAGGAGGAGTTGAAGGGAGGAGAGGGAGGGGGAAATGGACGTAAATATAGTACTTGTGTTTTAAATCCTCAATGTCAAATCTCTCTTCAATTTCATTCTGATTTAGTGTTTTTTTAAAGGAAACCAAAAATTCCAGACCAGCCAAACAATATTTAAAAGAAGCTATGCTAAAGCAATAATACTGATTTTGAAACTTATTAGAAAATGATAGCAGCTGAAGAAATATGAAATTAATGTGATAATCAAGTTTCTCAATTCAAATTGAAACAGTTTCTAAGATCTTTCACAGGAAAAATGTGTAAGCTCCACAAACTAACTTGAGGACACATGAAATATTTATGTGTTAATGTTTCCTATTCCTACTCTTCCCTTCACAGCTTCTGATGCAAAGATTGTGCTCACCAAATACTTGTTGAATAAACGACCATCTTAAGCATTCCCACTATGCCAGTCAATCATTTGTCAGCTCTCTATATTTTGTGACAAATAACATCATGTAATAACTTCAGGTTGTTTCCTTGACCTAAAAAGTATATCATTTATGTGACCGGTGAACATGTCTCAGAAAGGTGAGCTTACTGAAACATTTAAAAAAACTCAATAATATATTTATTGTAGCTGTCTAAAGAAAGAATTGACCAAAATGGATTGCACTGTGGTAAGTTAAATTTAGTTCTGCATGATACACAGGTATAAAATGAAATAGTTCCAATCCTTTCATGAGATGCTCCACTATTTTCTCCATTTGTCAGCCACAAGAGTAAAATTATATTTAATATAGTACATTGTAGGCATCTCAAATAAAATTTTATACATGTAGATTTTGGATACATTTTATCTGAAAAACAACGTTAATTCAAATCTTAGCTAATTAACCTAATTTCACAGTAGTATGCATCTTATTAGGCTTAACCATTTGCCTTTGCCCAAGAGGGCTTGAAGTTTTGCTCCAAAGAATCAACAAATCTAATACAAAGCTAAGGAAAGTTCACAACTGATATAACACATACAGGGAGTCTCTTGAGATTTCCATATTAGCACCTTTCCCCATACCACATCCCAGATTAGCACTTTCTTACCCTCAAGATTCATTTTCTTTTGCCTGAAGGAATTACATCTACAATTGCTCTATTAAAATGCAAATAAGTTATGTAGGTGTGATGACACATTAACATACAGTAATTATTTACTGCTATCATCCTATATCAGAATTAATTTATCAATTGCCCAGCAGAAATAAGGCCTGGAGGGTGTCTAATATAGCAAAATACAATTTATAGTGGCAGTGTCCAGGGATGAGCTCACACATTCATGACTAGGTGACACACTGTGACTGGGGGCTTGCAGCAGCATTTACTCCTTCAACTAGTAGCAAACTTCCTGAGTATCTATCTGAGTGTCTTTGATATAGCAGGCACTATGTTAGTCATGAAGAGTAAAGGCAAGCAAATTAACTTTTAACATTTCTTATAAATATAGAGAAATTTTAGATAATGCAGAGAAAGAGAGAGAGAGAGAGAGAGAGACAGAGACAGAGACAGAGACAGAGAGACAGAGAGAGCTCAGAATCACATAACAGATTTCCTACCTATAAAATGGAAAAAAAATAAAAAAAAATAATTATACCTTCTTCATGGAATTCATAAGCACTAAATATAAGCATGCATGTAAAGTGTCATACATTGCTTTATAACAAAATTTATTACAGAGCTCAATCTGATATTGATTCCCAGGATAAATACTGCTTCAGACTTTGTTTTATGCAAGTTTAACCTGGATATTAGGTTTTTAACTTACTGTTTACTTTTCTAAGAATTATACCCTTTATTTTGTACTGCCAAGATCTTCTGTTTTCTTGGCTTCTACATTTTGGCCATTTTTCCTGTGAGATTTGTCATGGTTTAGATATAAAACGTTTTTTTTTTACCACTTTGACCTACTTTTTGTCTTTAAGAAGGTTAGCATGTTTTTTTTAATACCACAGACATTCTGTCTGCCTTTCTCGTCTCTGGAATATTGTCATCCCTCTTTTCTTATTTGTGGCTAGAGTTAGTAAATTCTCATTTCCTTGGAGAAATGTATTCTGACTTCTCTGTCTTGAACAAATTCCGCTATTACATATTTACATATAATACTGCATCTTTCCCTGTTCATACTCATCACAGTGCAATACTGCCATTATGTACACATCCCTCTTTGTCATAAGACTATACGTTCCACTAGGTCAGGTACCCATACATTTGATTTTATACTGCTTCCAACTCTCAGTCCTATGCCTTACCTATATGCCAATAATATAATGATTTGATAAATGAATAGATGGATTTTCAGAGGCTCACATAGCCAGCATTCATGTTTCCTGAGCCTAGTAGAGACCTCTTCATGAAACAGTGCTGCTTCTATTTAGGCAAACAGCACAAGATTGGAACATTTAGCTGTTTAGGACTTACAAATGAAACCTTCCACCGTCTGCCAGTTGCTATACATGCCCATGACATTTTCATCAAAGAAAATGTATGAATGCATCAGTACCCCAGTTCCACTATTAGGACAATAAATCACATGCATTAAAGAAGCCACACATAAAGGGTTGGCATCATCACAGTAGTATGCATGTCAATTTTCAAAGTCTATTTGAACATTAACATGTAAGAAAAGAATAAATCATACTGTTGCATGCATTTTTGAAGTCCTTTAGAAAGAACGTTTTACTTTGTCGAGTTGTATTTCAGGATTTCATTTAAAAAAAAAACCAAAAAACGTTTCTAGAGACCTATCAGAAATATCTATCTGCAGGCAAAATTGTTACTTATTTTTGATGAATGAAATAACCATAAAGAGCCTTTTTTCTTCCTTGAATAAACTTAAGATTAGATGTATTCATTTTTATGCTTTAGAAGCTAAGTGTAATAATAAGAAATATGGAATGCTTTTCCTGGAAGAGCTACTTCTAGAAGGTTTGTAAACTAGTAAGTGGGTATTTAATGGTGAAATCTGAGAATTGTGCATAGTGTTTAGAAAATGCAAATTATAATCCTGAGATGCTATGATCATCAAATAGTTGCTGGCATCTTTCAAAGTCTTTAATCCTTCTTTATATTAACTTTCTGACCTAGCTTTTGTTAAAATACTCTTAAGTCCCTGAACATATTCTCATGGCATACAACTACTATTTCTTGACGTTGTTGTGTGCTAGAAACAACCACACAGATATTGTTGGGTTCCAAGTAAATCATCAGAAATCCTGTGCCCAATACCGCACTCACAAATAGATACTAGAGTTGAAAGTCCAATTTTATTTCCTGAATTTCAGGATTAGAAATGCAACAACCATTTACAAACTGATTTTATATCAAATCACAAAGGGATTTACTGATTTTAGTACAGTTAGAAGGCAAATAAACCAACACATATTTTCTTTTCTCTCAGAATAATATAATTTTAATTTCAACAGAAATTCAAATTTATATGCCATCTATATTAAATCAGATAGGTAATAAGTTTATTATCATCGAGGAAACAATATCAAAGTTACAGCAGGCTAAATGATCCTTTCATTAAAGATCAAGAGCTTCTGTTTATAAACTTAAAGCACTATGTTGAACACCATGCAGAAAATATGTCTATAATAGGATGTAGTCTTTGTCCATTTTATCATGAAAATCTTGTTGAAATGATCTAGCCAAGGTAAACATTTGCCAACTTGCACCACAATCGAAGAAGGTTTTAAAAAAATGGGTGGAGAATAGAGCTTGACTAAAGTACAAGAAAAGGGGTTGATGAGAAAGAATAGATCTGATTTATGAAGCCACTTTCATATATAGAAAATGTGCTCTGGATTTTATGAAATGATAAGGCAAATTTGGGATAGTTTATAAAACGCATAAATAGAAGAAAACTGTCAGAATTTGAGCCTCTGACGATTGAAACTGTTCTGGAATTCATCAAAAACACAACTTCAATTGTGACTGCCATTTGTCTATGATTCCCCCACAAGAACCTCTAATTTCAACTCTACAAAATGAATGAGCTAAATAAAGGATCAAGTAATTGTTCTATACTCATATATCAGTGCCTTGCTTGGCCATAATCAGAGAAGCTTCCTACTGAAGCAGATGGGACAGATACAGAATTTCACAGTCAGACAATACACACACAGAGAGTGAGTCCTTCAAATATACAGTTCTAAATGGGATGTTTATATCAAATTCCTCCCCTCAGGGCTCAGGTAACCCTGCACAAAAGGAGACTGAAAGAGTTGTAAGAGCCAGAGTATGGGGAACACAATGGAAACAGGGTCTTCTAAATATAGCAAGACTGAGGCTGTAATGCACTCACAGAGACTGTAGCAGCATGCACAATGTATGCACTAGTCTAAGCCAGATGGAGACCCAGCACTGAGAGAAGTGGATCCCTAATACCCCCATCCATAACTAAGAAGCTATATCCAATGAAAAACTTCTTGTATGGGAAAAATTATTTTTCTCCAATGGAGTCTAATTGGGTATAGAAATCACTCTTAGGTTCAAGTCCTATGCCTAGATGGCCAGTGCAAAATGAACTCAGTAATGATTTGCCTGAAATGCTTTTTTTTTAACCTTACAGGACTTTTGCTTATATGTTATTGTTTTTGATTTTCTGTTTCTTAGCGTATTTCTGAGTGAGCAGATGTATGTGTCTCTGTATGTGTTTCTTGTGCCTTTTATTTGATTCTCTTTTATTTTTTTGGATGTTGTTGTTTGTTTGTTTTGGCTTACTCATGTTTGTTTGTTCATTTTACATCCCTGTTTGTTTTCTGATGAGAGAGAGAGAAAGGAAGAATGCAGATTTGGATGGTCAGGAGATTGGGAGAATCTGGGAGGAGTTGGGAGATGAAAAACTATGATCAGAATAAATTGCATGAAAAAAATCAATTTTCAATAAAAATTAAATTATAAAATCAGAGATGTATACTTAGAAATGGATAAGGTTGATTTAGCAAAAATGTGTCCGTAGTCACTGAATTATAAGGCTGGGATCTAAAACAAGAAATTCAGCATAGGTGCTGAGAAAAGATATTACACATGAACAGGTATTTCCAAGGAACTAAAGAGAGCAATAAGAACAATCATGTAGGGTTCATACTAACGAAAGCTAAGCATGTATGAAAAAGCCATAAGGAAACCTGCTACTATGTATATAGGTATATAAAGTAGTTTGCATAGCATCCTTGAGATAGATTATAATCATTTGATTTATGAGAAAAGTCAAGCATAAAGAAAGCATTGAAAGGTAATTTATGTACTGTGCATAGATGCTTTACTGAAGCATGAGTTTACATTCTGGTTGAAATAATAAGACTTGCACATGCAGCTCAATGTATTCATCCTGTTAATATAATAATAATGGGTTCAATTAAGTGACATAGCAGATTCTCCCCATCTTCTGACCATTCAAATCTGCATTCTTCCTTTCTCTCTCTCTCTCTCTCTCTCTCTCTCTCTCTCTCATCAGAAAATAAACAGGCAGCTAAGATGAAAAAACAAACATGAATAAGCCACAACAGCCAACATGCTCTCCCCAAAAAGAGCCAAAGAGATGGGACAAGAAACACACACAGACAGAGACACGTGCATGTGCACACTCAGAAACACCCTTTATAGTAGCCCCCATAGACAACCACAAATTTACTACACTGATGAAGATATTTCCAAAACCCTTAAGTGATTGCTTTCTAAACCAGAAACACATCTTTATCGTATTTAATACTAGGAAATGTTTCCTCTAGGCTGAATTTAAATTGTGTAATGGTAAAAACAATGTTGCAATTGAGTTGGTCAGCTGGAGTTAGTTAGCTAGTTAGTCAGTTAGTTATCATGCTGGAAAATGTCCTTTGAGACTAAAAGCATAATGTGATATGAAGAAATGAGATGGAAAGTTTCTTTTGAAAGCACCTCCTTCCACCCACCAAATTCTAAAGCAATGTCAAGATCATTCAGTTTAATAAAAACATGGCTCTAAGAAAAAATCTAATTTCTATTAATTTGGGGTCTAGTATACATTTATATCAGTATATTGATATTCAAATGTAAATGTTTATACAAAAGCCAAAAGGCTTCATGTTTTAAATTACATGTTTTATGTAAGAGAATTAGAGAATAATGCTTGTGCATAGGAGATATTCGAGTACCAATAAGTGTTAAATACTATTGCTACCGATATGTGTGGAGATCAGTGTGGACAACAAAAGGAGGGGAGAAGTGAGCTCAAAGAACAAATTAAAGTCAAACACTTACTATGAAGGGTAGAGTCAATGTAAAAACATTCTAATTTGAATGTACCAATAGCCCTCCTACACCCCAGTTTTAAACTAAGTGTCAACCTAAAACAGTTGTTAATAAAATAGAACAGGTCAATGGAGTGTAGACAAGCTGGTGGGTCCAGATTCCAGGGGAGGGTATTGCTGAATGACTACCAGCTGAGAAGTTCAAACACGATCCAAAGTTAGCCTATTATCCCTCCACGGGTGATTTTGTAAGTCTCAAGGATCTGTCAAGGCTCACTAATAAATGTCTTGCTCTGCAAAGGCAATTTAAGAAAAGAAAAGGAAAGGAACATGGATACTTCAAATTCTCTCTCCCTTGGGTTAAAGGCCCTCCCACTGACCTTGCTTTAAAGACAGGGCACATCCACAAGAACAGAAAAGGGCCATAAGCAGTGTGTAGATAAGCCTTTAGCAATGCCTTATTGTCTTTCAAATGGATGAACAGGTTTGCTAGTGCAAGTCAGGAAATGCTGAGATTTCTTTCTACAAAGTAGACACTTACTAGCTAGGAGAGAATTATTTCTTGCATAAAATACATCCCGACAAAATTCCACGGTTTTATTAATTAAAAGTAAATATGGGTTTGCACTATTTTACCGCAAATTTGTAAAATGCAAGATAATAATGAATATCATTTTCATAGCACATTGTAAATCTTATTACTCACTTCTGGTACTCTCCAAATTTAATATGTGATGGTTTATTATTCATGTGCAGCATAAACTAAGTCATTGAAATTACAACATTGCAAGTAAGCTACAAAAATTATGCTTGTCTTCAAGATTATAGATTTAATAATTGAAAATACGATCTGACACAGAGCAAGGAAAATTGTTGAAACTTAAAAGTTCACCTGAAGCTTACCACTGAGAACACTGGAAACATCTTTTCATTTACATCAACAGGAAAAACTAGTAAATGAACAAAGGTTAGGTTGTTTTATTAGATTTATCTTTCCAGAATTCCTTTAAAAGCGTCATATTTCCAAAATGGGTGCATTACAAGTATGAGAGATGACACATTCATGTAACATGAGCTAGATTCTGGCATGAACAGTAGATGCTCCTTTTAACAGCAAAATAGTTATTTTATTTATTTTTTCCCTGTTCAGAGTGCTAAATTGTTTTGAAAATTCTAAGGTCTGTGCCAGTCTGGTTTTTCACTTAAAATGAGAAGTGTTCACGCATATGTTAGACTTGTTGCAACCAAATGCTTTATCCCTGGCCCGTGAGCCCAGACTATTGCAAGCTATCTTTTGAAATATGGCATTTACCAAATATATTGTGAGCAGCTGACTGCATGAAGCTGAGCTTCCTGTTTCTCACTTTTGAGGTCTCCAGAGGCTTAGTATTCTAGAATTCAATTTACTGTAGTTGATGTGCTCTCTTTCCCCCTACTTGTTTCAGTTTGAAATTAGTGTCTTGATTAAATTCTAAAGGCAACCGGGCTAATAATAAGCCTGTCAAGGACTTATCCTGTATAGGAAGGGTCTGGCTACAGACATCCCATTAGTGAATGTGTAATTTTACTTTGAGTTTTATGTATTTTCATCTGTCTTCCCTTTTTAAATTATGCTATTTATTTGAAGGGACCATTTTACAGATAAGCTGATGAGGTGAGGGGTTTTAGGGAGCAAGAGAATTCACAGAAAAACTGAATTAACATAAAGTTCCCCCAACTGTACCTTAGAAATCAAGGCACACCATAGTTGCCTGTTATCTTTTTGGATCTAGCAATGTCCTTTGCATATGACCGTGCTCCTTGGTGTTTCACTAAATCAGATGCAATTCTTTGAGACAGATGTTAGTGCTCAAAACTATTTTGTCAGTTTTCTCATTTGAACAAGGTAGCTAAGGTTGCATGATCACGGAGCTCTCCTCCCTTTCTGTGCTTTGGAATATTTTCAGCTTGACAATCAAAGATACATGTCTTGAGAACATTCTCCAGTCTTTGTTTTTGTTTTGTTGTGTTGAAAGGTACTACTGCTATTGCACCATTAATAGTCTGGTTTCAAAGGGAGGACACAAAAGCAGCTCTTCCATGCTCACCTCCTGTGCTGCTGTGATCTCTCCAGTTTTCAAGACCTCTTGCCACTGTGATACAATTTGCAATGAAGCCCTTATAAGAGCTAACCTGATCTTGGAAACACGACCTTCAAGCTCTAGACCTGTGAGATAAACCTCTTTCCTTTTTAACATTATGCCACTTTAGGTATTTTATAACAGTAATAAAAAAATGAACAGAACACATTTTGGAAAACCTGTGATTCAGCTCACTTTGAATGTGCTCCATTATTTAATAATTTATAAACATAGAAAATTATACTGAACATATATATGCTAGGTGGTAAGGTAACAAAGATGTTTAATATCTTAAGGGTCATAGAAACCTTTTTATGGAGATAAAATATAATCCTTAAAATGATATATAACAATGCCTTCTAGGACAAGGCTATGTACCACAATGAAAGGCATAGAAGAGGATTACAGAATCTGTCCTGCACACTCAGCCATCACTTTGAACAATGAGATTTTACTTTGATTGACGCTTTTTATAGCAGTTTGTATTACCTGCCCTATATTCACAAATGAATACACACAAGTATATACACGAAAATCTACACACATGAACAAATCAGTCAAAAGATGAGACACTATCACCAGTCATGAAAGTTTCTCAATGATTAAATTGATCACAACCTGGGCATTTTATTCCCTTCCTCCTTTAGACTATAATTTTTCAGATAGCCCGAGTTACTTGGTCATTGTGTACCATCTATACTCAGTGCGAGAGAAATAGTACACAACAAATGGTCGTTTAACGAGCAAGCACAGGTTTTAGTTGTACAGTGCATCTTACCTCAGTTCCTACAGAACCTTTTATCTATTCATAACCAAGACCATTGAAAAGAAAGTGCATTGTTTCAATATTCCGGAAGCAAGGGTAGAGGGGGTGGGTTGCTGACCAGCCAATTTAGAAAAGTTAACAAGTACCAGGTTCTGTGAGAGACCTTTTCTTAACCACGGTGAGGAGTGATTGGAGAAAGACAACCAATATTGACTTTGACCCATGCATACATGTGCACATCTGTGCATAAAAAAGCATGCATCATCATTCATACACACACACACACACACACACACACAGAGAGACACACACACACACACAAGAAACAAAACAAATCGATGCAAACAGAATCTATGTCTGCCACTTTCTATTATAATTACTATAAAATGCCTGTCTTTTCTAGTGAACAAAATACTTCATTAAGTATCTGCCTAATCAAAATGTCTGAATTTAGAAAAGTTTTAAAATTCTAAGTAGTTAATATCAGGGACAAACAGAAGAGTCTTGGGATTGTTTATATCAAAGTGATCGATCTCCCCTGTCTTCAAAGTCATTCTATCTTCTCCTTAGTTATCTGGGATTACTTCCTTCTTCATCTAAAGCTCAACAATATCAGGGCACCTCTGAATCTCTTGAACCTTATCATTACCACAAACTTGTTTTGACCTGTCCCCACATTGACAGCTAAGTTTTTCACTCACAGTCTCCAATTCGAAGTAGTTCCAAAATTTCATTGATATATATTTGACACACCAAGGCCTTCACAGGTGGGTTTCAGTTAAAATGCTACGTAGAGGTTTAAGCAAAAATAAAGCAAAGGAGTAAAATGTTCCACTTCCCTAAGACTTGATTCCTCACCAAAATCTACTGGTGCAAATGCCAGTTAAAGATAGTAGACTATTTTATATCTTCACAGGTCCAATTTCCTTGATCCTAATCATGTAAAAGAACTTTTCAATGGCCTTGGGAAATTTTTAGTTCTTAATCACTCTGGAATTAGATAAATTCAAGGCAAACACTAGCGTAAACATTGGAAATGGTTAAACCTACCACAGTGGGCAACACTGAGAATATATTCTCTATTTGCCAGTAAGATGGTGCCAGCAAATTTCACACATTAGTTGTCAGAATTAGAAACAGTCTTTTTTATGGTAAAAAAATAATAAGAAAAGCAGGTGAGGAAACTACCTGCTTTGCTAAGAATGAAAATGTATTTCTTTTTTTTTTCTTTTTTTTCTTTTTTATTTTTTAATTTACATTCCAAATCACTTCCCCTTTCCCGTTTCCTCCCTCCCTGAAAGTCACATAAGCCCCCTTCCCTCCCTCTTTTCTCCATTCAACCCCCTCTCATTACTCTGACCTGGCGTTCCCCTACATCCAGTCTTTCCAGGACCAGGGGTCTCTCCTTCCATCTTCTTAGAAATCTATTGATATGCGGATTGTGTCTAGGGTATTCCGAGATTCTGGGTCAATATCCCCTTATCAGTGACTGCATACCATGTGTGTTCTTTTGTGATTGGGTTACCTCACTAAGGATGATATTTTCAAGATCTGACCATTTGCCTAGGAATTTCGTGAATTCATTGTTTTTAATTGCAGAGTAGTATTCCATTGTATAGATATACCACATCTTCTGAATCCATTCCTCCGTTGAGGGACATCTTGGTCATCTCATTAGATGCTGAGAAAGCATTTGACAAAATTCAGCATCCTTTCATGCTAAAGGTCTTGGAAAGATCAGGAATTCAAGGCCCATATCTAAACATAGTAAAAGCAATTTACAGCAAACCAGTAGCCAACATCAATCTAAATGGAGAGAAACTTGAAGCAATCCCACTAAAATCAGGGACTAGACAAGGCTGCCCTCTCTCTCCATATCTTTTCAATATAGTACTTGAAGTTCTAGCTAGAGCAATTAGACAACAAAAAGAGGTCAAAGGGATACAAATTGGAAAGGAAGAAGTCAAACTATCACTATTTGCAGACGATATGATAGTATACATAAGCGACCCAAAGAACTCCACCAGAGAACTCCTACAGCTGATAAACGACTTCAGCAAAGTGGCCGGATATAAAATCAACTCAAGCAAGTCAGAAGCCTTCCTATACTCAAAGGATAAGCAGGCTGAGAAAGAAGTAAGAGAAATAATACCCTTCACGATAGCCACAAACCATATTAAGTATCTTGGCGTGACTCTAACCAAACAAGTGAAAGATCTGTATGACAAGAACTTCAAGTCTCTGAAGAAAGAAATTGAAGAAGACCTCAGAAGATGGAAAAATCTGCCATGCTCATGGATTGGCAGGATTAATATAGTAAAAATGAGCATCTTACCAAAAGTAATACACAGATTCAATGCAATCCCCATCAAAATCCCAACTCAATTCTTCATAGAGTTAGAAAGAGCAATTCAAAAATTCATCTGGAATAACAGAAAACCCAGAATAGCTAAAACTATTCTCAAGAGTAAAAGAACCTCTGGGGGAATCAGTATCCCGGACCTCAAGCTGTACTACAGAGCAATAGTGTTAAAAACCGCATGGTATTGGTACAGTGACAGACATGTAGATCAATGGAACAGAATTGAAGACCCAGAAATGAATCCACACTCCTATGGTCACTTGATCTTTGACAAAGGAGCTAAAACCATCCAGTGGAAAAAAGATAGCCTTTTCAACAAATGGTGCTGGCTCAGCTGGAGGTCAACATGCAGAAGAATGCAAATGGACCCATTCTTATCTCCTTGCACTAAGCTCAATTCTAAGTGGATCAAAGATCTCCACATAAAACCAGACACACTGAAACTAATAGAAGGGAAACTAGGGAAGAACCGTGAACATATGGGCACAGGGGAGAATTTCCTGAACAGAACTCCAATAGCTTATGCTCTAAGATCAAGAATAGACAAATGGGACCTCATTAAATTACAAAGTTTTTGCAAGGCAAAAGACACTGTCAAAAAGACAAAGCGGCTACCAACTAACTGGGAAATGATCTTTACCAACCTTACATCCGACAGAGGGCTAATATCCAAGATATACAAAGAACTCAAGAAGTTAAACTCCAGAGAGGCAAGTAACCCTATTAAAAAATGGGGTACAGAGCTAAACAAAGAGTTCTCACCTGAAGAATATCTAATGGCTGAGAAGCACCTAAAGAGATGTTCATCATCCTTAGTCATTAGGGAAATGCAAATCAAAACAACCCTGAGATTCCATCTCACACCAATCAGAATGGCTAAGATCAAAAACACAGGAGACAGCACTTGTTGGCGAGGATGTGGAGAAAGAGGAACACTCCTCCACTGCTGGTGGAATTGCAGGCTGGTACAACGACTCTGGAAAGCAGTCTGGTGGTTCCTCAGAAAACTGGGCATGACACTCCTGGAGGATCCGGCTATACCACTCCTGGGCATATACCCAGAGGCTTTACCTGCATGCAATAAGGACACATGCTCCACTATGTTCATAGCAGCCTTATTTATAATAGGCAGAAGCTGGAAAATGTATTTCTATGAATATTAGGAACTCCTGTCATGTGGTAGCATTAGACATGACAAATCATCAACAAATGGCCTTGTTCATTTAAAGTGTATTAACAAAGGGCTATATAATTTTGAATTTAAGATGCATGTACAATAATACTAAGTATTCCATGAAAAAAAGTTTTGTAAATTTTTATTTTTGCATCAATTTGTGCTTACATAGAAATAATTATCATCTTCTCTAAATCGATCAATTAAGATAAAGCAATGAAAGCTTTCAGAAAGAGTAATGCAGTATACCAAAGTAAGAAATATATCCCTGCCCACATTCAAATATACACTATACATTTAGAAATGAATGAGCTCCTTAATAACATTAATATGCTAAAGTAGACAGTCAATGTAATATATTTATCAGTGTTATATAATACAAAAAAGCATATAACAGAAACGATTTAATTGTATTACCATGCCTAGAGACAGTTCTGCAGGTTGAAATAGCTTAATTAAAATATTTTTAATAAATTGCCACAAAATTACTTATGTAATTGGAAGTGACTTAGACATTTCTGGAATAGTATAACTATGTGTTTCCAGAAAACAACTCTATATGAAGGAAACACTACATTTAATGTGAATTATCCTTTCTTATCATCAAGACCAATTTATACAAAGTCCAA
Source organism: Tokudaia tokunoshimensis (assembly GCA_036184795.1). Taxonomy (NCBI): domain Eukaryota; kingdom Metazoa; phylum Chordata; class Mammalia; order Rodentia; family Muridae; genus Tokudaia; species Tokudaia tokunoshimensis. Next base: position 111,198,649 of record BTHU01000023.1, read on the forward strand.
ATGAAGGAAACAGGTCTTGATAATTCAAGACCAAGAATGATTACAGACATGGTTAAACCAACTCAAATATAATGGTGGCGAGCATGTACTATGCAATTGATTGAATAATATCACATTTTTAATTCTCTCTCTCTCTCTCTCTCTCTCTCTCTCTGTGTGTGTGTGTGTGTGTGTATGTGGCTGTAACACTGTTAAATATCTGATTTAGCAGATTCAACAGATATTTTCAAAGTACCTATTGGTTATTATTGGGTATTATGTAGATCAAATGACATGTCAACATGTAATGTTTCCTTCCTTCCTTCCTTCCTTCCTTCCTTCCTTCCTTCCTTCCTTCCTTCCTTCCTCCCTTCTTTCCTTCCTCTCTCTCTCTCTCTCTCTCTCTCTCTCTCTCTCTCTCTCTTAGACAAGGTTTCTCTGTGTAACCTGGGCTGTCTTGGAACTCTCTCTGTAGATCAGGTTGGAATCAAACTCATAGAGATCCACCTGTCTCTGCCTCCCAACTCCTGTGATTAAAGGAGCGAACCACAGACATCCAAAACATTCAGCATCTCCAGTTATAACCAAAGGAATTGAGAAAGAGGCTTCATAAATGCACCTTATAACATTTCTTATACTTTGTGCATTGCAATGGTCTCAAACCTAAATTAGCTTGTACACTCATTAGCTGTTCTGTGAGAAAAACTAGAAAATAATAATCTCATTGTCTTGAAAGTTAAGAACTTAAGGCAGATGGGATGAGTATTCAAATGAGATTAACTGCAAAATGATTTTTTTGTGAAAATTTTTGACATTTTGTCTAAATTTTATTGCTGTAGAAATTTTGTTTTAAAACAGACTATGCATTTTATTTATTTTTTGAGATTTTTTTATTAGACATATTCTTTATTTACATTTCAAATGCTGTCCCCTTTCCTGGTTCCTCCCACCCCCAAAAATCCCATAAGCCATCACCCCTTCCCCAATCAATCCTCCCCTGCTTCCCTGTCCTGGTATTCCTCTACACTATGGCATCAAGTCTTTCCAGGACCAAGGGCCTCTCCTCCCTTTGGTGTCTAACAAGACCATCCTCTGCTACCTATGTGTCTGGAGCCATGGGTAACTCTCTAGTTGATGGTTTTGTCCCTGGGAGTTCTGGGAGTACTGGATGACTTATATTGTTGTTCCTCCTGTGGTGCTGCAAACCCCTTCAGCTCCTTGGGTCCTTTCTCTAGCTCCCCCATTGGGGACCATGTGCTCAGTTCAATGGCTGGTTGAGAGTGTCCCCCTCTGCATTTGTCATGCACTAGGAGAGCCTCCCAGGTGATAGCTAAATCCAGCTCCTGTGAGCCAGCACTTGAGGGCATCCACAATAATATCTGGGTTTTGTAATTGTATATAGGATGGATTCCTGTGTGGGGTAGTCTCTGGACTATGCATTTTAAAATGAGCCTGATAAATATCTTACTATTTAATTTTAATAATAATTGCCACTTAATACTTTATCTTTCAATAACCATAAACCTAATTTATAATATAATCTCCAAGAAAGATCCTGCTTAACTATTTCTGCTTTTTTTTTTTAAACTAATACTGGGCGTTCACTGGCAAAATGGTGTTTTTATACATTTGCACCAAAAACTTTCACTAAATAATTTGTACTTTCCCTCATTTAGAGGCCTGGATATTGCTCAGTGATAAAAGATAGTCTGCACTTAAGTGATATTATTTGATAAACTGAGAAATCATTTCGGTTTGGTACTTATTTGAGGTTGATTAAATCAGAGGCTAAAGATTCTGAGCTACTGTATTCTCCAACTTCAAAAAAAAAAATCAATGCATCCTAGTTAATGTGCAGTACACACTGTAACCAGATTAAATGGGTGAACCTTGGCTATCTCCTACAGCTCAGCAAACTTAAACCAAAAGAAGATAATACAATACAAAACATTTTTTTCTTAAATATTCCTTTGCATGAAGCTAAGCCTATTATTTGTTTGAAAATAAAACATGTATTTATAAGAATAAGCATGTGTATCAACACTTCTTCCCTAGGGCTATAATTGCCTTGCTATTTCTCTTCTCACAAAGCCTTATCCCTTTACATCTAATAATTCATCTATCAATAGACACATGGGGCACAGAATTGGACAGCAATGTGGGTTTTAAGAATAATTCAATAAAAATTAAAACGTGTTGTGATTTACAACAAAGTTTATAATCTCATCCTCAATAGCAGAACCAAAGGTGTCTTTACTGTTTCAGGATCTCTCTCAGCACAATGGGAATACCAAAATATTATTTCCATATTCAAAGGATAAATAATGAATGCAAAATAATATAATAATACAATTATCAATTGTAACCAAAGTCTTTTCATATTTGTAGCTGGTCATAAGGAGAGTAGTCTTCTTAGTTACAAAAGACAAACAGCAGGCCAGTTTAGAGGAGAAAGTTGGGACATACTGTGATTGATTTTTCCCCTTTGCACATGAAGAGGAAAATTATTTTCATTTCTATAAAACTAAAACCTAGTTTTCATGAACCAAAACATTTCATTATTACAACAGAATAGAATGCTAGTCTTATTTAATAAAAACTCATATAATTATCATTTAATATTTATTTGAGAAATACTGATTCAGCACAATATTAAGGTTTTATTATTTATTTTAATTTTATGGATATGGTTTCCTTGACTACATATATGCACTACACGTTTGTAGTACCGACAAAGATGACTTTTGATTAATTAGTGAATTGATTATTTTATATTTTCTCTAATTTGTTTTGGCATGGTATAGACCAATATCTGAATCCTAACCACATCCACTGGTTCTAAAGGGATGATTTAAAAAAATCCCTTTGGTGGTGGTATATGGTATGTAACTTGGAAATGCATGCTTACTATCACAATATAATTTTATATTTGAAAAATGGTAAGATAAAATATTTTCATAAAGAAGCTACAGAAAATAAACCTCTCAATGGAGTTCAGGGATGTAAGATTTTATATGTATCTAAAGGAGAGGTGTATTTGAATAGGCTGAAAAGTAGTAGGGATGTTTCAGACCAGATCCTGAAAAGCTCTGGGGAAGGGTTTCTGTTATTTTTGGAACACAAATCTAACAGGTCATGTATATCACCAGCATTAACAAGTTGCCAAAATAATGTGTTGAAGATTTGCTAACACTCTCTAAACATAACTAAAAGAAAATAGTGAAGAATAAATTTTTGAGAAAGAATGGGATACCTCTTAGTGTTTTTATATGACAAATTATCTTTATTCATCTATTTTATTTTAATTTTCATTTATGTGTTGTACATGTGTGTATGCACACGTCTGTGAAGATCCCAGACTCCTCATCTTCTATATTGAACTACTGAAGTAGTTTTATACTTAAACCAAAACATTGCAGATACAGTTTGTCTGGCTATTCTGTTTGCTTCAGGAATCCTTTGTTTACAACATTCTTAGTGCTGGAATTACAGGTGCATCTGGCATGCTTACTCAAATTAATGTGTGTTTATGGGATCTGAACTCCAATCCTCATGACTGTGCAGTGAACACTTTATCCAATGAGCCATTTCCCCAGGATTATGAAAAATAATTTTGTACTGTCCAATTTAGCAAATATTTACCGCATTTGAGTATATTTATCCTGAAAAATGTTGCTCATCTGAAGTTAAAATTCAAATAAGAATGCTGTTTGTTTTGTTTTCTTTTATCTAGCAAACATTGAAATGGCATGATTTTTATGAAAAATAATCTCTTAACTTTCAAAGCATATTAAAATATTGCTTAATATATAAATATATAAAATAGTGATTATAATCAATGTAATAAATAATTATAATAAATAGTGATTATAATAAATAGACAACATCGTTATCTTCTACAAGTTCTTATGGAAGGAGAGACCCCTGGTCCTGGAAAGACTGGATGTAGGGGAATGCCAGGACAGAGAAACGAGAGGGGGTTGAATGGAGAAAAGAGGGAGGGAAGGGGGCTTATGGGACTTTCGTGGAGGGAGGAAACGGGAAAGGGGAAATGATTTGGAATGTAAATTAAAAAAAAAAACTATTGATTGCAAGACAAAACTTGAGCTTGAATGGAGAGCATGCCAACATAGTCTTGTGAATGAAATCTGCTTGTATATCAGAGTTGATTTTACATATGTATACATACGCCTCAAATATTCTCATGCCAGCTTTTTCTAGGCATTTAGCTTTCACCTTATGAAACTCTGATGTATCTGCATTGCACAAAGTAGTGTCACTCATCTTAGCTTGTTTCTATCTACTCTGTTTTGTTATACAGGTGCACCACTGCCTGAAATTAGTTTTTATGGTAATTACTATTTGTGTCTACCTCATAAAAATGGGAGTTATAACAACCTGTGTCTATCAGCTGTTGCTGAGAAGATTACTATTTAGCTAAAAGAGATGAAATCTTGTCATTTGTGACAGCAATGGTAGAAACTAGAGATTTTTATGTTAAATAAAATAAGCCACCCATGAAAGACAAGTTTTTATGATATGCAGAACACTACACTGATATCCTAGAAGTTGTATGAAGAAGGAATGCTGAGAGAAGTAGAGGGGGTATGGGAAAGGCTGGTCAGTAGGTACTAAGTTGTACTCCCAAAGGAGTAAGGCATTGTAGTATTGTGTTTTAAAACAGGGTATCTACAGAGAACAATTGTATATTTTTTAAAGACTAAGGAAAATGGTGCTCATATTTTTAACAATAAATAAATGTAAAGAATGTATGAAGATATAATATATAATCTGGTTTATAAATTATGTGACCATATTATGTATATCTCTATTGAAATATAGCATGGTATCTCACTGATTTTTTGTTTTTTATATATCAGTTTAAAATTATTTAAAGTAAAATAATAAAAATAAAGCAATGAACTTATTTCATAATATGAAACAATATAGTTTCAAAATATATTATTTAATAATATTTCACAGTTGCATTCATGAAATTTCAAATTATTTCATAATAATAAAAATGAAGTAATAATAAAATTATTTCATAATGTGTACTGGTCTGACTGAACTCATAAAGATCTAACTGCCTCTGCCTCCTGAGTGCTGGGATTAAAGATATTTCCACCATGCTAACCCATAAAAATATTTCACAGTCCAGGCTTGAAGATTGCTCAGTAGATAAAGAACTTGCCAGCAAGTATGGACACCAGAGTTTGGATCTGTAGGGCTTACACAAAAGTGGAATAGGCCAGAAACAGAAACAGGGAATTCCCAAGGAATTTCCCAGTATTTGTCAGCTTTAGTTTCAGAGATTGGCCCGACTCATAAGTAAGAAAGTGAATAAATGAATGAATGAATAAATAAATAAATAAATAAATAAATAAATAAATAAATAACCTATAGACTAATAGAGGAAGGCATCTGAAACCAATTTTGGACTTTCATATGTACAAGTGTATATATACATACCCCTTATCAACATACACTACACACATATAAGAATTCATACCACATGTGCAGACAACACACACACACAAACACACATACACGCACACACACTGCAATAAATAATGTAAATTCTAGGAAAACATCCAAATTATTACACTGTTTACACATTACATTGGTGTGTTTAATGATTTGGGGAGTATTTGATACATAGTAGAGTTTCATAAATACCAAGTTACAAGTGAATAGATTTGCTAACTCTACCAAGCCACATAATTGAGTACATTTTTTATCATGAAAATAGGCTTCGGGTCTGTTGTTAATGGGCTCAAATGTCCCCAGAGGTTTTCCCTGGAGGTTTTATCTAAATGGAAGGCTTAGGTTTATTTTTTTTCCCCCAGTCAACTGCTTCAAAATTCTAGCTAATTCTCCAGGTGAGTAATTAGGATAAAACTTAATTCTTCAGATGAATTCTAAGGAATTGATTATTTCTCTAGAGGCCATTGGGCTGCATTTAAATCACCATTTCACTTTAGACTCTGAATGATCCAATTTACAAATCCCAATGAATCAAATTAACTAGATAACCGCCAAATGTAATCCCATTCAGGGAGTGAAATATCTGGTTTCATTGTCTTCGTTAGTTAAATGAACTCTATTAGTTAAACTTCACTTCCATTTGTATTATTTTAGCACACACCACATTAGAAGCCTTTAACCTTAAAAATACCTGTGATACTGAAATCTTTATTTTCTTTCTTTGATACAAAATCTGATTTCATCCTCCTATACTTCTGATTTACTTATCTCATCTGGATGTAAATATCACCACACAAATTCATGATATAATTGTAAATAAATTGTCACCATTTTCTGTATGATTCACTGTTGATAAAACAAAATGTAAATTTCCCTCACACTGGTTGATGTTATGTAAATTTTAAGGAAGTGAGGCTTTTGCTTTAGAGTTGAAAACTGTTTTATGGGAACTGACTTTTCGTGAAGATGTCTGTTCCATGACAGGGATTACACACTAAATTAAAAACCTATAGCTCTTTTGTTAGAGCTTCTTGTCAAATCCTTGGTGTATCTCTTATAGCATTCCTCTAGTTTTTGCATAAAGACTTCTGAAGTTTCATTGCAGTTCCCATTTCTTAAACATCTGGCTTCAGTTATACATTCAGTTTTCTCTGAATGTGGACAATTATGTCAGGAGTTACTGTTATGTTCTTGTGTGTTATTAACTGCTAATACTAAAAGGCCTGTAACCGAATTGCTCAGGTAGAATAGCACATTTAGAATGAAGTAGTCACAATTTCCTCTAGCAGAATTCTTTATGAAAACCATTTCATCAATCTCATAAGTCAGGAGTCTGAAAACATTCTTTTTTATTGTTCTGTAAAAAGCCAGCTACTAAATGTTTTATGCCTTTGTTGAAATAAAACCTCATTTAAGTGAATGAATGTGGCCATGTTGGATTAAGTTTGTTTTTCATAGGCACAGAATCTATATAACTTTTACATTGAACAAATGTCTTTCTTCTGTTTCTTTTTTTTGTCAATAATTTTCAAGGATCAAAGACGATCATGTTATGAACCATTCAGAAACAAAGGCTAAGTTACCTTATATCATTTAAAGGTAAACAAAAATATAATTGTTCTCTCTGATAGTGGATACCAAATAAGTCCTGAATAAATTGAGGAAATGGTACCTATATCTGGAAGAATTTATGGCTATTTTCCAATCCAGAAAATATTTGTTGAATATTAATTTGACCAGAAATACCTGATGCCAACTCCTTGCATATAACACCAAGGGCCTTACTGATCATTGAAATATTAGTGTGTTCCTCATTCCAGCAGGTGAAATAATAAGCTTTCCTCAGGAAAGATGACTGTGTTTTAAAACTTACAGACTCTACTTGCTGGCTAAAAGTTTTATATACATGGCTTCTTTGATGAGATTCAAATTATAGTTGAAATACAGCAGGAAATTCAGAGAGCTCAGTTGCATTTGGTTATCTCACATCCTGTCACTAAGCAAAATGGGTGCTAATCAATAATGAGAATAATTGCTTAATGTTCAGAAAAATGAAGCTGGAAGCAACAGAAAAGCATCCTGGGGAATATACTATGAAATATCAGCTGCAGTTTCAGGTTTGTTCTTGAAAGTCTAAGGTGGTATTATGAAATGGAAGCAAAGTAAGGAAATTACTACTATTACTATAAACTATATCTATGTCTATATCCATACCTATCTTTGATTGGGGAATTTTAAAACACAGAACTTCAAAACGCTATCCTCAAATAGGATATATAATGAACTATTTTAAACCATTTGTACAACAACATTTCTTTTAAAATTTGTCTTTGACATCCTAAGCAACAAGGAGTCTAATTCATTTAGAGCAAATCATTTCTCATGAAAGGAGAACAGCTATGCCTCCAACTTACTAACTATAGTTGAGAAACTTTATTTGTGCACAACCCATTTTAGGAATGCTATTTCTTTTGTAATTATTCATTTTAATTTCCTTTTTTCTTATGCTCAGTAATAATCCTTTTAGATGCAGATTTATTATTATCAAATATCTTTCATATTGAGATATGAAAATATAGGCTCAATATAAGTTAGATCATTAAGAAGTGCTCATACCAGTTCTACAAATGCAAATCCATGGAGCACACCATTTGGTAGTCTCATCACTGACGTGTGATAACTTTAATTTATATCCAGAAAATAATTTCCGGCTCATCCTCCACCAGGAAGTTAAGATACTACTTAAAGGGAAAACAGTCCTAGAAAAGATTACATTAGATGATGAGATATGGTATGTACAAAATTTTCAAGAGTTCCATGTGCTTCATGATTAAGCGCATGATAGTCTAAATATTTGTGTTATTTAGTCAGTGGTATAGACTATGTTATGGGATAGATCAATATCCACTATGCTAGGTCATGGAGATTCCTATCAATCAAAACATAAACTCTTGCTACCCATTAAAATGTATAGAATAAAGCAAGTTAGCCTTTTTATAGCAATAAAAAATTATTATCACTATGTTTGCCAAAACACAGAGCAGCTATTTATATTTCCATTATTTTCACTGTAAAAGAATTAGATTTCTTTGGATAAAATCAGAAAATGCAGAGTGGCCTCTCAATCCCTAATCAATTCTATTTGGCCTTTTTACTTCCTTTTGCAAGTTACTTGTTAATAATTAGTGTTACCTTCAGATTTGTATTTGAAAGTTAATCTAAATGTCTTATGTGAGGAATACTCAATCAAAAGCAAAGGTTAAAATTTAATTTGGCAGTTAATTTCTGGAAATTGTGGAAAACAATAAATATTTTAATATTTTATGCAGAAATTAAATTGTGATTTTAACATAGCATGAGTATAAATGTAGTGTCACAAAGAAAGCTTGAGATTATAAAATGCACATAGTATTGTTAATTTGTTTTGGATTGCATGTCTTTAGTTCTACAGAGGAGTTGAACTAAGAAAGACACCAAAATTCAAAGTGATTCACCTTTCCATTTCAATACATAGAAATGATTAAAATGATATAACACATTTGTATATGTATGTATATGAACAGATAATCAATGAAGATAGATAAATATATTCTATATTATATATAAAAATATATTATATATTGTGTAAAATTGATCAGGCTTTCAATACATTTCTCTGAATGAACACACTTCAATATTAAAATTAGAATGAAAGCCATCTGCTTATTTAGTGAGACTTGTAATCATGATACAAAAATTTGACAAGAACAACTTGAAAAGGTGAATTACATATTAAGTTCATGCAGTAATTCTTCAAAAAAACAAACAGTGAACCTCTGGGAAGGAGCATTGTAAACCTAGATGGGAAAATTTTGTTTTAGATCATCTAACAATAATCCCAGTACCAGTCATGAGAAGAAGCATTCTTTTGAGTTGAAGTTTCCAAAACTTTATAGGCTAAAGCTATTGACCTTGATTGTCCCTAAGAGGTGGAAGATTAGTCCCTATTCCTGAGGGTGAAAAAACATGCACTTTGGTCACAGAGCCCAAATGTCCATAAGCTGGATTTGAATTGAAAGCCTCCTCCCAGAGGTTTAGCTTTCAATATATCTGAAGGTTTCATGAAAGTTTTCAAAGGAGGGAAGAATCCAACAGTCTTATTCACAATGCTCATAAACCACAATGACCAGCAGGGACCGGTCTTAAGGGTACAATAGTGACATGAATATTTTGTTGGTAAGGTCTTTAATTGGACTTAAGAATCACACACACACACACACACACTCACACACATACACACACACACACACAAAAAAAAGAGAAATCATATCAAGTACTGGAAAACTAGAAACTACTCATGGCTGGGGATATCATAAACTCACATAATCCACTAATATATTCTAAATATTTCTCTGCATAGGCACAGATAAGTGAAGCCCTGCTCCAAGGAAACTTCACTATGCAAAAGATGAAAACAATTACAGCAAATCACAAGCAATCAAAATGCAGAGTTGTTGAGTTCAGTCTCCACTGAAAAATATATGCCAAACTTCTGCAGCTAAGGTACAGGGATCATTGCAGAAGGAGCAGAAAGATCATAAGAACAAGACCATCAGGTATTCTGTTGTAAGATTCTATCTCCTACTAGTGTCAGAAGCTATACATGTAAAGGTTCACAAACATGACTGCCTGACCATGAGCTGAACAGGATAAAAAATAGACATGCTAAGTCCACAAGGCCTCACCCTTACACAAAGGATTATAGGCAACTATAGAATGATGAAAACTGTGAGAAATAGTCTTCTCCGAGGAAGAGAGTATGCATTGGCTATCCAATACCAAATTCCTAACCTTAAAAACAGATATATATATACATATATATGTGTATATATATATATACGTATATATATATATATACATATATATATATATACATATATATATGTATACATATATATATATACATATATATATACACATATATATGTATATGTATATATATACATATATATGTATATATATGTAACATTACACAGATTGAGCATATATATGTATATATACATACATGCATACATGTGTATATATATGTATATATACACACACATACATACATACATGTGTATGTATATATGTATATGTATATATATACATATATATGTATATATATGTAACATTACACAGATTGAGCATATATATGTATATATACATACATACATACATGTGTATGTATATATATATATATACATATATATATATATACACACATATATATATATACATATATATATATACACACATATATATATATACATATATATATATATACACATATATATATATACATATATATATGTATATGTATATATATACATATATATGTATATATATGTAACATTACACAGATTGAGCATATATATGTATATATACATACATGCATACATGTGTATATATATGTATATATACACACACATACATACATACATGTGTATGTATAAATATGTATGTATATATACATACATATATATAATATATATGTGTATATATATGTATATGTGTGTACATATGTATATATTTGTGCAATAAAAATGAAAAAATCTATGAATTTGAAAGAGAGAATGCAGGATAATATGGGAGGGAATGGAAGAAGGAAAAAAGGAGCAAATGGTGAAATTATATTATAATTTCAAAATATAAAATGAAAGCAGAAATAATTAATCAGCCCTAATTAATTCCTAAAAGCATATAAGTATGAATAAATTGATTTAATCTGAGAAATGAAAGACTTATCTAACAGTAAAAAATTAATAAATGTAATTGACTCAATTATCCAAATAACAAAACTATAAGCATGTTTTATTTGAAGAGATTCAGAAATAACTTTCAAAACAGTAAATATCATTGATGTTTTAAACCACTTTAATAGAATTATTAGGGACTTTAAAGGGATATTTAATAAAAATATCCAGTAAACAAGCAAGTTATTGGTATTATACCTTTTCCCCATGCAAATCAATATGAAGACATCTGCTTCTTCGCACTTCTACTTAAAAATTTAATGGAGGACAATCCACTGAAGCTGGTAGAGCCTTCAAAGTCCTAAAATGTATAGTAATGTGTTTACCATTTATTGATAGAGTTCTGCTGGCACAGGGTCCTCATCAAAGACAGAAAGAGAAAGAGAGGGGAAGGAGGGAGGGAGGGCAGGAGGGAGGGAGGGAGAGAGAGAGAGAGAGAGAGAGAGAGAGAGAGAGAGAGAGAGAGAGAGAGAGAGAGAGAGAGAGAGAACATTGCACATGCCTTTCATCCCAGCACTTGGGAGGCAGAGGCAGGTGGATTTCTGAGTTTGAGGCCAGCGTGGTCTACAGAGTGAGTTCCAGGACAGCCAGGGCTACACAGAGAAACCCTGTCTCGAAAAACCAAACCAAAAAACAAAGGACAAAAAAAAAGAGAGGGGGCAAACAAACAATTCATTTAGAACAGTGGATGAATACCTTCTGAAATGAAAGAATTTGTCCTGGCCAGCTGTCAGTCAACTGAAGGCAAAGTCAAGAGTCTCACAGATGAGTTAGAAACATTGTAATTCATAAATCCAAAGAACATAGAGGCTCCCAATCCCCAAATTCTGAACTTAACCAATGTTAAACTCAAGAAGCTTGAACTAAGAGATAAAAGAATCTCAGAGGGCTTGAAATTACTAGCAGAAAAATGCCCAAACTTTGATGATTGAAATTTTGAAATTTTAAGTGGCAATAGAGTAAAAGATGCTAGCACAGAAGAGTCCCTGAAGAAGTTAAACAATTTCAAGAACCTAGACCCTTTAACAGTGAGTTGACCAACTGGAATTACCATGGAAAAATGTGTTTCAAGCTCCTGATCCAGGTCACATACTTCAAAGGCTTACAACAGGGATAACAAAGAGGGCCCTGACTCTAATCCTGGATCTGAAGTCAAGGAATACTACCTGGAGGTTTACAGCAAGGGAAATGAGGATGAGGAGTATGATGCATATATGCAGCTAGTGGAAGAGGAAGAAGAGGATGAGGAAGAAGATAGGGAAGAAGGTGATTTAAGTGGAGAGGAGGAGGATGAAGGTTACAAGGATGGGGACGTGGATGATGAGGGGGATGAAGAATATACTAGTGAAGGAATCAGATGAAGAGGATTACTATGGAGCATTAACCAATTTTGTGAAATTCCTATTGTGATTTGATTGTTCCTAACTATATCTGCCCCCATTTCCTGCCCTCTGACACAGATTACTGGAGATTGTGTGGAGGAGGAAGGGGAAGAAGGGAAGGAATAAAATACTGTTTTACTGCCACTCTTTTCTTTTCTTTTCTATTCTTTTCTTTTCTTTTCTTGGTATGTGGAACATCTTTTTCAATGAAATAGCTTAGTACATACCAAGCAAGCATTTGTTCTTATTTTAGGCTTGTCCTTCATTCCCAGAGTTGGTCAGGAAGATACGACTGGCTCCCATCAGTTTATGCACAGCCCCAGAAGCATTGAATCTCACCTGTCTTCAATAACTCTAGTTCTGATCCATATGGTCTTGGCTAGAATCATTCATTACCCTAGTTTGTAAATAGTAACCTGCAGGTTTACATTGGCACTGGTTTGGGGTTATTCCCCAACTCTTATCACCTTCCCGCTCTTCACAGATGATAGTGGACTTTGCTTTTGCAAAGAAACCCTTTGCCTCTGGAGCTGTGAGTCTTAGACAAAAATGTCAGACTTAGGAGATACAAGTGAAGTGGATTTGATAGTCATACTAGAAAAGAAAGCACCTTCAAAAAATAGCCTGTCCTATCTTGTTCTGCAAAATATTAGAGCAATTTGTTCAGCAGATATGACAGGAGGACTCATCTCTGGTACTCCAGTTTGGAACATTTTTACAAATTCAAGTGCTGGAGGCTCACTGCATGTCTGCTGGGTTTCTTTTTGTTCATTTTCCTCACTTCTTCTGAACATTGGAGCATGGAAACAGAACGCAAAATTGCATTTTCTTACCTAGTAGGACTCTGATGTGACTTCTGTTCCTCCTAGTAAATGCTGTCTGCTTTCAGCATTCCCCTTCTGGACTTTAGAAGTGACATGCTGTTTCCTAACCTGTGTTTCCACTGCACAAAAGAACATCTGCAACATATTTTTTCTCTCACCTCAGGGAACTGCCAAATTTAAGTTTTATGTCTGGTTATCACTGATAAATTTCAATAAATCTTTTTATTAAAAAGTTTAATGAGGATTCTAGATAATACAGTAGAACAAGGAAAACAAATCAGGTATAAAATGGAAAAGATTAGACAAAATTTTCACCAATTTCAAATGTCATATTTACATACACAGAGAAATCCTAGAATTAATACAAGCTATTATGATTTAAAAGAAATTTTTGCAAGGTCTCAAGAAATAAAAATCAATGCACTAGAATCAATAACAAAAATAACTCAATAGCAAAAGAGTCCCAAGATTATATCTATAGCACTAAAAATTTGAAAAGAACATAGAAATAATTCTTGCCAGAGCTAGGCAAACATTTCTAGAATAAGCAAACATTATTGAAGAACATAAAAGACTTGTAAGTAAGGAGAGGCACAATATGTTCATAAACTAAAAGACATAGTATTAAGAAAGTATGATGTACCCAATTTAATCTGATGCAAGAGCAAAGATATAAAATGCAAACTAAAAGCACATGTAGTGCAAAGGACCCTGTTGTAAAGATTATTTATAAAAAATAAAATGAAACAGAACTTCAGAAAGTGAACAAATTCTGTGAAGAGGTAATTTTCTATTTTAACGTACAGATCTATGAGAAAGCACTTGGCTTTACAATCAATTGATGGAATATAAATTAAATACTCAAGACCTACAGATGTACAGAGTGACAAAATTTTACCAAATTTTAATAAGGAGAATTAGGAATTTCATCTTGTAGGAGTAAGTGTATAATATTATACACTCTAGAAAGCAATTTATTTAGCAATCACTTACAAATTTGGGAAAATTGTGTTGTCCAACCCATAAGTTCCTCTTCTAGAGATGTACTTTAAAAATGTCTGTCTAGCATACACAACAAAATCCCACAAGTCTGTAGTAGATAGGCCTGCTGCTATTTGTATTTTGTTCCTAATTCTGCCCTCTCTGGAGGGGCTTTGGACAAGGAGTGGGTCAAGTACCCAGGTGACTTCTTGTGAACCAAATCCCCTAATGAATAAAGGAGCCAATCACTGGGCGAGTAGGTGGGACTTCTGGGTTAGACTGAGGAAGAGAGGAAGGAAGCAGGAGAGAGTCAGGTCCTTTTTGAATGGGGATAGCATGAGGACAAGATGTAGCTACGAGGGTCTCCCGGTTTCAATGGTGGATCCATCAGGATTCACCACCAGAGGATTTAGATTTAATAAGGCTTATGAAAATAGGATTTTAGTTGTTGCGCCCAATGATTGAGTTACCATTGTTTCTGAACTAAGTTTGTGTGGTGTTTTCCTTCATGCAGTGGCTTGTCTGGGTTCAAGAGAAAGGAATAGAGGCAGTGTTGGTTTGCCTGATGTGCACCACAAAGGCTGTTGGGGATTTGAAGCTTGGGGCTGGTGTGGTAAAGACCTGCCAGCAGGAACTTAGCAAGCAAGCTGGGTGGAGATGTTTTAGGAGCTCCAGGCCAGAAAGTCTCCATGCAATAACATCAGGTCGACCATTGCAATAACATCAGGTCGACCAGTGTATGGCCAGCCAGCCCCACAGGGCAGAGTTGCACAAGCGCATAACATGCTGATTAGTTTTCTTTTAATATTTCCCACAACACAAGTCTGTTTAATCAATCAATGTTTGAAAAATTAAATTTTGGAAGTGGTCTAAATGTCCCTTAATAATGGGAGATAAGTACTTTTGCCCATGAAAAACCAACTGTGGAACAGAATCTAACATATCAAGGTTCTATGACAGAAAGTATAATAGACAAAATGAAGATAGATTTGCATGTAATGAAAAACTTTATGCATGCTGATATATATATATATATATATATAGTATATGTGCTATAATAGTTATGTTATATTATTCTCTAAAACTGGTTATGTCAAGAGAAAATTGAGAGCAGTGTGAGGGGAAACAAAAGATTTTCATTCTGTCCCATTTTATTTCTGTAAGTATATATAAAAGATCTATAACATGGTAGATTTTGAAAAAGTGGAGTAAAAATGTTGACAAGTATTTGAGAATTTGCTTTATGGAATCTCCATACATTTGAGATATTGCTTAATTAAAGTAAAAATGATTTATCCCAGTATTTGAATAATAATGTCATTTGCTTCCTTCAGATTGGCCTGCTAGATTGCTTGATGTTGAGTTTTCAGGTGTTGTTTGGCCCTTCTGGACTACTTAGTCTTAGACTGTTGAAATTTTACTCTTAGTTCTATGTTCTTTTCCTCATGACTATTTGTTAAGCCAACTGTTAAGAAGAGTTCTAATCTTCTAATCTACTCTTAGGCTAAATCTCAACTGGAGGAATGAATTGTTCTTTCTTGGAACAAGATTATATTAGATCATCTTTTTCCAGGAAACAGAAGAAATCTTAACTCTTCCAGCTATTTTGTTTGTGGAGGGGTGGTTGTTGTTGTTTTGAGTCATGGATTCAACTGTTGTCCAAAATGCCTTGGGATAAACTATTTACTGTGATGGTTAGTGTTAACTTACATCATTGACAAAATTTAGACTCACTCAGTAGATGGGTTCCTGGGGTTGCCTGTGAGAGATTATCTTTAATTAATTAATGGAGATGCCAAGTCCTGATCACTGTGGACAGTACCCTTCTCAGGCTAGGATCCTTGACTATACATATAGAAATGAGAGCATTCATGGCATTTTGCCTTCTGATTGTTAGTGTGATATGACAAGCTGCACTGAACTATACATTATACACAGGAATCAGGCAAACAGTGTACTTAATGCTGATGATCAAAAGCACTTAACCAGAACAAGCTTCTGATCAGAATTCAAGACAATATCCTTCTACTCAGCAAGATAATATTGGCCATGCCACAATTTGTAGTAGAAATGCTTGTTCTCTTTCATCTTCTCATTAAATTTACAATTTTTCTGGAAGCACAGTATATGCTATGCAAAAACATACTAATTAAAACACAACAGATGAGACCATCAAGCAATGTGATTGTATCAATATAATTCTATAATATGTCACCCAGTGGAGGATGCTCTTAGAGATAATCATGATATGCATACTATATTAGAAATCAAAGGAGATTAAGCAATGCCCATAGGAGCAGTTAAACTATCTGTGTAGGCAACTGTCAAATTCTAGGACAAGATAGCATGACGTTTCTGAAAACATAGAAGAGGGGAAAGGGATAAAGACATGCTTGCTAATGCATTAGTAGCAAGCAGCAATCCTTTTCTTTAACTATGAGCTAGTGAAGGACCATTTTGTCTTGCAATGATTGGAGATGGAAAAGTTTGGTTTTTTTTCATATCCTCTTTTGGGTTATAAAAATCATAAACTTCATATGTTGCAGAATTAAAATTGACTCAACTCATCTATACAACATTTTTGTTGATTTGTAAACAATTTGTATTTATTTGCACCTCTTATAGGGCTGCAATAAATTAAATAAAAAAAATATTTGTCATTATACGTCACTAGTGAGAAAACATCCATGTGCATCTTGAAATACTACTTTGGATGCGTAGCATGCATTTCTGAAGAGAACATAACCTTTTTGGTTTTTTCCTTACAACCTGTCTATAAGAGACATCATCATTCCTTTTACACCTATAGAAATCATAGCCCCCAGAGGTAAAGTTGCTTGCCAAAAAGTAACACAGCTTGTGTCAAGGCCTGGACTAGGCACCAAAGCACTTACTTCCCTAGACAATATATTACTCAGAAGACTGCCTTGATTGCCTCACAGAAAAGAAAACTGCTTTAGGAAAAGCAACAAATCTGCATATACCATCCAAGATGCTAGACTTCTGCAATCTGTTTGGTTTTGCACAATTTTTCTGTGTTACAAGCTCTAAGTTAACTATACACCAGAGGAGGCGAGAGAGCAAAAATTGTCATTTGCGAAAGTTGGCATCAATCTGCACTGTGCAATGAATTCTTTCTCAGTGAGTTGAGTTTGCCATAAAGAAGCAAGTTTGACACTGCTGCAATCCTGCAGCTCCCGGGGGAAATAATGAAAAATTTGATCAAAGATTACTGCTAGGATATCAGCAGACTCACAAATGAGTACCACTTCAACAGGACTGTGTTATCTTCTTTAATAAACAATAAAGATACTGCTACCTGAAACAGAAAACCTTTTAATATAAATCCACAAAGGCAAATTGATCTAATGATGAAAATTTCACTCACATCTTACTATTGACATTATTTATAAATCCTTAAAATTTAGATATATAGAGGTTAACTTCTGAGATATCTATCTGAATTTAAGCAATATCTAGCTGATTTAACAGATATTCTAAATCAATCTTTCTGTTTGTTTGTTTGGTTTTTATTTATTAAGAAAAAGGGAAACGGGGTTGGAGAGATGGCTCAGCGGGTAAGAGCACTGACTGCTCTTCTGAAGGTCCTGAGTTCAAATCCCAGCAACCACATGGTGGCTCACAACCATCTGTAATGAGATCTGACGCCCTCTTCTGGTGTCTGAAGACAGCTACAGTGTACTTCCATATAATAATAAATAAATATTTAAAAAAAAAAAAAGAAAAAGGGAAACATAGTTACTTTGCAAAATGCCTACTAAATTTTGTAAGTAAAACACGAAGTGATTTTCTGATCACCTTAAGTAACCATCCAATTCAAGCCTCCATGACTTGTCACTTTAAATAGACTGAAGGCTTTCAACGAAAAGAATTCCTCATGAGCCCATCATTAGGAATTATGAGATAATGGATGTAAAATTATTACCAAGTACCTGACATATGACAAATTAACAACAAATGGATGCTTCTGTATTAACATTTTCATCCATTATAGTGAAAGCCAAGTGTTCTATCTAGCATGTGGTAGTTGCTTTCATATACTACTATTTGAAATATGATTTCAGAGTAGGACATTTAAATTCCTAAAATTAAAAGAAGAAAA
Organism: Tokudaia tokunoshimensis; assembly: GCA_036184795.1. Taxonomy (NCBI): domain Eukaryota; kingdom Metazoa; phylum Chordata; class Mammalia; order Rodentia; family Muridae; genus Tokudaia; species Tokudaia tokunoshimensis. Next base: position 111,217,199 of record BTHU01000023.1, read on the forward strand.
GAATAAAATCTACTGGATATCATTAGACATGCATTTGGAGGTATAAAAAGTGAATACAGAAACTCTAACTCTTGCTCTAGTTTTCCATTCTAACTCAAATTCAATTTCTCAGATCTCTTTGTAGAAATGAATAAAGTAACAAGACTACAGTCAGCATCACATGCTTTTAATACTACAGTATAAAAACCATTGAGAAACAATGTTCAGCATTATCAAAATTGTAAATATAACATACCATTGGAATGTATGGATTTAATACTACTATTTTGACTGTTCATACAGTGACTCCATGAGTCTGTGGCCCATCCTGACTTATAATGATAGTGACAGCTGAATTTGAAGCTGATGTTGAGAGGCTACTATTTATACTAGAGTTGGGTTAATTAGTGAAGAAGTTGGCATAGTGTCATAGTTATCCTTAAGCGTAGAAAAGATTTGACTTCATTAAATCTCTACTCCATGTTGCACTTATTAGGATATTTGCAGCAATTCTACTGGCTTGTCACAATTAACTATTTTTATGTGAAAATGGCTCTGGAAAGTAAAGCATCCACTAGTGCTAATGCTGTCAGTGAAAAAAAAAGTGCTAGATTTTAGCCAGAAAATGGCTTTGTAAATGGCTTTTGTCTTGTATTTATAGAATCGTTAATGGTATAAAAAGGGTCTGTTAAATTTGTCAGTTATACTTTCTTGAATTTTATGAGGGAAATTATATGCTAGAATAATATTTAAGTAGGTGAGGAGTCAAGAAGGTCACAGAACCTTTCTCTTGTGAATGGAGAAGGTGGACTCTCATCCCATTACGGCGCTCTTTTAGAAACAATGGCATGTCAGAAACAATAGGCTCTTGCTCTTAGTGCATAACTTCATAATAAAATAGCACAGAGCTACTCTATGTGATATCTCTCATGCTACTCTGGGGAATGAGCGTTAATAATCTGTTTACAAACAATCAGATCATTATTAAAATTCCTCCAAACAATTAAAATGCATGTTTTTTTTATGTTCAACCAAACTTAAGTTTGTTATTATTTGACATTTTACAGAGATGTCTTTAATCTTAATTAAATGAATATAAACGTATTCTTTGCATTATTGTAACATTATGCACTAGTTTACACTAGTCAAACTTTTCTATTTTTACCTGATATATATTATTGCATTGTTATTGTTAGAGTCATTTTAGGTTGCATTTGTAGCAGGCTAAAGCACTGCACCTTTAAAATTGTTTTTTTTCACTCAAAGCACTGTCAATGCCTGTTAAAACATTTGTGTTGATTTTTGACAGCTGAGAATTAAAAATATTTAAGTTGGAGATGCTTGTGTGTTACTCTATATTGATTATAGCGAGCCAAGGTATATAAAGGATTTCAAAGTGTAAATAGAAAGACAAAGGCTACATGGTGTTCAACTGTAATATATGGTGGGGAAAAAAGTTAGGACATAATACATTTACATTCCAATATATTGTAACCTCCTGAAACAACATGAGACACCAATAAGATTATTCTAAAGGTTAGCTGGCGCTTTGGCTTTACAGTGATGGATGTTTTCTACTGATAGAGAACCAAACGATATGAAACCATTCTGGCACTCTATGGCATAAGATAATCTTTATATCTGCCACTAGATTGATGCTGGGAAATAAGATGATATATTTCCCTCTCAACAGTACCATCAAGTTTCCACTATGTGAAAAATGGCTTAATTTTAATCCAAAGGAGAATTCTTGTGAAGTTCCTCAGTCTGGGTTACTCACCTCCTTAAACTACCCTGGCAGCACTTAGCTAAAGAGATTTGCATAGAAAGGCATGGAAGCACAACTAGGAGTGAAAGGGAAAATTCCACTGTTCTGTACTTATGTAGGGAGCAAGAAGTCATCATTAGCACTTATTTAATATATGTGTTGGTCAGTCTTCACCTCCATTCATTAAATAAGATATTTAGTTATGGGCAGGCAAGTTTTATATACCATATTTTACAGATGAGCATATTTTCCTTTTATTGAAAATAAACTTTTTTTCTCATACAGTAAGACTACATACAGTTTTCCCTCCCTCAACTCCTCTGAGATCCTCCCTATCTCCTCTCCCATCCAAATACACACCATTTCTCACTGAAAACAGACAGGTGTCTAAGAATAATAAAAATTAAATAAAATAAAACAAAAATAAACACACTGGAATAGGGTAAGACAAACAGAAGAAAATTAACTAAAGTAAACACATAAATATATATAGATACAGATACACACACATATTGTGCACACAAGAATCTAATAAAAACACAAAAAAGAAAGCCATAATATATACATAAAGTACCTGTGAGGTTAAAAAATGCCCCAACAAAACATTATGAGACAAAGAACTCCAAAATATGTCTTTGAGTTTGTCTTAGGTTGGCCATCTATTGCTGGACATGGGATCTGTCCTTAAGTAATGGTTTGTATCTCCAGTGAGACTCCATTGCCAAGAATTAACTTTTCACTTTTAGTGGTTATCATTTTGAGATAGCTTTTGGTTTGGGGATGGGCTTTGTTTTTATTGATCCTATACATGAACATGTTTTGAGTTAGTAACACTGTTCAATCATTTATTTATTCTATAAATGAACATCCAGTAGATTTAGGAAAAATACCCAATTAGCATTTTTAACTCCTCGTTTGCAGCCTATGGGCTTTGCTTGAAATATTTTCTTTCTCAAGAAAGCAGCTTTTGTTTATCTCTGGGGACTCGTCTCTGAACAGAGAATTCAGGTACCTCAATAAGTATTCCTTATCATTAGACAATAAGAAAGCAAATAGAATGACTCGTGCTATGACACTAATATGAGGTACAAGGTGCAGATACCTTGTTATTTGGAAAGGATATAGGAGTCTAGAAACACAGTATTTAATCTAAGCTATACACCTTGCAATATATCAAGCATACCTTCTGTCAGCCATGATGATAGTCTAAAGCTCAAACTAGACTCCCATTTCTGTTTTGTTTTATGCTCTGACTACTTTTCAGTTTACAATACATTACCACCTAAGTAGTTTCATATGCTGTTATGTAAAAGGATCCTTTCAAGTTTAGTCAGTTTCTGTTTTCATTTGTGGCCACTCCCTGAGTCCCTTCTCTGCTTGGAATATTTGTTCTTCAGTTATTTGTAGATGGTTCTCATGTTCCTCATTAGTCATTACTTAGCCAAGTTGAATATAATTAATCTTTTTAATCTTATAAATTAGTCTCTCTGGACTTTGGGCATGATCTGAGTCCTGTGTACCTTATTTCTGTAGTTTTTTTCTGGACTTTAGTGATTAGGTGCCAAATATTCTACAAAGTAGCCTAATTGAATCAAGTGAGAAAGGACCTTGTATTATTTGCATTGACATATAGAACTCCATATTCACAGGCATACTTCTGCAAGAACTGTAATCATTTTTCTAAGAGATCTAGTCAGTAATATAGCAGGGCCTCCTGGTTGTATTTTTGTCTATAATTAAGTCTTTTAACTTTATTTTATGTTGTAGTGCTAAGGATATAATACAAGTTGTCACACACGCTAGGCTAGTATTTTGCCACCTACCCTTATTCCTAGGCCAAACTTTATTCTTTTTGACATACAATAATTGTATTTATTTATGAGGAAAATGTGATAATTTATTGCTTCTTGGCCTTTTGGCTAAGATCAAGTATAAAATGTGACAATTTGGTGCATATAGATGTTGTATAAAATCAAATGTTATTTGTTTGTTTTAGAAACCTAACAAATTCCTCCCTGGTAGTTTATTTGTAAAACCCATAAAAACATAAAACTGTAGTGACTCTACTGTGTAGTAACTATCAGAACTTTCTTCCCCCATCCTCTGCTGATCACTAATTTGCTTTCTTTATGAGAATATACTTTAGATTCTTCATATGAGCAAGAGTATCCAGTGTTTTTCTGTACCTGGTTTATATCACTCAACTTATCTTGTCCAATTCTATTCATGTTACCATGAATGAGATAATTTGATGCATTTTTTTATGTTTTTTTAACTGGCTAATTTATATTTGTTTCATATTTACTTTTTAGCTTGCATATGACACTATAGTAAGTTATTTAAGGAGTTCTAGTCACTAGCATAATCTTTCTTTGTGTAAAATACTTGGCTTGGTACTTACTGGGTTGTTTCAATGCTGTTTGATAGTTTTTAGTATCCCTATATTTTCCAGATTTAACAGATATCAATTAGGGCTTTGCAGCCAGACCCACTCCCTCACATTCCATCTTAAGTTTTGTATATTTGGAAAGGTAGAGTCTGTCACTTGCTTTTATTATCTATAAAAGGTGGATAATAATAGCCCCAAATGCCACCAATATATCATTAGTATTAAACTGATTATCACTCTGTCTTATTTAAATGAGTTGTAATTGTTTATTTATGTCATGAAGTAATTACTCTTTATAATAGCCCTATAGATACATAACATAGTCCATTTTGAGTTAGTACCTCATACACACACACACACACACACACAAATATTCCACCCCCAGGGCTGCTAAAAATGACTTTAGAATCACTTGTATTTGCCTATCAATGGTAAACCATTTGTATATGTTCTAATTACCTGGTAGTATTTATGAGTAGGCCATAAACATCCAGGAAAGAAAAAAAAAACATTGAGTAAATTTTGGGAAATTATGCTTGTACACAAAAAGTCTTAATAATAATGAAGGTAGTCAGATGCCACTATTTAGTGATCAATTACGACAAAAGAAAATTCCTACTGCCTAAAAGTAGAGTAATTCCAGAATGTAATGCAGTTTATAGCATGTACTTACTTTGATCCTAGCTTTCATCTTCCATGCCACAGAACACCATCTGTTTAGAGGGCATTTATAAAAATGTTGAGCTTTTTCTTATTAACCTTGCTCAGTTCCATATATTTCTTGGTAATTCCTATTTAATTGGTATGAAATGTACTATCAGTGATTTAAAATAATTGTAACTATATTTCTCAGGATGCAACACATAACAACATACCAGATTATCACAGCACTATCAGAGTTTAATTGATCTAATTTAGATCTCATCTTAACAAACTGTGCATTCTAAGTCTGTCTTCCTTTGACCAAATGATAGCAATCTTGTCACTTGTTTTCATATGTGTTATTAGCATATCAAACCATTCCCATATCAAAGGGTTTTGGTTGTTTTTAAAAAAAGTCCTTCTCCTTCACTGATCAACCACTAAATTATTTCCCAATGAATTTTCTATGCAACAGTGGTTTAACTTTAAAGCTTAAATCTCAGAACTTCTCACTTTCATTGTCTCCTTCTACATAATCATTTCCAGATCTAACTTTATATATACAATTTTAAAGTCTTTTCATAAATAGGAGCTTCCACAATGTATAAACCTGGATATGTACTTGTTTCTGTAAATTTCAGAGAGGTAAGTTCTTTGGAAGGAAAATCTATAGAAATTGAATAGGTTGCATTTACCTTTATCATCCTGTAATATATGATATATATTCCTAAACATTATATATTCCTAAATATTAAGTTTATATTATGCAAACTAAAAAAGCATATCTATTGCAAAAACACATTTGTAAGCCTGGAATAGGCATTTCTTATGACTTATCATATTTTGAAACATCACTAAATATATGTCATTCTATTAGTTCTTCTCCTAATTGATATAATACATCCTGGTGAATAATAACTTTCTCCTTGGATCCAGTACTTTACTGTTCATAATTCTGTTTGTATTCACAAAGTACATCTATTTTGCCATATGCAATATCCTGCCCAAGGATCTTTAAAATATGATCTGAAGGAAAAATTGATACTATTCATCATTTGGAGTTTTGCAATAAAATTTAGGCTCATGACCTCAGTTAGCTGGTTTTCACCAGATATTGCTCTATGTTTTCAGAAAGTAATCTTCTGCTGTTGGGACAATCTGACCTACAATTCATTCTTCTTTCTATTAAAGGGCGCTTTACTTTGATACTGTTTTAATGTCATTCAGGGAGTTGTTAAGCATGAATTATCAACAATAAAACACCTCTACCCAATCCTAATACTTGGTTGTACTTCTGATATTCTCTTAGATGACATACAATATGCAAAATGGTTCTGTTTATGAATTGTTCTCCCAATTGTTCTCCCTGTCTTTCTTCCGATGATCATCAGCTCACTATTTGGCATTGCTGCAGTATTATCACACAGCCACCTGAAACTGACTATTTCTAGAACAGAAGAAATTCTGCTAAATTTTAAAAAACACACAAATGTAGCTATTGGGAATCATAAAATTGGGCTTATGTTCACATGTTCTTTGCACAATATCTCTGAGACTATCAGTTCATTTCAAAGTCTATGGAACCTCTGGGCTTTCACAGAACCAATAATGAGCAGAGACTACGAGCCCTAATGTTCTCCCATTCTCACTGAACTTTCGTGTGAGATATCATTGGAAGAAAGAACTTTAAAAGAAAACAATCCAAATTTAATTAAAAAGTAGAGATGACCTCAAAGATCCTTTCTAATTCTTATATTCTACACCATATAAATATTTAAAAATGGAACACTTTCTATTCTCTGTACATTCTAAGCAGTAAATGTGCGTATAGTTGTGTTAGATGCCAGAATTATGGTTTTTCCTATTTCTTTTTAGTCTAATGCATAAACTAAAACCAAAAATGCAATGTAAGATTGGAGGACAAGTACTCCTCAACAAATAGGTGGAGATACCTTTTGAATTATATTATTCATGAGATTACATGTTCTCTTTGCATGCTAAGGTTGAAGAGAAGTGAATAAAGCATGAATAAACAGTAAGGAGGATGAAGTAGAGAGAAACTAGGAGAAGATACCTGAAGAGGACTTAAGCAAAAGGGTCAATGTCCCACAAATTATGTAAATATATCTGCTCAAGCAGAATAGCTATGTTTTAATTAGTTTTAAAAATTCTATTATTATTTTACTTTTCGCTACATAAAACCTCTCAACTGTGGATACATCCTATTCTTAAATTAATGGGCACTTTTAAAATTCAATAGTTTTAATATGTCTTCACTGATCTTAAAAGAAAAAGAAACTACTTGAGAGCTACGATTGATCATTAATTTCTTTTCATCAAGTACTTGGAACTTAAATTTAAAAGCAGCAATATACCTTGAAGTGAATGCTAGAAAATAATGGGGATGATTCTTATTGTTTTTATTGGGTGTATGAAGAACAGTTAAGTAGATAACTTAGACACTTGTTATTCTACTTTTCCTTTCCATGTCTTCCTTTCTAAATTCTTTATCCCATCTGTTGTTTATCTTAGCAGGTGAATAGCAGTACTATCCTTAATATGTTCTTCATGTCTGGCACTATCTCTAATTTTTGAGTGAAATCCATACTTATCTTCTATTTTTACACCTGTTTTAAAGAGAAAAGTACACCTGAAAATACTCTTGATAAATACTCAGAAAAAATGTGTCAGTGGAAGTAATTTTATATCTGAACGATGTTGCAATAATCTCTTACGTCTAAAGGAATAAATTAGGCATTGTGTTTGGTGAGGTAGAAGTTATTTCAGGAGGAAAAAGAAAACAAGATTTTATGTAGCTACCAAAGTTTAGAGCAATGGTATTGTCATGAAAATCTTAGAATACAGTAGATATTAAATAAGCCTGGTAAAAGAAACATGGTTGATCATCTAGTAGAGCTTAACATTAGGGAAAGCACAGACAGTATTAGCTAATAACATTCAAAAACCTTATTAGATCCTGAAATAAAAGAGTTAGAGATTAGTGTATGTCAAATGTCAGATTCAAGCTTAGAACTCAACAACTGGTTGGTCAGAATTCTTTAAATTACAGAATTTTCCTATAAGAAAGTTAAGGGAAAGTAGATGGGGCCGGAGAGGGGGGAGAGGGGAACCTGATTTGACATTGGGGGAGCAAAAAGGAATGAATCTTTGAGGGCCAGCAGAAAGAATGGAAACAGGCAACCTCCAGAGATAGGAGTTTGGGGGGACCCTCCAGAATGCACCAGAGCCCTGGGAGGTGACAGACTCACAGGACTCAAAGGGAGGAACCTTAGATGAAATGCCCAACCATAGGGAGAGGGAACTTACAGAGCCTACGTCCATCAGAAAGACAGGGCTTAAAATGAAGGAGAAGGGGGCAATCCCACAGTCATAACTCTGACCCATAATTGTTCCTGTCTGAAAGAATTACAGGGATGGAAATGGAGAGGAGGCCAAGGAAAAGAAGATCCAGCAACAGGCTCAAAGTGGGATCTGGCTCAAGGGGAGCCAAGGCCTGACACTATTACTGAGGCTATGGAGCACTTGCAAAAAGGGACCTAGCATGATAGCATTCCGAAGGACCCAACGAGCAGCTGAAAGTCAGGTGCAGATATTTGTACCCAACCAATGGACAGAAGCAGCTGACTCCTGCTGTTGAATTAGGGAAGGCTGAAAGAAGCTGAGGGCGGCCCTGTAGGAGGACCAGCAGTCTCAATTAATCTGGACTCCCTGGAATCTCTCAAACACTGACCACCAAACAGGTAGCATATACCAGCTGATATGAGGCCCCTAGCACACATATAGTAGAGTACTGCCAGGTCTGTGTTCATTCAGAGATGATGCACCTAACCCTCAAGAGACTGGAGGCCCCAGGAAGTTTAGAGTCAGGTGGGGTTGGGTTGGGTGGAAATCCATTGGAGAAAGGGGGAGGGGAGGAGGTATGGGATGTGGAACAGTCAGAGGGTGAACAGGGGTTGGCGGGGTGAGGAATAAAATGTGGACTGTATAGCAATAATTAATAAAAAAATATTTTTTAAAAGAGAAACTTTTTTTTTTAATTTAATTTAATTTTATTTTTTTAATTTACATTCCAAATCACTTCCCCTTTCCCGTTTCCTCCCTCCCCGAAAGTCCCATAAGCCCCCTTCCCTCCCTCTTTTCTCCGTTCAACCCCCTCTCATTACTCTGTCCTGGCGTTCCCCTACATCCAGTCTTTCCAGGACCAGGGGTCTCTCCTTCCATCTTTTTAGAAATCTATTGATATGCTGATTGTGTCTAGGGTATTCTGAGATTCTGGGTCAATATCCCCTTATCAGTGACTTCATACCATGTGTGATCTTTTGTGATTGGGTTACCTCACTAAGGATGATATTTTCAAGTTCTGACCATTTGCCTAGGAATTTCGTGAATTCATTGTTTTTAATTGCAGAGTAGTATTCCATTGTGTAAATATACCACATCTTCTGAATCCATTCCTCCGTTGAGGGACATCTGGGTTCTTTCCAGCTTCTGGCTATTATAAATAAGGCTGCTATGAATATAGTGGAGCATGTGTCCTTATTGCATGCAGGTAAAGTCTCTGGGTATATGCCCAGGAGTGGTATAGCCGGATCCTCCGGAAGTGTCATGCCCAGTTTTCTGAGGAGCCGCCAGACTGCTTTCCAGAGTGGTTGTACCAGCCTGCAATTCCACCAGCAGTGGAGGAGTGTTCCTCTTTCTCCACATCCTCGCCAACAACTGCTGTCTCCTGTGTTTTTGATCTTAGCCATCCTGACTGGTGTGAGATGGAATCTCAGGGTTGTTTTGATTTGCATTTCCCTAATGACTAAGGATGATGAACATCTCTTTAGGTGCTTCTCAGCCATTAGATATTCTTCAGGTGAGAACTCTTTGTGTAGCAGGCTGAGAAAGAAGTAAGAGAAATAATACCCTTTACGATAGCCACAAACCATATTAAGTATCTTGGCGTGACGCTAACCAAACAAGTGAAAGATCTGTATGACAAGAACTTCAAGTCTCTGAAGAAAGAAATTGAAGAAGACCTCAGAAGATGGAAAAATCTGCCATGCTCATGGATTGGCAGGATTAATATAGTAAAAATGAGCATCTTACCAAAAGTAATACACAGATTCAATGCAATCCCCATCAAAATCCCAACTCAATTCTTCATAGAGTTAGAAAGAGCAATTCAAAAATTCATCTGGAATAACAGAAAACCCAGAATAGCTAAAACTATTCTCAAGAGTAAAAGAACCTCTGGGGGAATCAGTATCCCGGACCTCAAGCTGTACTACAGAGCAATAGTGTTAAAAACTGCATGGTATTGGTACAGTAACAGACATGTAGATCAATGGAACAGAATTGAAGACCCAGAAATGAATCCACACTCCTATGGTCACTTGATCTTTGACAAAGGAGCTAAAACCATCCAGTGGAAAAAAGATAGCCTTTTCAACAAATGGTGCTGGCTCAGCTGGAGGTCAACATGCAGAAGAATGCAAATTGACCCATCCTTATCTCCTTGCACTAAACTCAATTCTAAGTGGATCAAAGATCTCCACATAAAACCAGACACACTGAAACTAATAGAAGGGAAACTAGGGAAGAACCTTGAACATATGGGCACAGGGGAGAATTTTCTGAACAGAACTCCAATAGCTTATACTCTAAGATCAAGAATAGACAAATGGGACCTCATTAAATTACAAAGTTTTTGCAAGGCAAAAGACACTGTCAAAAAGACAAAGCGGCAACCAACTAACTGGGAAATGATCTTTACCAACCTTACATCCGACAGAGGGCTAATATCCAAGATATACAAAGAACTCAAGAAGTTAAACTCCAGAGAGGCAAGTAACCCTATTAAAAAATGGGGTACAGAGCTACACAAAGAGTTCTCACCTGAAAAAGAGAAACTTTTATCTGGCTAAAAAATTTACACTTGTTGTATTTTGACATTTAAATATGGTATAGGTATCTTTGAAAGTACAATTTGTTTGGAAAAGTATAAAATTGTGACATTCTATAGACTCTCCTTTAACAAAACAAAATAAAAATAGAGATGCATCTATTTAACAAAAGTATTACCAATGACTGAATAAGTTCCTGGTTGTGAGATAGTCAATGTAGAAAATATTCATATCTATCTATTAAATTCAAATGCTATACAAGTGTGTTCTTCTAAGGATTGTAAATCACCTGTACATGAGAATAACACTATTTTTTCATTTTTATTGGTTATTTTATTTATTTACATTTCAAATGATATTCTCCTTTCCACTTTCCCCTTCACAAGCCCCCTATCCCATCCTCTCTTCCCCTGCCTCTATGAGGGTGCTCCCCAGCTTGCCCACAACTACTGCCTCAGTACCCTAGTATTCCCCTATCCTGGGTCATCAAGCCTCCACAGGACCAATGGCCACTCCTCCCATTGATGCCTGGTAAGACCACCCTCTGCTACATATCCAACTGGAGCCATGAGTACCCCCTGTGTAATCTTTGGTTGGGGTTTAATCCTTTGGAACTCCGGGGGAAGGTCTAGTTGGTTGATATTTGTTGAAAGACATAATTGTTTTATAGTTTTAACGTTATGTTAATATCTTACTAGTGATTCACTTCTTGACAATTATTTCTTATTTACTTTATGAAAATTACCAAAATTAATAATATCCTACAAAATCCTACAGCTACAGTATGTTCTGCTTTTTTTGTCTGTTTGTTTTTATTAAGCCATGTCTCACTGTATTAATCTATGAGGAGGTTGGCAGCATGCATATATGCTCTTACATTTTGTTTCTCCTCTATGTCTTACGATTGTACCTATAGCTCATCTGTATTAAATGACATGAAAATTATGAAATCTGCCTTTATGATTCAGAAAAGCTACATATTAGTTTTCAAGGCATGCATATTTTTTCTCATGGATATTCAAAGCATAATTGCAACCAGTGAAGGTGGAAAGTAATCTGTTCTCAATGATCAAAACAGTGAATTATCTCTACTCAGCTTCAGATCCTCCAGGGGGTGGGGGGAGGACCATCTAATCCTTCATGTATTTTATGAGTTTAAAGCACAACAATGACTCATTCAGATTAAGCCAAAAACTTTATTAATTAATTGTAATTAAAAGGACCCCCTACATATGTATTAGTAAACTATTTCTTATTTATCGAACACTAAAACATATGCTGCCACATGAAGCAGACCTATTATTTCCCTCCCTTGTACCCTGTATACTAGGAGGTATTTGGGGAAAAAGCAAAATATTGAAAAAGCAACAATAAAATATAAAAGACTTTCAAATTTTTCTGATCAGTTTCCAGTCATATAAACTAATCTGAGACGAGGTCCACCACATAAGAAAAGATATTTTCTCATTTTATGAATGCATGGAAGAATGAAAAGAATAGGGATAAAAGATTAACATTATTTTGCTGTTTATTTTTACCCAAACGCATGCATCAAGAAAATGGTAAAGGTTGCTCACCTACTAATAACCCCTTCTACCTTACTCCTGAAGCCAGGCAGGAACCCCACTGGAACAATAGAGATACCAATCCATCCACAATACTTTCAACCCCAAATTTATCCTGTCTACAAGAAATGCAGGAACATGGGATGGAGCAGAGACTTGAATGGCCAACCAATAACTGACTCAACTAGAGACCAATTCCATGGGCAAGCACCAACCAATCCCGGACACTATTAAGGATACTCTGTTATGCTTGCCTGCAGGCAGGAGCATGTTGTCCTTTGAGAGGCTCCACCCAGAAGATGACTCAGACAGATGCAGACACCCACAATTAAACAGAAGATGGAGCTTAGGGAGTCTTAGGGAAGAACAGGAAGCATTGAAGGAGATAGGAACTCCGAGGAAGACCAACAAAGTTAACTAACATAGACCCTTAGGGCTCTCAGAGTCTGAACCACCAACCAAAGAACATACTTGGACTGGACCTAGACTTCCCCTTTCATATGTAGCACATGTGCAGCCTGGTCTTCATGTGTGTCCTGAACTGGAGAAGGGACTATCCCGAAAACTGTTGCCTGTATGTGGGATATGTTCTTCTAGCCGGACTGCTTTGTCTGGCCTCAGTGAGAGAGGATATTCCTAGCCTCATAGAGACTTGAAGTGTCAGGGTAGGTGGTAGACAGAGGGCTCCTACCCACTCAGAGGTGAAGGCGAGGGAGATAGGGGAAGGATTGTGGGAGAGGATGACCAGGAAGGGGGCAGGGAGTGGGATGTAAAGTGAATAAGTGAACAAAAAAAATTAAAAGTCCCACAACTAATTCCACTTGGATATATTTTTCAATATTTTTCTAAAAAGAAGCTAACAGATTTGCTTCCACATGGATCTCTTCTCAGTTAATTGAAACTGCCAGATATCTTAGATATCTTGATGAGAACTGATAAACTTGGCTCTTCACATGCATTTCTTTTTTTTTTTTTTCATATTATTAATCCTAACCCTAACCCTAACCCTAACCAAGTTAAACACTGGAACTAAGTGTTTATAGACAAAGATAATTATTTTCTTTTTTTTTCTCTACTTCATATTTTTTTTATTTTATTTTTTTAATTTACATTCCAAATCACTTCCCCTTTCCCGTTTCCTCCCTCCCCGAAAGTCCCATAAGCCCCCTTCCCTCCCTCTTTTCTCCATTCAACCCCCTCTCGTTACTCTGTCCTGGCGTTCCCCTACATCCAGTCTTTCCAGGACCAGGGGTCTCTCCTTCCATCTTTTTAGAAATCTATTGATATGCGGATTGTGTTTAGGGTATTCCGAGATTCTGGGTCAATATCCCCTTATCAGTGACTACATACCATGTGTGTTCTTTTGTGATTGGGTTACCTCACTAAGGATGATATTTTCAAGTTCTGACCATTTGCCTAGCTGCTATTTCAGGAGAATTTCCTGAACAGAACTCCAATAGCTTATGCTCTAAGATCAAGAATAGACAAATGGGACCTCATTAAATTACAAAGTTTTTGCAAGGCAAAAGACACTGTCAAAAAGACAAAGCGGCAACCAACTAACTGGGAAATGATCTTTACCAACCTTACATCCGACAGAGGGCTAATATCCAAGATATACAAAGAACTCAAGAAGTTAAACTCCAGAGAGGCAAGTAACCCTATTAAAAAATGGGGTACAGAGCTACACAAAGAGTTCTCACCTGAAGAATATCTAATGGCTGAGAAGCACCTAAAGAGATGTTCATCATCCTTAGTCATTAGGGAAATGCAAATCAAAACAACCCTGAGATTCCATCTCACACCAGTCAGGATGGCTAAGATCAAAAACACAGGAGACAGCAGTTGTTGGCGAGGATGTGGAGAAAGAGGAACATTCCTCCACTGCTGGTGGAATTGCAGGCTGGTACAACCACTCTGGAAAGCAGTCTGGCGGTTCCTCAGAAAACTGGGCATGACACTCCCGGAGGATCCGGCTATACCACTCCTGGGCATATACCCAGAGACTTTACCTGCATGCAATAAGGACACATGCTCCACTATGTTCATAGCAGCCTTATTTATAATAGCCAGAAGCTGGAAAGAACCCAGATGTCCCTCAACGGAGGAATGGATTCAGAAGATGTGGTATATCTACACAATGGAATACTACTCTGCAATTAAAAACAATGAATTCATGAAATTCACATGCATTTCTAAGGAGAAGAAAAATATGCTATTAATTGATACCTACTCTATATCTGTCAATAGCCATATAAATTTCGGTTGTCCTTTGGTACATGTTGGCTAAGCCTAGAGCTCATGACAACCAAAGTTGAGGGAATCAATCTTCAAACAGGCCAGTCATCTTTTGCCTGATCTCTTGGCCCTAGGGTGTAGTGATCAGCAATATGGTTTCTAAATTCAATACATTTTGTCCGAACCATGAAAACTGAGAAAAAGCTTAACTCCAAGTACTATATATAGAAACATACCTCAAGTCACAAAGGAACTGTCAATATCAACTTCATTTCTAGAAAACTCAAGAAACATACTTTGCTGACTGTGGGTCAGTGTGGTCATAACTACTTCACACCTAAACCAATGAACTAACTTCCATAATAGCCGTACATAGAGAAAGGTAAAGATAAATGTGTGAGCTGTTATACAAGTATATGTATGTATGTGTGAGTGCACGCATGTGTACACATGCATGCATGGGATTTAATAAAGAAAAGCTAATGAAATAAGTAAACAAGGCATATCACTTCCTAAGCAACTGGGATACACATTCTGGGAAAATAAGTATTCAATGTTGTTTAAAGTGGCAATAATTTTGAATCTCTCTCCAATTTTTTTATTTGAAAATTATTAATTGCATTTATGTAATTCTGCTTCTAAGGGGTCCACAAAATGACTTTGATAAAATGGGGTTTAAAATTGTATGTTACAGGAAGAAGCTTATAGAAATAGCTTCTAAAGACATTTTAAAAGAAGAATTAGCAAATCTGAATACTTAAATATTTTAAACATTTAGCATGGATTGTAACCATGCAGCAAAACACAGATGTTTAAGGTTTATATAGTAATAACCATATCTATATTGTTTCTCATTTTAGCTCAGAATTGATAATCTGCAGGTATCCATTATAAGAAGTACATATTAGTTAGAATTTATTATCAGAGTGTAAGTGTTCACTGTAAATCATTTTTAAAGACCTCGACTGGTTTTATTATTCCACATTTAAAAATAAATCATCAAAATTTTTATGGAAATAGGATGCTTCCCAATATCTGACCATGTTTAATGAGAAAGCACTAATTCATAATTCAAATAACATGTAACACTCACAAGCATATTTCAAAAATTAGTGCTAATTAAAACTGAAGGACATTATGTGCACAGTGAATGTGTAGTATCATAGAAAACAGCTCCTAGAAAGATCTTTTCCTCTACTAATTTTTAATTAGCCACTAAAATACATGATATTACACACTCTCTTCTCTCTCTCTTCTCCCTCCTCTCCAGTCCTCTCTCAAATAACTTGCTTGCTGTGTGGTGAAGTACAGTCGGTTTCATTAATTTAAAGGTGACTTTCTAAATCCAAGTCCAATTCCGAAGCTAGCTTTTATGTTTTCCTTATACTTAATGAGGATTTTAAACCCCACCTTTTAATTTTAGGTTAATTGCAACCCAGGGGACACTAGTTACCTTTTGACACTCCCCCAAATTACTTGTTAACTGGAAGACTTACACTCAAACTGAAGTCAAGAGGGTCAGGAGAAAAGCAGTAGCTTCAGGACAAGGAGAATAGGAAAGGTTTCTGGCAAAGCCACTTAGCAAAGCCATTTAGCTAGAGGGCATTATGTCAATTTTAAAGCCCCAGAAGTGTTCCTGACAGATTATGCAATCTTTCCCAGAAGCAAAACATCCTTTTCACATTTCGAGACTACTCAGCTCCTCATTAAAACAGTGCAGGGGATACCAAGCAGGACAGATCAAAACCTAGAGAGTTCCTCCTTGCACTTTTAGGTGTATACTGAAACAATATATTTTGAGGCCATCTCTTACAAGGAAGTCTATAATTCCCTGGTTCTATAAATGCTAAGAGTTTAAAAAGAGAATGCAGTGATTCAAGTTATGATTGGCATGTGGAAGAGGAGGGGGAGAGTGTCGATAGCTAAATGTCACTAAGTGTTTTAAAAACAAATTTACTAAGCTATAATTCATATACAATTCATTAGATAGTGGAGATTGTTTGGATGATGACTCAAATGCTCTGAAACCATGGAGATGTTTTCCTATCTGTGAATATATCCAAAACTACTGAATGGATGGTTAATTTACATTAATGAATTGTATGCTGTGATAATTAACTGCCATTAAAATAAAGAAAGGAAGTAATATTGGTTTTGGATCACTATGCAGGTTTTCTTAATTTTAGACCCTGGTGCCTTGAATAATACTTTATGTAACTTTGCTCTCTTTCAGTTTATTCATATGGGAAGTAGAAAGATTGCAGCACATATGAAGTTGCAGCTGTTGTAAACATCAAATATGATGATATGTGAAATTAACATGGGTATATCTGGAAGCACTGTTTATTTTCTTATACAGTTTATTTTCTCTTCTTCATTTATTCTAATCCCATCTTATTGAGAAATAATTTTCATATCATAAAATTGACCCTTTAAAGTGTATAATTCAAAGCCTTTTATTATTTTCCAGAATTTTGTAAATGCCGCTAGTTTTTAATTTCAATTTTACTCATTAATCATTTCCTCTTCCCCTCCAGTTACAACTACTAATATGCATTATATCTTTAGGAATTTAGCTATTGTAGACATTTTAAGGAATAAAATTATACACTATCTGATGTTTTATCTGTGGTAGTTTTCAGTTAGACAATGTCTCAAAGCTCTATTTTCAACTTGCAGCATTTAAAAGTACCCTACTTCTTTTCAGGGATAAATAATTCTCTATTGTATAAATATGCTGTGGGGTTTATCACTAATGTTGTCATGAACACACTGAATACATATCTATGGATGTGTTTTTAATTTTGATTATACATACAAAAGGAATCAGTGGGCCATATATTAACTATGTATATTTTCTTGCTTGTGAGCAACTGAGAAGCTGTTTTTGTCAATGACCATACCATGGAACATTTCATCAGCAATATATATGTGTTTCAATAACTCTAATCCTATCATTGTTATTCCTCTTTATTGTAGCCATACTAGTGAATGTAACATAGCCTCTCATTGTTTCGATTTGCATTTCCTTGATGGCTAATGATATTGATCTCATTTGCTCACTGGTCATTTAGGTGCATTCTTTAGAGAACTTTGGCCCCTTTTATCTTATTTATTTTTTTCATTATTGATGTGCAATCATTATTCATGTACTTTGCCCACAACTCTCTTATAAAATTTGCAAATATTTTCTCTCATTCTATGGGTTGCTGGATGTTTTCTCACTGCTCTCTCTTATCCATTTATTATTAATTAGAGAAAGCAAAACCAAATTCTCATTAGAAGTATCAGTGTAATGACACTCTTATTCATATTTCCTAGCTGCTTCTTGGTGTCTGTAAATGCAGACAACACAACAGATTACTCTAGAATGTGACAGCTGGAGAAGTACAAAATCTTAAAAGTGACAGCAGAAACAACACCAAATGTCAGCTACAAAGCAAGAGCTCAGGGGACTTCTAATGTGCTGTTGAAAATAACCAATGAAGCTAACAAACCATGCTTAGGGAGATGAACCAAAATCACAGGAAGTCTGGAAAATTACAATACATAAGGTCAAACAGTGACTGTACCAAATGGCTCTTTAAATAGTTGGTTTTTGCAATGCTTTCCTTTTTATTGTTCCATAAATTAAAAGAAATGTAGAAAACGAGAACATACAATTAAAGTGGAATGCTGTCCTTTTCAATTAACAAAGTAATTGGATGCAATGAAGAAATTTAATGCATTTGATTTTAACGGAAGATACTCATTGTGGGAGGAGACCAACCCAAATCAGCAAAAAACCTTGCGTACTCTCTTGTAGGAGAAGACAGAACTCCCTGCATAGTGCTACACAATTAAAAAGCCAATTAAGTGAACTGACTTTATTTTTAAATTTTAATTTTAGATTTTGAGAATTTCATACAATTGTACAGAGAAACA
This sequence comes from Tokudaia tokunoshimensis, assembly GCA_036184795.1. Lineage (NCBI taxonomy): Eukaryota > Metazoa > Chordata > Mammalia > Rodentia > Muridae > Tokudaia > Tokudaia tokunoshimensis. The sequence continues at coordinate 111,235,613 of BTHU01000023.1, forward strand.
GTTCAGAACAATATGAGAAAAACATGTTGTTCATTAATCATATGAGGATTGGCAATATTATAATATTTTCTAAATTGCTCTATGATAATGGACAGATCTATCAAATAAAACACATTATAAAACTTCAGCTCCTTTGTCCACAAGCTCCAAGTACTCTTTGACACAGAGCCCTGCTATGTACCCTTGGATTTCCTGCAAGTTGAAATTCTCTTATCCTCCAGAATGCTGTGTTTATAGGCATACATCACCACAACTTGCTTCTAAATAGTTTTTTTTTATTTTTTTATTTTCTAAGTTTTTTTTTATTTTTTAATTTACATTCCAAATCACTTCCCCTTTCCCGTTTCCTCCCTCCCCGAAAGTCCCATAAGACCCCTTCCCTCCCTCTTTTCTCCATTCAACCCCCTCTCGTTACTCTGTCCTGGCGTTCCCCTACATCCAGTCTTTCCAGGACCAGGGGTCTCTCCTTCCATCTTTTTAGAAATCTATTGATATGCGGATTGTGTCTAAGGTATTCCGAGATTCTGGGTCAATATCCCCTTATCAGTGACTGCATACCATGTGTGTTCTTTTGTGATTGGGTTACCTCACTAAGGATGATATTTTCAAGTTCTGACCATTTGCCTAGGAATTTCGTGAATTCATTGTTTTTAATTGCAGAGTAGTATTCCATTGTGTAGATATACCACATCTTCTGAATCCATTCCTCCGTTGAGGGACATCTGGGTTCTTTCCAGCTTCTGGCTATTATAAATAAGGCTGCTATGAACATAGTGGAGCATGTGTCCTTATTGCATGCAGGTAAAGTCTCTGGGTATATGCCCAGGAGTGGTACAGCCGGATCCTCCGGGAGTGTCATGCCCAGTTTTCTGAGGAACCGCCAGACTGCTTTCCAGAGTGGTTGTACCAGCCTGCAATTCCACCAGCAGTGGAGGAGTGTTCCTCTTTCTCCACATCCTCGCCAACAACTGCTGTCTCCTGTGTTTTTGATCTTAGCCATCCTGACTGGTGTGAGATGGAATCTCAGGGTTGTTTTGATTTGCATTTCCCTAATGACTAAGGATGATGAACATCTCTTTAGGTGCTTCTCAGCCATTAGATATTCTTCAGGTGGGAACTCTTTGTGTAACTCTGTACCCCATTTTTTAATAGGGTTACTTGCCTCTCTGGAGTTTAACTCTTGAGTTCTTTGTATATCTTGGATATTAGCCCTCTGTCGGATGTAAGGTTGGTAAAGATCATTTCCCAGTTAGTTGGTTGCCGCTTTGTCTTTTTGACAGTGTCTTTTGCCTTGCAAAAACTTTGTAATTTAATGAGGTCCCATTTGTCTATTCTTGATCTTAGAGCATTAGCTATTGGAGTTCTGTTCAGGAAATTCTCCCCTGTGCCCATATGTTCAAGGTTCTTCCCTAGTTTCCCTTCTATTAGTTTCAGTGTGTCTGGTTTTATGTGGAGATATTTGATCCACTTAGAATTGAGCTTAGTGCAAGGAGATAAGGATGGGTCAATTTGCATTCTTCTGCATGTTGACCTCCAGCTGAGCCAGCACCATTTGTTGAAAAGGCTATCTTTTTTCCACTGGATGGTTTTAGCTCCTTTGTCAAAGATCAAGTGACCATAGGAGTGTGGATTCATTTCTGGGTCTTCAATTCTGTTCCATTGATCTACATGTCTGTTACTGTACCAATACCATGCAGTTTTTAACACTATTGCTCTGTAGTACAGCTTGAGGTCCAGGGATACTGATTCCCCAGAGGTTCTTTTACTCTTGAGAATAGTTTTAGCTATTCTGGATTTTCTGTTATTCCAGATGAATTTTTGAATTGCTCTTTCTAACTCTATGAAGAATTGAGTTGGGATTTTGATGGGGATTGCATTGAATCTGTGTATTACTTTTGGTAAGATGCTCATTTTTACTATATTAATCCTGCCAATCCATGAGCATGGCAGATTTTTCCATCTTCTGAGGTCTTCTTCAATTTCTTTCTTCAGAGACTTGAAGTTCTTGTCATACAGATCTTTCACTTGTTTGGTTAGAGTCACGCCAAGATACTTAATATGGTTTGTGGCTATCGTGAAGGGTATTATTTCTCTTACTTCTTTCTCAGCCTGCTTATCCTTTGAGTATAGGAAGGCTTCTGACTTGCTTGAGTTGATTTTATATCCGGCCACTTTGCTGAAGTCGTTTATCAGCTGTAGGAGTTCTCTGGTGGAGTTCTTTGGGTCGCTTATGTATACTATCATATCGTCTGCAAAGAGTGATAGTTTGACTTCTTCCTTTCCAATTTGTATCCCTTTGACCTCTTTTTGTTGTCTAATTGCTCTAGCTAGAACTTCAAGTACTATATTGAAAAGATATGGAGAGAGAGGGCAGCCTTGTCTAGTCCCTGATTTTAGTGGGATTGCTTCAAGTTTCTCTCCGTTTAGATTGATGCTGGCTACTGGTTTGCTGTAAATTGCTTTTACTATGTTTAGATATGGGCCTTGAATTCCTGATCTTTCCAAGACCTTTAGCATGAAAGGATGCTGAATTTTGTCAAATGCATTCTCAGCATCTAATGAGATGACCATGTGGTTTTTTTCTTTGAGATTGTTTATGTAGTGGATTACATTGATGGATTTCCTTATATTGAACCATCCCTGCATCCCTGGGATGAAGCCTACTTGATCGTGGTGAAGGATCGTTTTGATGTGTTCTTGGATTCGGTTGGCAAGAATTTTATTGAGTATTTTTGCATCGATATTCATAAGAGAGATTGGCCTGAGATTCTCTTTCTTTGTCGGATCTTTGTGTGCTTTTGGTATTAGTGTAATTGTGGCTTCATAGAACGAGTTGGGTAGTGTTCCTTCTGTTTCTATTTTGTGGAACAGTTTGAAGAGTATTGGTGTTAGATCTTCTTAGAAGGTCTGATAGAATTCTGCACTAAAATCATCTGGACCTGTGCTTTTTTTGGTTGGAAGACTTCCAATGACAACTTCTATTTCTTCAGGGGTTATAGGACGGTTTAGATGGTCTATTTGATCCTGATTTCATTTTGGTACTTGGTAACTGTCAAGGAAATTGTCCATTTCCTCAAGATTTTCTAGTTGTGTTGAATACAGGTTTTTGTAGTAGGATCTGATGATTTTTTGAATTTCCTCAGTTTCTGTTGTTATCTCTCCCTTTTCGTTTCTGATTTTATTAATTTGGATACTATCTCTGTGCCCTCTGGTTAGTCTGGCTAAGGGCTTATCTATCTTGTTGATTTTCTCAAAGAACCAACTCCTCGTTTTGTTGATTCTTTGTATGGTTTTATTTGTTTCTACTTGATTGATTTCAGCCCTGAGTTTGATGATTTCCTGCCTTCTACTCCTCTTTGGTGTATTTGCTTCTTTTTGTTCCAGGGCTTTCAGGTGTGCCATTAAGCTGTTAGTGTATGCTGTCTCCCGTTTCTTTTTGGCGGCACTCAGGGCTATGAATTTTCCTCTTAGCACTGCTTTCATTGTGTCCCATAAATTAGGGTATGTTGTGCCTTCATTTTCATTAACTTTCAAAAAGTCTTTGATTTCTTTCTTTATTTCCACCTTGACCAAGTTATCATTGAGTAGAGCATTGTTCAGCCTCCATGTGTACGTGGGTTTTCTTTTGTTTTTGTTGCCATTGAAGACCACCCTTATTCCATAGTGATCTGATAGGAGGCATGGGATTATTTCTATCTTCTTGTATCTGTTGAGGTCTGATTTGTGACCAATTATATGGTCAATTTTGGAGAAGGTACCATGAGGAGCTGAGAAGAAGGTGTATTCTTTTGCTCTAGGATGAAATGTTCTATATATATCAGTTAGTTCCATTTGGTCCAAGGCTTCAATTAGATTCACTGTGTCCCTGTTTAGTTTCTGCTCTCCTGAACGATCCATTTCAGAGAGCGGGGTGTTGAAGTCACTCACTATTATTGTGTGCAGTGCGATGTGTGCTTTGAGTTTTAGTAAAGTTTCTTTTACGAATGAGGGTGCCCTTGCATTTGGAGCATAGATATTCAGAATTGAGAGTTCTTGATGATGTATTTTTCCCTTGATCAGTATGTAGTGTCCTTCTGTGTCTTTTTTGATGACTTTAGGTTGAAAATCAATTTTATCCGATATTAGGATGGCTACTCCACCTCGTTTCTTGGGGCCATTTGCTTGTAAAATTGTTTTCCAGCCTTTTACTCTGAGGTAGTGTTTGTCTTTGGCACTGAGGTGCGTTTCCTGCATGCAGCAAAATGCTGGGTCCTGTTTACGTATCCAGTCTGCTAGTCTATGTCTTTTAATTGGGGAATTGAGACCATTGATATTAAGAGAGATTAAGGCATAGTGATTATTGCCATCTGCCATTCTTGACGCTATCTTTATGTTTGAGTGGTTATCTACTTTTGGGTTTGATTCAAGAAGGTTATTATCTCATTTTTTCCAGGGTGTTGTTTCTCTCCCTGTATTGGAGGTTTCCACCTATTATCCGTTGCAGGGCTGGATTTGTGGAAAGATATTGTGAAAGTTTGGTTTTATCATGGAATATCTTGGTCTCTCCATCTATGGTGATTGAGAGTTTTGCTGGGTATAGTAGTCTAGGCTGGCATTTGTGCTGTCTTAGTGTCTGCATGAGATCTGCCCAGGATCTTCTGGCTTTCATAGTCTCTGGTGAGAAGTCTGATGTGATTCGGATAGGTCTTCCTTTGTATGTTACTTGGCCCTTTTCTCTTACTGCTTTTAGTATTCTTTCTTTGTTTAGAACATTCGGTGTTTTGATTATTATGTGACGGGAGGTATTTCTGTTCTGGTCCAGTCTGTTTGGTGTTCTGTAGGCTTCTTGTACGTTCATCGGCATCTCTCTCTTTAGGTTAGGGAAGTTTTCCTCCATAATTTTGTTGAAGATGTTTACTGGTCCTTTAAGTTGCAAATCTTCACTCTCATCTATACCTATAATCCTTAGGTTTGGTCTTCTCATTGTGTCCTGGATTTCCTGGATGTTTTGGGTTACGCGTTTTTTGCATTTTGCATTTTCTTTGACTGTTGAGTCGATGCTTTCTATGGAATCTTCAGCACCTGAGATTCTTTCTTCCATCTCTTGTATTCTATTGTTGATGTTTGCATCTATGACTCCTGATTTCTTCCCAAGGTTTTCTATCTCCAAAGTTGTCTCCCTTTGTGATTTCTTAGTTGTTTCTACTTCCTTTTTTAGTTCCTGGATGGATTTGCTGAGATCCTTCACTTGTTTGTTTGTATTTTCCTGTATTTCTTTAAGGTATTTTTGCATTACCTCTTTCAGGATTTCTTCCTGATGACCCACGTTCTCCTGCATTTCTCTGAGCGATTTTTGTGTTTCCTCCTCATGGGATTCCATCTGTTGATCCATCGTCTCCTGCATTTCTTTAAGCAGTTCTCGTGTTTCCTTTGTAAGGGCATCTAACCATTGATTCATTTCTTTAAGCAATTTTTGTGTTGCCTCCTTATGGGCATCCATCTGTTGACCCATATTCTTCTGCATTTCTTTATGCCAATTTTGTGATTCCTTTGTGAGTGCATCTACCCGTTGATTCATCTCGTTAAGCGATTTTTGTGTTGTCTCCTTGTGCGCCTCCATCTTTTGATCCATATTCTCCTGCATTTCTCTAAGCGATTTTTGTGTTTCCTTTGTAAGGGCTTCTAACCGTTGATTCATGGTCTCCTGTAACTCTTTATGAGATTTATTTGTGTCCTTCTTGTGATCCTCTAATAGCATCATGAGAAGTGATTTTAAATCCAGATCTTGTCTTTCGGGTGTGGTGGGGTATCCAGGACTTGCTGCTGTTTGAGAGTTGGGTTCGGATGGTCCCACATTACTTTGATTTCTGTTAGTAACTTTCCTACGTTTGCCTTTTGCCATCTGGATACCTCTGGTGTTAGTTGGTCCTGCTGCCACTGGCTGTTGGTTGGACCTCCTGTGAGCCTGCAAAGCTATTTCTGCCCCCCCTGGATTATCAGGATTCCCCTGGCACCGATTTCTGGGGCCTGCCTGCTCCTGAGTGACTTTGGAGGCCTAATGTGCCTTGCCCCAAGTGATCTTATATTGGGGAGGCCTTGCACATCTAAAGGCTCAGCCTAGTGGATTCCTGGAGCAGAGGTTGCCAAAGGGAGGCTGGTAGGCTCCTGCCCTGTGCAGGGGTGTGTGATCTCTCCTGGGGGGGGGAGGGGGCGTCCCTCTGCCAGGCAGAAGTCCCACAGCAGAGCTGGCGCGCTGGTTACTGCAGATCAGCCCAGCACTTGGGAGCCGCATACACACAAGCAGCCCGAGACCCAAGCGATATTATGCCTGTCTGTCTCAGAACCTGGCTGTCCCAACCTCCCAGTCACTGGAGCAAAGATGGTGGAGGGCACTCTCCGTGGCGCTGCTCACCCTGTAGATGCGATGGCCTGCCGATCTGGCTCCCAGACGACCACAGAGCTGACCCGGGCACAGATGGAAGCCCCAACAGGCCGTGTCCCAAGTGATGTTATATTGGGGATAGGGAGCTTGGGGTACCTGTCTCTTCAGCGGAGTCTGTGGGAACAGAGGTCGCGGAAGGAAAGCTGTTAGGCTCCCGCCCAGTGCGGGGTCCCTCTGCCAGGCAGAAGTCCCACAGCGGAGCTGGCGTGCTGGTTACTGCAGATCAGCCCCGCACCTGGGAGCCGCATACACACAAGCCGCCCGAGACCCAAGCGATATTATGCCTGTCTCCTAAATAGTTTTAAAAGAATAGATGTTTCAGGCTTTACCAGAAACAAAAACAGAAGCATAGAAATGTTTGTTTCCCCAAGCAAATATTCTAAAAGTGGAATGACTTTAATTCATGTGTTTTACATTTGCTGACATTTGGTTGACAAATATTCAAAGTGTATGCGTAATGATGCTGATACTTTGATACATGTACATATTATGAGAGGAAAACTAATATCAACATAATTCACATATCTAATACTTGACCTAGTTAACTATGTTAAGTTGAAATTTTAAGCCAGCATTTAGTGTGAAAATTTTAGAGAATAATGCTTCAGTCTTTACTCCGGTCCCATTCTTACATTCTTTGCTTTTGATAAATGTGCAAGGGTGCTTGGAAAACACTTCTGTATCCATTGACTAATTTTTATGAGCTGTTGCAATTTCCTTCTCAATTTGCTGGCAGATCTTTAGAAAATTCTTGAACCTAACCAGAAAGAAAAGGCTGAGTATTTTGAAGACTAAGTTGATTTAATATACTTGCAGTAATTTTGAAATTATGGGAAAATGATTAGATTAAAAGCTGATTCCCTGTGTTCATAGCAACCTTATTTGTGATACCCAGAAGCTGGAAGCAACCCAGATGTGTCACGAAGGAAGAATGGATACAGAAAATATGAAGACATCATGAATTTTGCAGGCAAATTGATGGAACTAGAGACATCATCCTGAGTGAGATAACTCAGACCCAAAAGTACATGCATGGTACATACTCACTAATAAGTGGATATTAGCTAAAAAAGTACAGAATACCCAGGATACAATCTACAGAATTCAAGAAGTTTAACAAGCCAAAGTGCCCAAGTGAGGATGCCTCAATTCCACTTGTGAGGGAGAAGAAAACAATCATGGGGGCAGAGGGAGGGAGAGACCTAGATGGTAGAGGCAACAGGGAGGGAAAATGGGAAGATGAACAGGTATTGGGGTGGGGTGGGGAACAGGACTGAAGCCCTGAGGGACAGCAGAAAGAATGGAAACAGTCAGCCTCAGGAGGTAGAAGGTGGGGGAACCCTCTAGAATGTACGAGACCAGGGAGGTCAGATACTCTCAGGACTCAAATTAAATGAAATGCTCTACAGTGGTGAGAGGGAACTTGTAGATTCCACCTCCAGTAGAAATACAAGGCATCAAGTGGAGGAATGGGGTTGCCATTCCATAGTCAAAAACTCTATCTCAGAATTGTTCCTGTCTAAAAGAACTGTAGAGACAAAAATAGAGAAGAGCCTGAGGGAAAGGGTCCAGTGACAGGCCCAAATTGTGATCCATCTCAAGGGGAGGCTCCAAGGCCTGACACTATTACTGATGTTGTGGTGTGCTTACATAGAGGAACCTAGCATGGCTGCCCTCAGAGGAGTCCAACAAGCATCTGATAGAGACAAATGCAGATATTTACACCCAACCAATGGACAGAAGCTGCTGACACCTGTGGTTGAACTAGGGAAAGGCTGGAAAAAGCTGAGGAGGAGAATGACCCCATAGGAAAACCAGCAGTCTCAACTAACCTGGCCCCAAGATCTCTCAGACACTGAGCCACAAACCAGACATCATACACCAGCTGATTTAAGACCCCCAATACTTATACAGCAGAAGATTGCCTGGTCTTGACTCAGTGAGAAAAGATGTACTCCTTCACTGCTGGTGGGATTGCAAACTGGTAAAACCACTCTGGAAATCAGTTCGGTGGTTCCTCAGAAAATTAGACATAGTACTACCTGAGGACCCAGATATACCACTCCTGGGCACATACCCAGAGGATGCTCCAATATTCAATAAGGACACATGCTCCACTATGTTCATAGCAGCCTTATTTATAATAGCCAGAAGCTGGAAAGAACCCAAATGTCACTCAACAGAGGAATGGACACAGAAAATGTGGTATATTTACACAATGGAGTACTACTCAGCTATTAAAAATAAATTCATGAAATTCCTAGGCAAATGGGTGGAACTAGAAAACATCATCCTGAGTGAGGTAACCCAATCACAAAAGAACACACATGGTATGCACTCACCGATAAGTGGTTATTAGCCAAAAGCTCCGAATACCCAAGATACAATTCACAGACCACATGAAGCTCAAGAAGGAAGACCAAAGTGTGGGTGCTTCAGTTATTCTGAGAAGGGGAACAAAATCCTCACAGGAGCAAATATGGAGATAAAGAGTAGAGCAGATACTGAAGGAAAGGCCATCCAGAGACTGTCGCACCTGAAGATTCATCCAATATACTGTCACCAAACCCCAACATTATTGTGGATGCCAAAATGCTTGCTGAAAGGAGCCTGATATGACTGTCTCCCGAGAGGCCTTGCCAGAGCCTTACAAATATAGAGGTGGATGGTCACAACAGCCAACCATTGGACTGAGCACAGGGTCCCCAGTGGAGGAGTTAGAGAAAGAACTGAAGGAGCTGAAGGGGTTTGCAGCCCCATAGGAAGAACAACAATATCAACCAATCAGACCCCAAAGAGCTCCCAGGAACTAAACCACCAACCAAGAAATGCACATGTCTCTAGCTGCATATGTAGCAGAGGATGACCTTTTCAGACATCTATGGGAAGAGAGGTCCTTGGTCCTATGAAGGCATGATAGATGCCCCAGTATAGGGGAATTGAGGGCGGGGAGGTGGGAGTGGGTAGATGTGTGGAGAAATACCCTCATAGAAGCAGGGGAAGGGAGGATGGAATAAGGGATTTCCAGGAGCAGGTAAACAGGAAAAGGGGATAATATTTTAATGTAAATAAAGAAAATATCCAACAAAAAAGGAAATAAATTATAAAAGAATGATAATTCAAAAAATACCCGATTCCCTCTCTCCCCCACTGCAGTTACAAATTTGCAATATTCATGCTGCCAAGAAAATGGAAGTGGGCTCTTGTTGTATTGCCTGCAAAGTGAAGCATATCTTATGGCTAGCCTGCAATTGCAACTCTACAACTCTTTCTTTCAACCACAGTAACCCCTTTGTTGCCTGCTGCATATGCTCGATTTCTATAAAATACTACTTTTTTGGAAACATGTCAAATATTTAAGTGATCCTGTCTAATGCTGAGCAGTATTCCAAGAGCTTTGTCTATAGCAGTTGAAGCCATCTTTACAAAAGAAAATGCTGTTAATGGATGCTAATATCATTCTCACTTCATCAGGTGAGAGAGAATTAAGGCACAGAGAGGTTTAGAAATTTATCTAAGTTCTCAAGGCTAGTAAATAAAGGTAGAATTGGCCCCACACTTTCTGAGTCCACTATTCAAGATTTCATTCATATGCCACTTACTGTGTCAGTGTAAAAGTTTATGTTGCTTTGAAAATATATTTTTTTTCAAAAAAAGGTAAAGTTGTGAATGACTTTAACCTGTATGAACTCTGGATTTAAAATGCCTACAGTTTATTCATGACATATCTAAATTAATTTCAGTTCTATTACAGTGTTGGATCAAACTAAAACGAAACAAAAAAATTCTTATATCACTAGTAGTTACAAATCTATATATAAAGATAAAAATATTTTTAAGAAAGAAATGTATTAAATACTTCCAATTTGGAATTATATTGAAGACATGCTCGCTTATTGGCTTATTTTTTTTCCATTGATGCTTTGACTAGTAGCAGAAATACAAGAGGTGTTGAGGTGTTTCAAGTCTTCAAAGATTTGGCCTTAAAATAGAGACATCTTTTAAGAAATGTCTCATATATATTGACATGAAATTATCCTGAATCCAGAGTATATCCATCAACTAAATGTGACCTGTGTTTTATGGGCTGCATTTTACGTTTTCACCAGCCTTAAAATCTCTATCTCCATTTTCTCATTTTGTGCTGATGACAGTGTTTCTCTATTATCAAGGAAACATAGTTGACCTTCACCTGGACATTCCTCTGTTCACTGGATGAGAATTTCAGAGTCTAAGGAACATCTACATATTAAACCTCTTCTTTTCCTCTACCCTGTCTATTTTGCAGCCTATAATATCAAAGAGAAGCATCCATCTTCTGGGATAAATCTGATTTGTCTCACACATCATCTTTTAGCCTTGATTTTGATCCCTACTCCTTTTTAAATCTTCTATAACTCTACTTCCTAGGACTAATTATTCCAGAGATTTCAGAAAATATTTCTTCTGGTTTCCAACAACTTTAAGCCCATTCAAGTATCATACCCATGATGCTATGTTAGGTATCCCACTTAGTATTTCTTTATCACACTGTTCTCATTTCTATTACTGATTATTCTTGGAGCTTCTTTAGGTCCTCCTTACCAGATAAAACTAAATAGGATAGTAATGCCCTTCTCATCCTTATCAAGGACATAATGGATACTCAGTAATGGTTGAAACAATGACCTCAATGTCTTTCCTTGGAAACAGTTTTGGCAAGAATTCTCTTCACTAGAGCAGCAAAAAACTTTTATAGAAACTCTGGTCATTATAATCTAGTATCAGCTCTGCTCTCACATCGGACACTTCTCTGGGGACACCAAAATGTTCCCAGATCAGAGCAAAATTGCTCTCTGTTGAGAATCATTATTGCAGATCCACAAACATTTGTGCAGCTTTCTTTGGTGTGTGTTAGTCTTGCCCTCCTGTACCTCTCAATGTGATTTTACTTAGTATGGAAAGCATCCTCTGCTCTTCAGACTAGATTTAAAGTCCCTGGTGTATTATTTTCTTACAGCATTTGGTAAATATGCTTCAGCATACTACTATTTTAATTTTATGCCCTCTCTTTCCTTTGTCTCTTCTAATTCTGTAAAGAAAGGGATGGGATTTGTCAGTTCCATTGGTAGATTTTTATTGTTTTACATTCGAATGGACACATAGTAAATACTTAGGAATAGGTCCATGAATCTCTTGGGATAGGGGTGGTGTAAATGCACATGTTTATAAGTGGATGATAATGTATTTGGAGGACCGAGGTTAAAGTCTGGTATCTACTTGTATTGTTCTTCACCTTAGATTTTGAGACAGGATCTCTCATCTTAGTGAAACTGGAGCTCACCAACTAGCAAGAATAGTTGACCAGAGAGATCCCGGAATTCTATCTCTGCCTCTGCAGCAGTAGGATTGCAGGCGTCTGCCACCATGCACATTTTTTAACTGGTGACTAAGGATCTGAATTTAGAGTCTGTTGTTTATAGAGTAAGCACTTGACTGCTCCTTCTCCCTATCTGTTTAGAAATGCTTCTTAAATTAATGAATAATATTTAAGTGTTCTATTCTCTTTTTTCATATTTCAAATAATCATCACATGACTATAGGAACCTCTGTATACAGAACAATCCTCCTTTAGAATTTGGAAAGAATATCTTATCAGTTGACTCAGTAAATACACAATAGCTCGCACATGATAGTCACGTGTTTCTTAAAATACACATATGCTGTCCAAGCAGTCTTTATAATAATTTGCTAAGCAAGTAAAATTACCTGTGGGACCTTTAATTAGTGATTAATAGACCGAATTTAGAGCTAATATTCAGTTAAGCAAAAAATGTGATGAAGTTGAAACTTTAGCCCCAAGACAAATACTTTTTCATTTGAAAGATATTTAGCTGTGCGTCAGAATATCATGATGTCAAAAAGTTCCAAATGATTACTTAGTCTTAAAAAACAATCTATGAATGGTTTCCTGATTTAATTTTTTCCCAAATAATTGAATATTTAGATATTGGTTAGAGACAACTTTAAATGTACAATTTGGGAAGAAAAACACAAAAAGTACTGTCTTCCATAAGTCTGACTGAAATATTCGTATTCTTTTATTCAATGCTGGCTTTTGATGCTTTAAAGTGAGCCCAATTTTAAAACTTCAAATTGACAAGGAAAATATCAGAGAGTATAAAGGAGACACATGGAGGGAGGAGGGTACCAGTTTTCTGTATACTGCCTTTCATGACATGACCCTTGTAAGGGGAATCTGAAAGGAAAATGTGTGAGACTGAAGTTAAGTGGCAAGTGAAATTATTGTGTTTATGGCAACCATAATATGCATGCCACGCTGGAAAGATACAAAATGCATCCCCATAAAAGTATGTTTGGTGTTTTCTACAAGTATTTGTGAGGCTTTAGGAAAATATAGTCATTTTCTTCTCTAGTGCCTGTCAGTTTTAAAATTGTGAAAATCTCATTTCCAGAAAAAAATAGTCAATCATGACATCTATATAAACACATATGTACTCATATGAATGCATATTCAACATTCTGTTTTGCATTGAATATTCAATAAAAAGGTCACATTTTATTCATAAATGATTATGCCTACCCAAATTCTATATGATAGTTATTATCCCAAATTTACAAAGAGTCAAGTTAAGCCCACTGAATTTGGGCAACTTGAAGGAGAATTTGCAGCTAGTAAGTAGCAGAATTCTAGATTTAATTATGTTTGCCCTTAACTATTCCTTCTAATAGGAGAAGAAATTGAGAAGCTTTAGAATGCACAATTAATAATATGGAATACTTATTTTGCAGGAATTCTCTATTTTATTATCTTGATTATAATCTTCAATTTTCTCAACTTCCATGCTCAAAGGTGCACCTTCTGTGTTCCTATATTCCTGATAGTGGCCATGGTGACTGATACCCAGAAGATAGTCAATCCATGTCTTGTGAATGAAGAAAATGATTTCTTTTTCTTTGAGATAGGGTCTCATCTAGCCCTGGCTAGCCTAGAGCACTCTATGTTGATCAGGCTGGGGTCAAATTCATAGCAACCTATCTGTGTTTGCTTCCTGAGTGTTGAGATTAAAAACAGTAACCAGCACACTCAGCAAGAAGAGACATTTTTGTAATGGGAATTCAATAAAACCATTTGAAAATGCCCATCCTACCCACATTTCCTTTGTCCATGCAATGATAAGCCAGTTCCAAAAGGGAAGTGATTGGTGCAAAGGATCACAGGTAACCTAATAAATGAAGCTTAGGCTATCTAACAAAGGCTTTCATTAGAGGTCTACAACAAAGTATGGGTTTGAATTAAAAGTTAATCAGTAATCAGGTTGTCCTATCCTGTCTCATCTGGAAAAACAATGTTGAAGGAAACAAGAAGTTATTCTAGAGCACTATTTTAATCTTGAAAGTCAGAGAGAAAATTATTTTAAACAGTCATTAACAGTTCAAAATGTTAGACTCCTCCTACCATTCTGATGCTTAGAAATGAATGGCTTTTACAATTTCTATCTTTCATGCTGCACACAGTCTCATAATCATGGATTGTCTTAATAATATTGAAATGCATAGCCCAGGCTGGCCTCGAAATAGTGATCTCCCTGCCTCTGCCTCCTTCAGCAAATCCTACCTGCCTAGACCAGTACAACTGGAAGAATAAAAATACCAACCAACCAACCAGACCTCCCCCCCCAGAGCTCCCAGGATCTAAACCATCCAAGAGTACACATGGAGTGGCCCATGGCTCTAGCCGCATACGTAACAGAGGATGGCCTTGTAGCACATCCGTGGGAGGAGAGTCCCTTGGTTCTGTGAAGGTTGATTCCTCAGTGTAGTGGAATGCCGTGGGGAAAGACCCTCATAAAATCAGGGGGAGGGGGATGGGATAGGGGTTTTTGTTGGGGGGGACCTGGAAAGGGCATAACATCTGAAATATAAATAAAGAAAATATTCAATAAAAAAGAATAATTATAAAGATAAAAAATATTTACAGGCATAAAAAAAGAAAATATCCAACTAAAGAAAAAAGAAAAAAAGTATTGAAGTACATACAACACTGCCCCTACCATTTAGTATTTTCATATAAGGTTGACAAATTTTTAAAAAGAAAAACTATTTGCTACAGTTCCTACTGCAAGCAGGCAGTAATTATCACAGATTATGGTAATTTTTAAATTTCAATTCAAAATTCTTATACTGGTCATTCAAACTAGTGAAAATAAAAGCAGATTTTAAGAAATTTTTGGAGAATTAATACATATGAATGATTTAATTAAATAGCTGAAGAAAAGATTTGAAAATCTATTTCCATGTGAAGAGAATGATGACTCTGAATACCTTAAGAGATGTATTGTGCTTCTCCGAAGAAATAAAGAGAAATTGAAGCATTTTTTCAAGAATCAGATGAATCAGACCTTTTTTTTTTTTTTTTTTTTTGTAATTGAAGAGAGGACGAGAGGAAGGAGGAACAAAGAGAAAAGAGAGGAAGGATGTTAGAAAAGTGAAGAGCAAAGAAGCAAAAGAAAAATGAATCAAGACCTATTATGTAATGGGTATTTAAAAACCTACAAGAAAAAAATCTCAGTGTTCTTCCTTACATCTAAGACTGTCATTATGCCCCCAGTGCTAACAGAAACATAATCTGGCCCTATATGCACCACAGTGCTGACTTACAATGATACTTCTTAAGGATTTAGAGATGAAAACTAGGGTGAATTTGTAACAAGAACAGCAGAAGTCTGACATCTAAATCCAACACAGAAAAATCTGCATGCTCAAATGAACATCACCTTCTTAATTGATTCTATATGTCACCTTTGGTGTGGTTACCAGGTATACACACTGCCATTTCTCATAATGGTTTTGTGATTACTTGTTGACAATAATCTATAGGGTTTGCTTATAAGCTGCTTGTGAAAATGATCATTATTGCCATGGTGATTTTGACCAAAGATCATTTTAGATAGGTTGAATGCATACATACAACATACCTAATCCCAAATAAAATTTTATTGGTCCCTGAAATCAAACATGTCTTCAGTGAAATCAAAAAACACAGAATTGTAAGTATTGAATAATTTCCAAGGTCCCAAAACAACCCCCTCCCAAATATCCATCAAATCTGTAGCAAATAGAGTATGGGGAATAGTGTACAGCCTGAAGTAACTGTTACTAAAGGAAATCTATTTATTTATTTGCATGCATGTATTCTTGCAAGGTAAAATATTTTAGTATGTATATACATTTATTTCCATGAAAAAGATATAAAATGTGCAAGAAATGGTATGAATTTTGAGGCAAATGAATG
Organism: Tokudaia tokunoshimensis; assembly: GCA_036184795.1. Lineage (NCBI taxonomy): Eukaryota > Metazoa > Chordata > Mammalia > Rodentia > Muridae > Tokudaia > Tokudaia tokunoshimensis. Next base: position 111,251,329 of record BTHU01000023.1, read on the forward strand.
GAAGAGAAGTGAGAAGGTAAATAGGGCTATATTATTTATCTTTTTTGTTATAATATGAATTCAATTTTAATACTCATATACACATATAAGGATATTAATATATTATATATGTAGCTATAAATATTCATTGCTTTTACAATAACAAGGGAAGAATGCAGATTTTAAGAACAGAAGAAAGGAGGCTAGCGAGATGGTTCAGCTGTTAAGAACACTGACTGCTCTTCCAGAGGTCCTGAGTTCAAATCCCAGCAACCACGTGGTGGCTCACAACTATCTGTAATGGGATGTGATGCCCTCTTCAGGTTTTTCTGAAGACAGTGACAGCAGACTCATATACATAAATAAATAAATCTTTAAAAAGAAAAGAAAAGAGAAAGAGAAAGAAGAAAAGTACCCTGATTCTAGTAGCTAATGTTGTATTGTTAGTTGTTTTGAACTTGTATTTACATTTTCTACATTGAATCATTTAACATGTCATTTTGTCTCCACATTAAAATTGTGTGTTGTAAATGTCCTTTTATAGTATGTGAAAAAAGTAACGGAATTAAATTAGCAAATAATGTAAGCACTATGACAGCTGATATATTAGGTGAAGTGAGATTATGTTGGCAAAGGAAAAACATATGAATTATGTTTAATGTTATCAGGTTTTATTGATCCATCTGTGAATAATTAAAAATAAATAAAAATCCCTTTATCTGAGAGGAAACCTAAGATTTGAAATCAAGGTCTATCTGATTTTCATGAAGATATATGGTAGATTTATATCAGAGGTAATTTGAAAGTTTCCCCAAGAAGAAACTTCACAGACTCTTGCAAAAAGCAACACATAGTGTGTGATTTCAGCAGCAAGAATATTTCCCATTGTAAGTAGAATGTATTTGAAAATAGCAAAATGAATATTTCCAAGAAGCATTCTATCCACAAATAGGTTGAATACAGTCAAAAGATAAAACAGCAGGAATCTTAAAGGGCAATCAGAATGTTGCAAGTACTAAAACTTAACAGAAATATGAAAAAAGGGCACAGACAATTAATATAATTCTCATCCATAATCAGCAGCAAAGTTAGAAACTGAAGTGTGGAGCTGTTTTTTTATCTATCATGGTGACAAAGATGAGGGATTCATAGTATCCAATATTAACAAACATTTTCAAATACTGTCATCAAGAAAATAAATTGCTGCCGGGCAGTGGTGGCGCACGCCTTTAATCCCAGCACTTGGGAGGCAGAGGCAGGAGGATTTCTGAGTTCAAGGCCAGCCCGGTACACAGAGTGAGTTCCAGGACTATACAGAGAAACCCTGTCTCAAAGACAAAAAACAAAACAAACAAGAAAAGAAAATAAATTGCTCCATCTACTATAATTTTATCAAATCCTAAAATGTACATTCTTTTTACTAGAAAACTTTATGAGTAAGAGTTTATCCTCCAGATATATTTTGTACTTTCTTGTAAGGAGATATTAAAGAATGTCCATACAGCATTTTTTTTGCAAGGCCTTGAAAGACCAAATTCCTCAGGAGGGAAATGTTTAAATAGATCTTGATGCATCCACATAAAGGAACACTAGATAGCTACTCAAAAGAATGGTAAAAATGGATTTATGCTGATACAGGAAGATTCTGAAAACATTGTTGAGTAAAAATACATCATGAGACAGTAGAGTGTTGGGGAAAGGCATGAATCAGTGACATTGCCTACTAATAGGCAATCAAAAAGGATGGTGTGATTATAGACTGCAGTGGGAAGGGAAAGGGGACTAAAGTTTTAGTAGATTCTCCTGAACATTATACGAATATTTTCCTGCATATATATTGCTCTTACCATAGTCTTATTTATATATACTTCCTACATTATCATTAATATATGTAATATGTATGATCCTTTCATTTTCATATATCCATACAACAGTGTAATTATCATCACAAAATTAAAATAAAACATTATTTTCACTTCAGGAAAAGAAATGTTCCCATTAGCATTCATTCCTCATTTCCCACTTTCATCTCACAATTCTACTTCAACTTACAAAATAATTGAGTTTTCATCTATGGATATAGTTGTGTTTTCAAACTTATTACTTTTAAAATCAATAGGTGAAATCATCAGTATTTACTATATACATGATGCTTTGGTATATTGCAATTTATTTTTATTTTCTAAGTTTTTTTATTTACATTCCAAATCATTTCCCCTTTCCCGTTTCCCCCCTCCCCGAAAGTCCCATAAGCCCCCTTCCCTCCCTCTGTTCCCCATTCAACCCCCTCTCGCTTCTCTGTCCTGGCATTCCCCTATATCCAGTCTTTCCAGGACCAGGGGTCTCTCCTTCCATCTTGGAAATCTATTGATATGCAAATTGTGTCTAGGGTATTCCGAGATTCTGGGTTAATATCCCCTTATCAGTGACTGCATACCATGTGTGTTCTTTTGTGATTGGGTTACCTCACTAAGGATGATATTTTCAAGTTCTGATCATTTGCCTAGGAATTTCGTGAGTTCATTGTTTTTAATTGCAGAGTAGTATTCCATTGTGTAAATATACCATGTCTTCTGAATCCATTCCTCTGTTGAGGGACATAATTAAGTTAATTAATTATATATTAGGTTAATTAACATGTGCTATTCTCATAGATACTTTTGTGATGAGAACACTTCAGATTCACTTGCTTACAATCTTTTTATGTTAATTTATTTATTCATTTTTGCATCCCATTGTTGTGCACTCCCCCTCCCCCACTTCCTAGCCCTCCTCACAAGTCTCTCCCTCCATCCCCCCTCCTCTTCTCCTCTGCAAGAATGAAAGTCCTCCAGGTATTTTCCCACCTTCAGTGACCCACTTTCTTACGATGTTTTAAAAATACAATTTATCTTGGACAGTAGTCATCACGTTATATTACACAGTAGTAGAACTTTTAAATTTGTCTTTCATGAGGACTTTTATCCAACATATGTCCAACATCTTTCCAAACTATCTGAACTGTTTCAGCTACTAGTAACTATTCTAACTCTGAGCCTTTGTCACTTTTCTGAACTTATATGGACTTTTCACATTCTGTATAAAATAGAGCAGCACACATTTCTTGTTATATGTCTGGCTTATGTATGTTATTGATACTTTACATGAATGGTAACATATAAGATATTGCCATTTTAAATGGAATATGTTACTGAAAATGTTTCCAACTTTAACTCATGTTGTAGTGTGCATTAGGGCCTCTCATTATGGTTACAATTCATATGTACATATATATACATATTATATAAACAATAACATTTTATTCTGTTTATCCATTTAGCAGTTGGAGACTTTTAATCACATCTATTTTTGCATTAGAAGAAATAATGATGTTATGAGCAACTAACCACATATGCATGCATTACTTTTCAAATGAGAGTTTTATGTTAAAAATTAATGTAATCAATACAACAATTATAATTTTTTCTTGACAAAACTTATATATAAGTGTAATGGAGCTAAAGAATAAAAAATATGTTTCTATTATAGCAAGGCAAAGCACCATCAATAACTCATAGTATGGAAAATTTCAAAGAAAATTTTAAGGAATTAAATGTGAACACATTAGTTCTTTTGAAAAAATTTAGTTATTAGTTAACTTTATTTTTATTATGAAATTAACATTTTATTCTATAAAACAGAAAAAATGAGATTTCATAACTTAAATACAGATTGTTAAATAAAAACGTCAATTCTTATTTATTTATTTTTTTTTTGCTTTAACTGATTTTTTATTCATTCTTTGCAGATTTCATCTATGGAATATAACTTGATAATATGACCCTTACTAATTCTCCATGGAACCCCTCACCACATTTAATTATTTCATGTTCTTTCCTTTTGGCTTACTTCACTGAATCCAGTTAGTGCTACCATATTTTCATGAGTGTGGAGTCATCCACTGAGGCCTGGATACAAACTCAAAGCAAAGGGACCATCCTTTCCTTAGCATCCATGAACTGCCAGTAGGGCTCCATTAAGAGGTGGAGCATCAGAAAACTCATCAGTGTTGGAATAAACTGACTTGATTTTGCAAAGGTGTTATGTAAGTGACAGGTGCTCTTAGTTTATTGCATGCAACAGCATTGGCATTTCCAGAATATAGCATTATACAAAATTCTTCTTCATCCTCTCTCTGATTTACATTCTCATTCTTTATATACTCTGTGGTGGTTTGAATGAGAATGGACTCCATGCGCTCATGTATGCTTGGTCCTTAGTTGGTAGAGATGTTTTAGGAAGGATTAGGAATTATGGTTTTATTGGAGAAAGTGTGTGACTGAAAGTAGGGTTTGAGGTTTCAAAAACCCAGTTCATTCCAATTGGTGCTCTCTGTCTCTTGCTTGTGGACCAAATGTAAGCTACCAGCTACTGTTCTAACAGCATGTCCACCTGCTGCTGCCATTTCCTCCAACATGACCCTCATGACTTTACCACCTGAAATTTGAAGCAAGCCACCAATTATATGTTTCCTTTTATAAGTTACCTTGTTATTTCTTTATAGCAAGAGAAAAGCAACTAAGATATTCCTTTTTCCTCAAAACTGTCTACTTTTTCAGTATAAAGTATTGAAAATGATATTACATTATTCCAAGGTTTCAAAGATCAAGTTTTCCCTTTCTATTTTCCATTTATGTCCCCAGGAGGCAACCTGAAGTCTGAAGAATTAGAACCTGAATAATGCAACACATTCTCACTGTATCAATGCGTGATGGTTCCTGTATGTGGAATTTTGTCTGTACTTTAGTGCTCACTTTCAGCTCAAACACCAGTCTAGATAGTACTGTGAAGGAATATTTTAAATGGTATTAAAATTTAAGCCAGTAGACACTAAGTAAAGCTCATTATCCTCTATAATGTGGGTAAGCCTCAACCAGGCAGTTGGTAGCCTTAAGGAAAAAGACTGAGGTCTTCCAAAGAAAGAATCTTTGCTGATAGACTGCCTTCAGACTCATGCTGTAACATTCACATTCTTCATGGTTCCTTGCAAGGCTGCCATGCATATTACTAGCTTCACAATACCATAAGCGAGTTTCTTAAGAGTCTAACCGCTGTTATATCATCTCTATGTTTGCTTGTCATATTCTCCGTGGTTAGATATACATACAGGTAAATAAAGTTATGCTGGTTCTTTGTGATGAGAAATCTTCAAAGCTAATTTTATTGGGTTTGTAATCAGCTAGGTGACACACTACTTCACTACTTGCCATATGTATGATAGTGTTTCCAGGAAGGTTTATATGACTAGGGATGATTAACTCTAAATGCGAATCATACCATACTATAGACTGTTGTACTATAATGAATAAAAATGGTGAAAAGGGGATTCCAGTAAGGAGTGCTCTCTCTCTCTCTCTCTCTCTCTCTCTCTCTCTCTCTCTCTCTCTCTCTCTCCTTTCTGACTTTGGATGCAATGCCATTGTTTGCCTCATGGTCCTGCAATGTCCATTTCTCCATAGGCTCTACTGTACACTCAAACCATTCCTTCTTTAAATTAATTCTTGTCAGGCTTTTGGTAAAGGTGCAAGAATATCAAGTAATAAACTCTGTTTATCTGAAGAACCCTGTCTAATAAAAGCATCAGTCCCTCATGGTATTGGAAAACGATTCTCGGGTCATTTCTGTCAAGAGTAATCATTTTATAGTTGAAAAAGTTGACAAGAATTTAAGTGATATGTATGAATATATACACAGACCACAATGAAAAAGAGGCAATCTAAGGATTATTTAGGATGACATTTTTTTAAAAAGCATAAGATAATATGGTCATGAAAAGTTTTCCCAGAACTGTGAACTTAGAAAAGTTGTAGGGTAAAGCAAAATTATAAAATTTTCATTTTAAACATATACAATGTGTTGAAAAACATTCCGTTTCCTAGTTTCCCTAAACTACTTTATAGTATAATTATATGGTTCCTGGAGGCTAGTTATAATTGAATTATAGGGTGTCTTATTCACAGCCTAGCTGGAGAAAAAAATTGCTCAGCTCTGCTTTGCGGTTCTCTAAACACCAGCTAGAATACTCATGAGGCAGCTTATAATTCAATTATAACTCCCCTCTGGAAACCATATAATTATATATAAAAGACCTAAGCCATCATATGTTCTCCAATTATTTTTGTTATGAAAGGATTTGTCTAAAGTCTTATATTAAATTTGAATAGGTATGAGTCACTTTGAACCTCAAGATTTACCCAGATACTAAGATAATAAAGCATATTCACCCAGGTGTAAGGTATAGGAATAAAATTATTTACCCAAAGGAAAATAATGCAGAATACGTATACGTTTCTCTGGACACACACACACACACACACACACACACACATATACATATATATACCACATCACGTACATTTATGCATTAAATCATACATGCATATATACAAACACTGCTATCCACAGGAGTAGACTTAAAAAAACTGCATAAGAATATTCTTTAAAAATAATAGCTATAGCCGGGCAGTGGTGGTGCACGCCTTTAATCCCAGCACTTGGGAGGCAGAGGCAGGTGGATTTCTGAGTTCGAGGCCAGCCTGGTCTACGAAGTGAGTTCCAGGACAGCCAGAGAGCTACACAGAGAAACCCTGTCTCAAAAAAAAAAATAGCTATATTGGAAATAAAATTTGGAGCACATTAGTTTCTAAAGAATAGAACAGCAAGCACTGACATTGCTTGTATCAGTGTTCTAGAGATGGCATAAAAAGTATGTGTGGATATGTACAGGTTATATGAAAATATAAATGGTTTGGATATATGAGGAGCTTGCTATTTTAGTATATAAAAGGGATAATGTGTGTGTGTGTGTGTGTGTGTGTTTGAACTACAAGTATATATACTTATTTCCAATTACCTAATTTATTTTTGAATATTATACAGGGTTATATAAGGTCTCTTCATACAAACGTACAGCATTTCATGAGATAACTCACCCATATCCCACTCTCCACTGACTTCTTCCCCTGTCTCTTAGGTAATCCCCTCTCTCCCCAGACAGTTTTGTTTCTACTTTAATGTCATCAGTGTATATATTAGATACTTAAAAATATATAGGGCCCACAAACAGATTCATCTCTTAATAGACATTACAAGAAAATAGTATCTAAAATTGCTTGTACAAAAACTATGCCTTGAAACTAAAATCAGACTAATCCATCATGGCAATTCCTTAATGGTACAAAATAGTATGACTATTGTAGAATAAGTCATGAGGACAATTGATATTGAACTTATTCATTGGAAACTTGTTCTCCCTCTCTACCTCATTCATTTATTCATTTGTCAGATAGTCACAGAACACTTGCTCCGATTTAGTATCATGTTTTTTCTCACTACACACAGTTCATTTGAAAATGAATTTGAGAACATGAACACACACACACACACACACACACACACACACACATTTCTTCTAGGAGGACAAATCCCATTATCTCATTTGAAAATGAATTGAAAAGTCGGCCACTTTTTTAATATTTCACATATTCTCTTTGTTTAGCACTGTGCTAGGCTAAAATATTTGGGAAACAAAGAAGTATCCACAGCAGACCGTGCTTTAGCAAATCTTATGTTTTTGCTGAAGAGCTAATGGGAGCTTATAGAGGAAACCCGGAAGTTGACAATGAGAAGTAGAGAAGACAGTTAAGTGTGGTGATATAGAGATAAGGTGAGCTGCAAATCATGCACATTCTCCATGTTTGCATATGAGATATTATGAGAATATAGTGTGGTTGTTCTAATAATTCACTCTTTTCATATCTAACCAATGTTCTCAAGTAATAGAGTGAAATTTTAAGATTCTAGGTTATGAAGTCACAATGTAGGGCTTTTGTCTTCAACGATGACTAACCATGACATTGAAAAAAAATACTTGGCCTCTTTATGCCTCCATGTGGCCATATGTAAGATAGAGATAATAATAGAATTGATATCAAAAGAGTTTTATGAAACTCATTGAAAAAAGTTGATATGGGATAAATATTTTGACTAATTTTTGGTGCGTAGAAAGTACTTAGGAAGTACATACTTACATTTGTCTTTGCCTTCTCTATCATCATCATCTTAGTAATATTAGAAGGAGATAGAAGGAATATTTTCATTAGTTTATGAATCACTTGCTGCTGGAAACTATGTCATATATTAAAGGGGATGCAAAGAGGTAAAAATAATTTCATATGCCCAAGACAAGACCTTGGCTACATAGACTTAATAGAGTGTATTAATGATACAGACTGGAAAAGTACAGCAGAGGTAGAGGCATTTTATTTAGGGAAAAATTAAAGATGGGTAGATAACAATACTGCTAGAATCAGTGATATAACAAAAATTTTCAGATGAATCCTTGGGTAAATAACTAGATAACTTTTATTAAGTATCTGTCTTTTAAGTGAAAAATAGTTACCTTTACACTAAAAGAATAGATGAATTTACCAATAATAAACTGAAGGCCAAAATTCATGAAGAATGAATATTAAGCAACATTTATATTTTCTGGTCTTAGGAAAGACATCTAAGAATATTGACTTATCTTTACACTAGGAAGTCTATGGCACTAAAAATACTCTGAACAAGACAACGGATTAGAGTATTTCCTTTTAAAACAGAACAAAATGTTGGTAGAAGGAAATGGCTAGATATACTTCACACCAGTGAGGCATCTCCCTCTCCCTCTCCCTCTCTCCATCTACCTCTCCTTCTCTCCCTCCCTCCCTCCCTCTCTCTCCTTCTCCCTCCCTCCTCTCTCTCTCTCTCTCTCTCTCTCTCTCTCTCTCTCTCTCTCTCTCTCTCTCTCTCTCTCTCTCATACATACACACACACACGATTAATACTGATATAATTAGGTTGAAATATAAATGAATGAACAATAATACCAAAGGAAGTGAAGAGATTTAATCATTGTTTTTGATGCAGAGAACCTAAGAGTTTCTAGTTGTATCTATGTCTAGTGAGTTGGCAGAATGATGCGGAAGAGGTGATCACTACCCAGGTGAATGGAAAGGTCACCTCTGAAAAGTTAAAGACAGATTCTTAGTTTCATTCCAGCTTCCCCCTAAATACCAAAAGCCTGTGTCTGATTTTACAATCCTCATCTTCAAAGGGTCATTAGGTCAAATATATTCAGAAGACAGTAACTGGCATAACTAAATGTGCCATGTCTGTATGTATTTCATGCCATTTGTCATGAAAGTGCTGTGGAAAACTCACATAACTGGAATAGATGACTTCTAAACTTTTTTCTAAACCAAAATTTCCACTTAAAAAGTGAGCAAACTCTTAGGAAGTATGATATGCTTGGCCCAGGGAGTGGCACTATATGGATGTGTGACCTTGTTGGAGTAGGCATATCACTGTGGGTATGGGCTTAAGACCCTCATCCTAGCTGCCTGGAAGTCAGTACTCTGCTAGCAGCCTTCAGATGAAGATGTAGAACTCTCAGCTCCTCCTGCACTATGCCTGCCTGATGCCATGCTTCCACCTTGATAATGGACTGAACCTCTGAACCTGTAAACTAGTCCCAATTAAATGTTCTCCTTACAAGAGTTGCCTTGGTCATGGTGTCCGTTCACAGCAGTAAAACACTAACTAAGACAGGAAGCTAAGAGCTATAATGGAGATCTGGTTAAAAAAAAAAAAAGAAAAACCTTGAAGTGACGAATTCAGGATTGTCATAAAGTAAAGATTCTACATATAACTTCTGCCTACATCAGGTTTCATGTAAAACTCAGTCTGGGACATCTTCCCCAGTTCCATTTCCTACTGGCTTGTAGCCCAGAGTCCCTCTCAGCAAGAAGCATGATTCTGAGTAGAGCTACTTATGTTAATGAGCAGAACTGAGAATTAGTAGCTGTTTTACACTTCCTACATTGTTGTTGCCTTCTTACTATCACCAAAGTGGAATCTGCATTAGGGACATCTTGCAGCATTAGAAGGCTTACTGAACTGAGGGAATTTCAAGGATATATAAAAAACCCTGTTAGTTCATTTTCACTGGGCCTCAATATTATCATCTAAAAAAAGGTAGCAGCAAATTAAATGGTCGGAGGTCACATTCAGACTGAAAATGTATTATAATCCTATCAATATTGTAGTGGCTTTTGAAGAGCATTTTATGGTATTTTTCAAGACAGTTAAAAACAGCAACAAATATCAACATTATTTCATATAGTCCACTAAACTGAAGTGTTGCCAAACTACATACTAGACTCAGATAAGGCCAGGAATGCTGGAACAATAGTTAGATTTCTACTTCTGACTATAGACGAGCATGCTGCTTGACTCTGGTGTGAATTTTTATAGGCAGTTTCTCCCAATTACAGGAACCTCTTTTCATTCTCATTCCTATTTGCATATTTTTGCCAAAATGTGTCATTTATTGAATGCTTGGTGTTAAAAATAAGTAAAAGACCTCAACATATATTCTTAATCAATGGAGGATTTCAGGCACAGAGACTTTATTTTCAGATGTGTTTTCTTGAGAAACAGAAGAGACTCAGATCATGAATGTTTTCCTTTCACCATACGAGAACAGTAGCTTTTCAGGGTATATAAGATGTATTAACTGCACATTTTTATCATATATTGCCCCCAAAATGAGTGAACTTTTCTTAGAATCTAAGTCATCTTTGGGGAAAAAATCCATCTCCTCAAACATTTAATAACAAGTGGGTGATTTTTCAACTACTTTAGACCACTTATTCCCAAGGATGATATTAGGGTTCTCATAGATTTCTATTATATTGATTGCATCCTTGGAGATGGAACAAATTTTGTCAGAGAATCCAAGAGAAAGAATGCGAAATTTGTTGAAATGAAAAGGGATATGTTATTGAGTGTAGTATTTTTTTGCCTATTCCTCTCTGTTAAAAAAAGGTATTAACTTTCCACTCATCATTTAATCATTTTCAATTTCTCCATTGCCTCATGCCTTCAACTCTTTAGTAATCAATGTTCATTCATCAAAAGGTAAGGTTCTTTCAAAGACATTTGGTGAGGTAAAACAAGGTTCTGTCATGGTAGGTCTTGTATTATTATATTTAAGTTTGAAAGACTTTTCCTTAGTAGTTGATCCCTTCTGTTTATTGTTTGTTTGTTGTTTTGCTTTGTTTTGTGGGAAGGTGGATTTTTGTTTGTTTGTTTTAGCAGGGAGTTTTTATGTTTTCAAACCTTTACCTAGAGAAAAGTACTTGAGGTACCCATCTAAACCTTTATACTCCCCTACTTTGGCATCCCATCTTTTGTCGAGAGAATAAAAGTTGGCTTTGAAATAGCCTGCAATTTTCTAAAATTTCAGTGAAAAGTAGATTTAAAATTGACCTGCACTGTCTTGAAAGACACATGTTAAAAAGAAAGCAAGTAATAACTACAGTCTAGCACCATACACTGAAGCACACAGAATTTTAAATAAAACACTCTGTCTGATTTGCATTGTTGGAGAAAGAAATACAAAGTCATATCAAGCCACTGACTTGGAAATAATCAAAAATGTTATTATGATTCACTGCGAATTACAAACTGTCCTGGAAGAAGCCAACTAAAATAAAAAGAGGGAACGATGTGGCAATTTTAGGGGTTTCTATTTGTGATTAATTCTGCTTATATCAGTTGCCATAGAGTCTCTGGTCGTCCTTTGGAGTATATGATACAAGACTCGACAGTACAAAATTCTCATGCTTACCTGTGAGCATACATTGTTGGACTTATATACCTAATGACCTGCTACAGAGGATAGTATTTTATATATAAGTGAAATATGGGTTTGTAACATTAGTTTTAAAAAAGGGAAAGTTATGTTCTGTGTATATTGTTACTTTTTACAGAATAAAAGAATTCAACATTAAAAAAAAACATTTAATCATCTCAGTGACTCCCTCTTCGGTTGATATAGAAAAAGTTTAGAAAGCTAATTAGGAAATAGTAAGGAACAAAACCAGCAGGAGATATTTATTGTAGAATATTAAATACTGAGAAGAAAGGTATAGAACAGAAGTTTAACAAATCCAGTTACGAATTTAACAAATAAGAAGTCATCAAGTTTCTGCAAGGAATCAGGTATCATCTCAGAAAACTGATGAATAGATCTGATGAACAAAAAAAAAAATGAAAATGTATAAGTAAGTTAAATGTAAGTATAACATTTGGGGTATAGTGGTAAGCATGTCTAATAAAACGTTTTTGTCAATATTACAAAATAATATGAGTATCTGTAAAAAGAATGTATTTTGAGAAGGCAAACTTTTGAGTCCATTCTAAACGAGGATTTCTTGTCAGTCTTTCACACAAAGCTCATCAAATAGATGTATCTCCTTTTCAGTGTTTTTCTTCACCATAAACATTTAATTTTAGCTCACTATTTTGCATAGTATATGATTTCCCTTCACTTGTTTGGTTGATCCCTTCTGGATACCATCATGGAGTCAGCCTATTTTCTGAACAAAAATCTCATATCCCAAACTGAACAAACTACTTCTTCCCCAAAGCAGCCAGATCTCTCTCCATTACTAATTAGGATTTTATGTACAGTAAAATGTTAATTAAATGAAGCTCAACTAATGAAACATTTAATTTCATGTTATATACTCAAACTTTTATGAGAAAAAGAAGCCTTGTGACTAAGCAGATATCTTGGATTTACTAAAAGAGAAACAATTTCATCTCCCAAGAAATGATGTGCTATTATAAAGAATCATCCCACTATCCAACTTTGTCTGCACAACTGTAACTGGTTTCAGAATAAAGAACATGAGACACTGAGATATATTACAAATACTAAAGTAAAACGCAATTATCCTCTCTAAACTGTACTTACCAAGATAATTAAATGGACTACAGTTTTATAATACATTTCAATGACAAAGACTGAAATAAAAGATAAATGTGCTACTTAAATTTAAAGTGCCTTAGCCGGGCAGTGGTGGCGCACGCCTTTAATCCCAGCACTTGGGAGGCAGAGGCAGGATTTCTGAGTTCGAGGCCAACCTGGTCTACAAAGTGAGTTCCAGGACAGCCAAGGCTACACAGAGAAACCCTGTCTCGAAAAACCAAAAAAAAAAAAAAAAAAAAAAAAAATTTAAAGTGCCTTAATTAGCATTTGCCTCTCTACATATTATAGTTAATTAAGAATTATCCATGTTACAAATGTATGTTTATCACTGTTATGTGTGAAGAAAAAAAGAATAGTTTATCTTTATCTCTATAAGTAGCACTGGTAAGGTATCTAGGTTTTTATAAAAAATGAGTAAATTAATACAAAAATAGTTAATACTACTAACCTGCAGCAGCAGACTAGACTTTTCATGTTCAAAGAGTTGTTAGCTCTGTATTTATATATTGCTTTTGAGCAATATAAGTGAGATACAAAATTAGAGTTGATGTATGTATTATATGAATATGTCTTTATTAAACCATAAGAACTAGATTTGATCTCAAAGCTCATCAAGAATATTATTTTTAGATAAACATACAATGAAAATATTGGACTTTCCATGAATTCTGTAGTTTTTGTACAATGAACTGGCTATACAATTTACAAGTTAGAAACAAACATGTTTCTGCTGGAACCAAAAGGTGTTCAGGAATGGTTTTCCCTTTTCACACTATAATTCTCAGAAACAAAGAAGGATGCTTTTCTTCTATTTTATTGGGATTGTACCTTGTGTATTTATTTTATATCATTACTACTCTAAAATCAATCTGATGATGTTTTAAGAGACAATAAAACCAGAACTATAAAGCATAGATTTATCTATCGGTGACAGCATTGCAAGAAGAGACATTTACAGTAATTTGTCAGTAATTTATAAGAGTACTAGTTGGGGGCCAAGACATCAGGATTTTCTTTGTGTTATCAAATGAAAAACTTCTCAATTTTAAAGGAAGTATAATTCTTCGTAAGTTAATTGCTCACTCAGGGACTATCATCAGGCATGGTTTGAAGGATGTAATGAACAGGAACTATTCAGAAGTTTGGGGAAGAAATTGTAAGGCAATATTGCTGAAACTTTCAGGTCTAATAGCACTTGTCACAACTCCCACATTTTATATCTCATTTGGTATTTAAATTCCTTTAATGCTATGTCATGTGCACATAACAGTAACGTCATATAAATAAACTTTTATTGGTTAAGGCTGTGGGGATAGGCATTTGCCTTATTACATTGAGAAATTACAGGCTGAGGCAGGCAGGTGGATCACTGAGAGTTTAAGGGATGCCTTGGTCTAAATAATGAGTTCATGCCTCAAAATATCTGAAAGAAACAAGACCAGCATTAAAATCAACTTCAAAATATTAGTCTGAAATAATAAGGCATAACATTGACCTTAGACTCCCTTCCAAACACAATCAAACTCATGGTAAGAACATAACAGTGAGGATTCATAGGCCATTAGTCTAAAAAGAAGCTTCAAATATTTTAAGTTAAACTTTGTGTATCACATTGAGGAACAAGAGTAACTTTTACCAGAAAGAAATTTAGCAATTTATGAAAACATTAAGAATAACAATAAAGAAAAATATATTCTCCGTACCCCCATCTCCATTTTAGTTTGTTGGCTGGAGTACCGGTGGTGTTTGGAGAAATAAGATAGATTGAGGAAGAAGAGATTAAAGGCATTCTAAAGTTTAATGAATAATCAACTAAAAATATCACATACTTACTTTGCTGAAATGGCCAATCATTAAATGTACCTGTAAAAATAAAAAAGCAATTTCAATTTCCTTGATCTTTTATGTTTACATTATCAAAAATGATAGAGCAACTTTAAAATTTTATAACAGAAAGGTCAGCTGAGCAAAAATGGGCTTTCAGAAATTTCACCATGAATATTTCTTCACTTTTATAATAAAGGTGATTAAAACTTAAATTAGGAGTAATATGTGATATTTTTCACTTCTGTATCTTACCTATCAATACTGATTTTTCCCATGGCATTGTAGGTATGTGGGTAAGAAAATCATCATTCTCAAAATAAATCATAGCATGCTAGTGGGCAGGAAGCATTGTCTGCCAAGGTTCCTGTCCAGTTTATCACTTCAAGGTCTACCTAGTGCATTTTTACTTCATTAATCAATGTTCAAACACTTAACAAGTTTATTCCCAGTCAGGGTAAATCACTCCCACACCCTATTATTGCAGGGCTGAGTTGGAGCAGATTATTGCCATAAGAGATTACTGAGATGCTTGACAAATGAGCCTATAATGTTTCATTCTTTTCCTGTCAGGTAAAATTTAGTGGAATTAGGATTGACATCAAAGGCATTTCTGAAAAGGTCATGATCTTATCACATCACTTAGATCAAGCCCTGTAAGGATTTGTTTCAAGATGGGTAGGAAATCTTTACAACTCTAGACAACTTGGATAAGACATTCGGAGGTCCTCCCTACCCCAGTACATCATCGAATCTGTTGGAGAGTTAAAGGGCATAGTGTTGACAGAACTGCTTACTTAAATAACTCACAAGATTTGAAGGTTAGTGTTTATATGATACTGGATAACCAATTACTTTACACAAATGGTTTCACAACACTTTCTTTACCCTAAGCACTCCCAGTATGGTTGCTTTGCTAAGTCCTATCTAAAATGAAAACCTATTCTTGCTTAGTCACCTGCCACATCACAGCAAATAAAAGTACATGTACTGGCTAGTTTTGTATGTCAACTTGACACAGGCTGGAGTTATCACAGAGAAAGGAGTTTCAGTTGGGGAAGTGCCTCCATGAGATCCAGCTGTGGGACATTTTCTCAATTACTGATCAAGGGGGGAGGGCCCCTTGTGGGTGGTACCACCTCTGAGCTGGTATTCTTGGGTTCTGTAAGAGAGCAGGCTGAGCAAGTCAGAGGAAGCAAGCGAGTAAGGAACATCCCTCCATGGCCTCTGTATCAGCTCCTACTTCCTGGCCTGCTTGAGTTCCAGTCCTGACTTCCTTTGGTGATGAACAGCAGTGTGGAAATGTAAGCTCAATAAACCCTTTCCTTCCCAACTTGCTTCTTGTTCATGATGTTTGTGCAAGAATAGAAACCCTGAATAAGACACCACATCAATATTCTATTACCTAAGTAAGCTCTTCCCAAATTTGCATCTTTGATGGGTAGTGTTTTCCATTTGAAAGAATTTGAAATTATTTACAAGATAAGTCTCCAGATACACTTGTGGGTGATTATTTAACCTCCTGTCATGATTGTTTTATTACTTTTATTTTTTTACATCCAGTTGTTACCCACTCCCGGTCATGATTTTAAAGAATTATGCTATGTTTATTGTGGTGGAAAGATCATTCTAAGATTGTGCAGCAACATTCCTAAGTCAGGATCCTGGATTACCTAAAAAGAGAATGTGAGCTAAGTACAAGCATCCATCACTGTCTGCTCCCTGATTGTGAATACTATTTAACCAGATGTTTCAAATTCCTGCTTTCTTGACTTCTTGCCATGATGCATTAAAACCTTGAAATGTGAGCCATAGTAAATTATTTTAAAGTTTCTTTTGTGATAATATATTATCAAAGAGGAAAAGAAATCAAGTTTCATAATGACTTATTGCAGCACTAGACAGCTACAGCTAGATTAGCATAATTCCTAGCACCAGTGTGGGGTAGCCCACTACTCTATCATTGATGCATGCTACTTGTCATGCACATTCCAACAGTCCTTTAATAGTGCCAGTTCTGAAGTCAACGGATTCTAATATTCACATTCTAATAATGGGGTATTCTTAATATTCACATTCCAATAGTACAGATATTTTACACTATTAAATTCTATAAGAAAACAAATTGTCCAACTTATTTCATTCTCCACTTCAGTATTAATATTATTTCCTTATTCTTCCTTCTTCCTTTTTCATATTTCCTTACCATGTAGGAAAAACAAAGTTCATCATTTCCTACTAAAGGCCCAGTGAGTTGAGAAGACATTTGCTGATTGCTTTAAAGATAGTCAAACATACCATTGATAGTATAGTACTGTAAGATTACCAACATACAGCACTTGGCACTTTTAATTCCATCATGGTTCATTTACTTACCACTTTGAAAAGACCTAGAATCACTTAAGAATGGGGTATCAATGAAATATTGTCTAGATTAGATTTACTGTGAGCTTGTCTTGTAGAGCATTTTCTTATTGGGTTAATCGATACATGAAGAGCCATTCTGTATATGGATAGCCTCATTTCATAGGATAAAACTACACTGGAATAGAACAAGTGAGTTGAACACCAGCAATAATAACAGCTGCTTTAAGTCCCTGAAGCCTTGATTTTGTCACTACGATAGAATATAACCTGGAACTGTGAGATATAGCAAGTTCTTTGTTTCTTAAGTTGTTTATGTCAGAGTATTTTTCACAACAGAGAAACAAACTAAGAAAAAAATCACGTACTTTTCTTTATTTTTGAGATTTTATCTAAAGTTCAAAAATTCTTTCTTCCTTTTCCTCTCTCTAAACATTTCCATACACCCCTTCCTTCTCTCCTTCAAACTGATGCCCTCCTTTTTATTAATGGTTATTGTATTCATATATATATTTGTATATACATATATTTCTATATGTAACCTGTTAATTCAATTTATTGTCACCTGTATGTATGTTTTCAGGCTGGATCATTTGGAATTGGACAACCAATTGCTGAGCTCATGACTTATAACTGACACAATATACAGTTCACTCATTTGAAATCTATAATTTAATTATGTTTTACATGATTTGTTGAATTGGTGATGATCACCACAAATCAATTTTGGAACCTTTATGCCATTCCCAAAATATCTGTTGTGCTCATTTGCTTAACTTCTTATCCCTGCCCTCACTGCAGGCAATCATCCATCTGTTTCTGCATTTATAGTAATTTTTCTAGAACACTTCACATGAACAGGATCATATAATGTCTTTTGCATCCAGAGTTTTTCATTTAGCATAATGTTTTGAAGAATTATTATTTGCTTGGGGGAAAAACAACTTCAGAACATTTGAATATGTGTTAAAGTACTCTTCTATACATTATACACTATTTTTGGGAAATGCAAGAATTTGGGTTATAGGAAATGGATCTATAAAAGTGTCTGGAGATTACATACATGCCTTTGGAGCTTATATCCTGTTTTTGTCTGACCTTCCTGTTTCCTGTCGACCATGTTTTATGCAGCTCCAAAACACACCTCTAACATGATGTACTATAACACCAAATCCCCAGAAAAAAAGAAACTATGAACCAAAATAAATCTTCTTTTTCCATTAAGTTTTTATGTTAGATGTTAGTCATAGCAAAAAACCACACTGATATTTTAGGTATTAGGAATATTATTGTTATAAAAATTTGGACATATTTTGTTACAAACATGTTTTATGCCTTTTATGTATATACCTAGAAATATTTGATTAGATTATTTTTTCACATAATACATTTTTGATGAACATTCTTTCATATCAAAAACAGCACACAACAGAAATGTCAATGTTTAAAATCAAACCAAATCTTCTTGACTCCATTGTTTACAACATTTTCACATCCCTGTGCTGTCACTAATCCTTAAAATCCTATTTCTGTAAAATCACTCTAGGATTCTAAATTGATTTTTCTTAAAAGTTGTCATTTTCCATAAGACCATTAAGTTCCTTGTCTATATCTTATTCTTTAAAAATAAATATCTGCAAAAGGTATAGCTCCAAACTGGAGCATGTGTGAGTATGATATACAGCCATACATAACCAGGTTTAGCACACATGTAATCTCAAAACTTGGGAGGTAGTGCCACATTAAGAAGTTCATGGTTGTCCTCTGCTATATATGAATTTAAAGTCATCCCAGAATATATAAAACATTGTATTTATGTATGCATCCTTGTCCTACAATTAGGTTGTAAGCATTTGAAAATTAATACATATTAGTATATATGTTTTATATATATATAAGTTCATAAATATACTGAAGAAAAGGAGTGTAATTGTTTTTTAAATAGTTATTTATTATAACTTTTCTAAATCCATAGTGTTTTTGTGTTTAGTCTTTTCTTTTAATGTCAACAAAGTACTAGAAACTGAAGATCAATCAATATACAGTCAGATCACGTCATAACAACTTGTACTTGTTTAAAATTTATTTGTTTATTTATTTATTTACACTCCAGATTTTATTCCCCTCCCCGTCCACCCTCCCATCCTCCTCCCCAACCCCTGTCTCCATGTGGATTTCCCCCCAACCCTACCCCATGTGACCTCTAAACTCCCTGGGGCCCTCAGTCTCTTGAGAGTTAGGTGCATCATCTTTCAATGAACCCAGACCTGGCAGGCCTCTACTGTATGTGTTGGGGGCCTCATATCAGCTGGTGTATGCTGCCTGTTTGGTGGTCCAGTGCCTGAGAGATCTCAGGGGTCCAGATTATTCGAGAGGCTGGCCCTCCTATGGGGTCGCCCTTCTCCTCAGCCTCTTTCAGCCTTCCCCAGTTCAACAACAGGGGTCAGCTACTTCTGTCCATTGGCTGAGTGAAATTATCTGCATCCACCTCTTTGAGCTGCTTGTTGGGTCTTCTGGAGTACAGTCGTGCTAGATTCCTTTCTGTGAGTGCTCCATAGCCTCAGTAATAGTGTAAGGGCCTGGGATCTCCCCTTGAGCTGGATCCCATTCTGGGCCTAACCCAGGACATTCCTTTCCCCTAGCTCCTCGCCATTTTCATCCCTGTAATTCTTTCATACAGGAACAATTATTTGTCAGAGTTGTGACTGTAGGATGCCCCCCCTCACACATTTGATGCTCTGTCTTCCTGGTGGAGGTGGGCTCTTCAAATTCCCTCTCCCTACTGTCAGGCATTTCATCTAAAGTCCCTCCCTTTGAGTCCTGAGAGTCTCTCACCTCCCAGGTATCTGGTGCATTCTGGAGGGTCCCCCCAACCTCCTATCTCCCGTGATGCCTGTTTCCCTTCTTTCTGCTGACCCTTAGGGTTTCAGTCCTTTTCCCTCATCCAGTACCAGATCAGGTTCCACTCTCTTCCCCACTCCCATCCTCCCCCCACCCACTTTCCCTCCCAGATCCTTCCCTCCCTCCCCACTTGTGATTGCTTTCTTCTCCCTCCCAAGTGTCCTCACTTGGGCACTTCAGCTTGTTGAACTTTTTGAGTTCTGTGGACTGTATCTTGGGTATTCTGTACATTTTTTTGGCTAATATCCACTTATTAGTGAATACATACTATGCATGTACATTTGGGTTTGAGTTACCTCACTCAGGATGGTATTTTCTAGATCCATCCATTTGCCTGCAAAATTCAGGATGTCTTCATTCTTAATAGCTGAGTAGTATTATTCCATGTAAATGAATCACATTTTCTGTATCCGTTCTTCAGTTGTGGGACATCTGGGTTGTTTCCAGCTTCTGACTATTATAAATAAAGTCGCAATGAACATAGTGGAACATGTGCCCCTATGGCATGGTGGGGCATCTTTTGGGTATATTCCCTAGAGTGCTATAGCTGGGTCTTCAGGTAGATCTATTTTCAATTTTCTAAGTAACCTCCAGATTGATTTCCAGAGTAGTTGTACCAGTTTTCAACCCCACCAGCAATGGACAAGTGTTCCTCTTTCCCCACATCCTCTCCAATATGTGTTGTCACCCGAGGTTTTGATCTTAGCCATTCTGATTGGTGTAAGGTGGAACCACAGGGTCATTTGAATTGCATTTCTCTGAATACTGAGGACTTTGAACATTTCTTTAGGTGCTTCTCAGCCATTCAAGATTCAGTCATTTTGTGTAGATGGCAGTAATATGCCTAGTTAAGTCTTTCACCACTTTCTGGCTACATTTTATTAACCTAATATAAGTGTACAATACTTTATGGTCTTTGTCGTACTCATCATACTTGAATAAATCATGTATATTCTCTATATTTAGAAATTTCCCTCATAGGACAACCTGCTGCCCTTATTTCCCTGCTTTGGATATACTCTATATCTGTTCCTTTATGTCATTAAGTGTACACTTTCATTTTCTGCAAAGCATTTCCGTCTTTACAGAAAAACATCATATAAATTCGACTGGTGGGCATTAATATCATCATATTTCAAAAGCAAATGAGGATTATCTCCATTAAATTGATAGAAAATAATGAGCATGAAATTTGATAAGCAGAATATAATTGAAAAATGGGAGATTCCCCATGATTTTCAACCAGAAATCTATTTAAACCATTATTTTATTTTTAAATATTATATTATCTTATATAAAGTCTTGAAATTACCTAATGTTCATTTCGTTTAGATAACATTTTTTTTATTATTTATTTTATTTTATTTTTTAATTTACATTCCAAATCACTTCCCCTTTCCCATTTCCTCCCTCCCCGAAAGTCCCATAAGCCCCCTTCCCTCCCTCTTTTCTCCATTCAACCCCCTCTCGTTACTCTGTCCTGGTGTTCCCCTACATCCAGTCTTTCCAGGACCAGGGGTCTCTCCTACCATCTTTTTAGAAATCTATTGATATGCGGATTGTGTCTAGGGTATTCCGAGATTCTGGGTCAATATCCCCTTATCAGTGACTGCATACCATGTGTGTTCTTTTGTGATTGGGTTACCTCACTAAGGATGATATTTTCAAGATCTGACCATTTGCCTAGGAATTTCGTGAATTCATTGTTTTTAATTGCAGAGTAGTATTCCATTGTGTAGATATACCACATCTTCTGAATCCATTCCTCCGTTGAGGGACATCTGGGTTCTTTCCAGCTTCTGGCTATTATAAATAAGGCTGCTATGAACATAGTGGAGCATGTGTCCTTATTGCATGCAGGTAAAGTCTCTGGGTATATGCCCAGGAGTGGTATAGCCGGATCCTCCGGGAGTGTCATGCCCAGTTTTCTGAGGAACCGCCAGACTGCTTTCCAGAGTGGTTGTACCAGCTTGCAATTCCACCAGCAGTGGAGGAGTGTTCCTCTTTCTCCACATCCTCGCCAACAACTGCTGTCTCCTGTGTTTTTGATCTTAGCCATCCTGACTGGTGTGAGATGGAATCTCAGGGTTGTTTTGATTTGCATTTCCCTAATGACTAAGGATGATGAACATCTCTTTAGGTGCTTCTCAGCCATTAGATATTCTTCAGGTGAGAACTCTTTGTGTAGCTCTGTACCCCATTTTTTAATAGGGTTACTTGCCTCTCTGGAGTTTAACTTCTTGAGTTCTTTGTATATATTGGATATAATAGATCCTGTTACCATGGAACCATAACTGAGTATTTTAGCTTCAAGCATTGATTTTTCAGCAATTAAGCCCTTAGCTCTAATGTTTCATTAACAGATTTTTATATGAATGTAATTATTTGTATGAGAATGTTGAAAACATTTCCTAGTTGCAAATGACACTTGAATTGGAAGAACAGCAAAGGCTGAAGGAAATGCAATTAAAACCTTAAAGACAGAATATGATGCAGGTAACTGAATCAATATTAGACAAAATGTTTTCGCATCAGCAAGAAAACTTGAGACTAAGAAAGTATGTTCTCAAATCATCCAACTTGATATTGTCTCTGCTTCTATGATTAACAATCCACCTAATAAATGATCCATAGTAACAGAAAAATTTATTAATGAGTAGGGATGGGGTAAATCCCTTGAAGTTATTTTCCCTGGGCAAATGGAACAAGGATATTATTAGTGGTTTAATAATCTGCCAATTCTGTGACCATAGATCACCTGTTGTAATACTGTTTGTGTCTAGGAGTCTCATTATAGTACATCTGGACTTGAATCAGCAGTATTGATCATTTTCTTTGTGTTCTGGACAACTGCTTCAGAGTAGTACTTACTAATTAAAATGTGATAGCTAGCCTAAGTGTAGAAACAGATGGAGAAAGACAATGTTTTCATATTTGGATTACTCTCACTGATGGAATGCCATAAATGTATTATCATAACTCATACCAATGAAGAAAATGAGGGGAGAATCTGGAGCATGATGACAGAGGATGCATATGGAGTTATGTTGGCAGTGACTAGGGCATTTGAAGCAGATGATCAACTCTTGTGATTCTGGAGGGAGAAGAAGCAGTATGACAAGGAAATGCCAGAAGAGAAAGTCTTTTACAAAGAAGTTTAAGATGTACACTTAGCATCCATCTGTCTAAACAAGGTTTTCGAATTCCAAGTGCTTACATAGCTAGGAAGAAGCAGAACTGTAGTGTGAACCTAATTTAGTTGTTTTAAGTAAGAATTTTGCTTGAATATTTATAAACTAAATAAAATCAAGGCAATGTTTTTATCAGTCGTCAGGTTGAATCCTATAATAATGCCCTGAAATATATTACTAAGTCTCTGTGAATTTCAGTTGCTTAATTCATAATTATTGGATAAAATTCTGAGAATTGTACAGTGTTTAACATTTTAAAATAGAAACTTAATAAGTAGGGGTTATTATAATTAGAATTAATTATTCCTTAAGAAAATATATGCTTTCATCCACCATACCTCATTATTGACTGCTTATTTGTAGGACTTTATCTTATTTGTAGCTTTCATTTTTCAAATTCATAACGTACCTCTTGGTAGTTGAAGCTGTACATGACATCTTCTGTAATGATGGCAAATATTACAGAAATAGTAGATGATTGAAAAGCACAGAAAATAGATTTTTTTGTCCAATGTATTAAAATGTATTAGTATTGTTCCTAAGGATATAAATCATGAGCATTGACATGAAATAGTTTAGCAGATATTGGTAACAAGTTAGCCAATACGTTCTAAATGCTTAGTAAGTGTTTGTATCTATGATTGTAATAATTTGGGCTGGTTTATGTGTTGACATATTTATTACCCACAACATAAGGAGAGTTTATTTTTCCCATTTTGCTGATGAATAAACTAACACCATGATCGTAAAAGGATTGTTCAGTGTTACACAATTAATAAGTGTCAGCATCACGATTGAAATCTGTCTCTAAAATCCACACTATGAATACACATTACTAGACTGCTTCTCCTATGAATCAATCATTCATTGATCGATCGATCAATCAATCAGTCAATCAATCAATCAAATATAGACAAAAATGCTTAGCATGCTGTAGATGGAATATTATATGAGCTTATCAAGAAAAAGCGTCAAAAAAAAAAAAAAAGAGGGGCTGGAGAGATGGCTCAGTGGTTAAGAGCACTGACTGCTCTTCCGAAAGTCCTGAGTTCAAATTCCAGCATTCACATGGTGGCTCACAACCCTTAATAATGAGGTCTGACGCCCTCTTCTGGAGTGTATGAAGACAGCTAGAGTGTACTCTCATAAATAAGTAAACCTTATATAATAAAAGAAAACATGTCACTAAAATAGATAATAAATTCGTCAAAAATAACAAATTAAATTCTGTGTCTCATTTATAAATTTGGGATCACAGTGAAAAAGCAAAAGAGGAATAGATGAATTTATTACCATTCCCAGCAGCATCTGAATACACTGTTTACATTTGTATTTATCAACATCTTGAGAAAGAACAGTTTCTTCAATGTAATATGCTAGTCATATTAAAGCAATATATTTGAAGGCCACCTTTTTATCTCAGGACTCATAATGAAAATCTATCTCTATTATAAGTATCTTTGGTAAACAATACATAATTTATATTGAATTATTTTTTAGCTTGCTCAAATTTCATTTCTAATGTTTAGTTATATTGTGCTACCCACATTTCTCAGATAAACTTTTTTGTTGTGGTAATAATTTCTTGACTCCATTATTTCTCCTTTGTACTATCCATTCAAATACACTGCAATAAAATCCCATTATGTCATTTTCGTGGAATGCAGAAAAGAAAATAACATAAAGAGGAAATGATAAAAATAGGATGTATTGCTCATTGGAGACTTTCCCCTCAAGCTCTCTTTGTAGTAGACAGCTGTGCATTCACATCTGTTTCAGGACAACATTGAAAGAATCATGTGCTTGTTATATTACTGCTTTTAAAATACACCTACCTATTGTCAAATATTATTTTTAAACAGGATGCAATTTGTGACAACTGCCTGTGGTTGAAATGAAAAGCAAAGGTCATTATCACTGTCCCATCTCACATATTCAAAACTCAGATAACTGAATGTTTCTTATGTTTTCCAGATTGGCTCTCTAGCTTCACACTAGTCCAATTTGAAGCCATGGAAAGGAGCATGTCCAAACGCAGAATCTAAAATCCTACCCAAGACCTAGAGAATCAGTATCTGTATGATAACAAGATCCCCTGTGATTTCTTTGCTCATTAAAGTTGGGAAAGCATTGCTTTAGTAATGACAGAATGACCAGCCAAAGAAATTCTTTTATTTTTCTTTGGTAGGTGATAGGGATATACAAAAAAAGACTTTCACCACAAGATCATGAACAAGAAACTGGTGAAATTAACAACATATACAAAACTATGAAGCAATATATAGTTACAAAGGATAGGATGACTATTACTCATTTGGTGCCATGCATCTAAGGTTTTGTGATCTACACTAGTTATTTTCTTACACCCATGCTTATTTCTTCTATTTGGTTGGCTGAATTTGAACATACTGACTTGTTTATTAGTCACTAGGTTTGTAGTATTCTTTTATTTACAGAACCCAACATTCTAAGCTATTTTTCTTTGATACACTTTTGTTTTGATTCGCTTATCAGCAAGTAATTCAAAGGCGAGAGCTTTATTGATATGATTCTCCACTGTGTCTGGGAACTTTTGAAAATTCCAAGCATACCATAAACACTCAAAGTATTTTTTGAAAGAAAAACAATCTTGGTGGTAGAACTTTAAAGACATATTTGGATTTGGGGGTCTCTTCTGCATTTATGCTCATTATCTGGATTATCTCATCTTTTAAAATATATTCATAATTTCTTTACAAAAATATAATATACTTTTACCAAATTCTCTCCTGATCTCCTTTATTCACTTCACTCTCACATCAAACTCCTCCTCCTCCTTCTTCTTCTTAATAACTCACATAGTAAGTATATTTTCAAACTATAAATTTAGTTCTGACAGTGTCTTTAATGTCATGTCCATGGATCCGTAGCTACTTTAAATTCCACTTTTATCTAGCATAGAAATCTGAAACTGAATGTGTCAAAAATTTGTTTCTTCATTCTCTCCCTAGGTGTCTCAACTCTTATAATGTACATATGAAAGTGCTATCATTATTTGCTCAAGTACTGAAACCCAAATCTTTAGTTCATTTTCTCATTCTGCTGTATCACATACTCCCAATCTAGAAAGTTTTGTGGAGTCTATTTTCTACATAAATTTTGTATCTCCTCACTCATCCTCATATCCACAACTATGTCCCACTTCCACAAGACCATCAGATATATGGACTTTGGCAAGAATCCTTTAACTGATTTTATTTCATACTAAATATCTCACACTGACCTATGATTACTCCCCTCCTTCCTGGAGAGGACTGGCTCTTGTGTCTCTCATTTTGCTAACACACATTCTTACAAGCTCACTATCTGTTCTGATACTCCATGTTTAGTATCACCCCAGGGAATGTTCATTTATTAATCAATCATAAATGTTCTCCATTCGGATTATATCACGCTGGTTCCTGAATTTTATATTTCTATTAACAGAGAAAAATCACTTCAAAATCATAGCTAATATATTGCCTCAACAATATATTATGTTACATACACACACACACACAGACATATATATATATATTATATCTTCCTTTTCTTGGTTCAGTATATATATATATATATATATATATATATATATATATACACACACACACACACACACACACACACACACATATATATATATATATATATAGAGAGAGAGAGAGAGAGAGAGAGAGAGAGACAGAGAGAGAGAGAGAGAGAGACTACTAATGTGATTCATCCTTGTTCTAGGAAAAATAATAACATTAGCCAGATCATATGTCCTTATTTAAGTCTCAGAAAACAGGTCATTATAGCCATGGTTCTATTGCTCTGCTAGCCTAGATTCTGGTCCTACACAGACTTCAGAAATAGCTCTCTGGGGTAATCTTTTGTTTCTCATCTCATCACTAATTTTCTTTATTATAAGGGTAGAGGTGAAGAGGGAAAATTATCAAGCCTATCAGTGAATCCACAGATTCCCTCTCTTACAATGTTCACAGTTACTTTAGCTGGATATGAAGCCAAAGTTTCAAACAATGTAGAAGACTGTGTCTTCTCTCTTTGTCTGACCCACTTTTCCCTTTGTCCATATTCATATTCTTTCTTCAGAAACACATGCACTCAATTGCTTACACTCAGGCTACTAGGTTCTTTAACTTCTTATGCTATAGCTGTCAACTTGTCAATTCGAAAATTCTTTATTGAGCTGTGCTAGATACTAGTGCATAAAATGTGGTTCTTATGTGTGACTTGCTCAGTGTCTCCTGAGAACTAATTCATTTCTAGATATCTTATGTGCTTAGATTGCAAGCTCAGCTGATATCCTATATTCTGTCTGTCCCTCTGGTGGCATTAAGTTTAAAGTACCTTTTTATTGAAAGCAACAGTATTTCTTTAGAAATTCTTTGTTGTCCCAAGTTTCCCATACATAATAGTAATAATAATAATATTAGCTATGATTTCCAGCCAACTATACACTAAGCATTGAACTAAGTATTTTATACATGGTTTGCCTCTTTATAACAACCAAGTCTCAGAGTGGTAAAGTTGTTTGGTTAAAACTACACAATTATCTGGTAGCAGAAATAAAGTGTGTTTGACCCCAAGTTGTATAGTCATCGTATTACCTAATGATAGATTCTCTATCTTAACTTGAAATGGAAATCATTTCAAGTTAATGGCTGAGGATGGTTTCACTGACCTACATATAAACTCAACAGGACAGTGGAGAAGTAATTAGAAACATAGGCAAGCAATCAGGAGCAAATTGTGACATGTTTCAAAGGGAGAGAATTTCTGAAAGGTGAATCAATCTTTCCATATACCTACATGTGAGCAGAAGCTGAATGCTTTGTTGGATGCCATTTCTTAGTTCTTTGCACTGTTATGTTCTCTAACTGCTTGGCAACTGTGATTTCATACCTGTTTTCAAAAGCACTATTTATTTCCTACGCTAAAATTCCCAACATGAAACAAGGAGTAGTGACTGTGCAGTTTTGGAAGTTCTGTGAACTTTCATTGATTAATATATTATTTTTTATTTGAATAGATTGATTAATGAAATCTTTTGAATATAGAGTTCTACTCAAATAACTGGAATCAAATATGCAATATGATTGTCAATAAGCACACATCATTGTGTTATAATACATGTACCACAATGTTGTCAGAGATTCTATATGGCCAGCACTTAAATTTTAACACTCATCATCACTTTATGTAGTAAAGTGTTTACACAAAATCTGATTATTTCTTTAATTTGTAAACATTAATGATGTTTGTGTATCTTTATACATATTGTTATTTATTCTTCAGCAATATTATGTTAATTTCTGCTCCTTCAGAAGCCTAACTGTGATAGGGACTGACTTGTGACATCTTCTAATATCTATGAATATGATTGGCCCAACATTAAATGGATTTTAATTTGTATTTGTCAAATGTTCACTTTCCTTGTGTGTTGCTTTCCAATATCCTATTCAGATCTTTGTCTTTTTCCTTCAGGGAAATTCATTTTTACTGATACATACAGATGTTTATGCATAAAAATTACTAGGTCTTTTAAACTCATGAATTTTCTGAGTTTATTACTTTCCTTTTCAGTCTGCATTGATCCTTTCTTATTAGGTAAAAATTTTTGTTACAGATTACTACCCAGCATCATTCCTTTCTGTGGTTTCTTCGATATGCTTATACTTAGATGGTACTTTCTTAGCTTGAATTAAATTTAAATGTTTGGCTCATCTTAATTTAAATATTTTAACTGTCATTTCTTAATTAAGTCAAAATTTTATTTAGCTGCATAGGAGATTAGTACTCTCAATTGGATTCAATGGCATATTCCAACATAACAGACCAGTTTTTCACACATTATTAATTCGGTTGTCCATCATACTTCATTCATCCAAAAAATAATTTTCATGGGGATTTGTTTAATTTTACCTCTCCATTCTTACACACTTTTCCAATTATTAAAAATTTAAAAACACTATTGGTGTTTCTGAAATATATTTTATATGGATAATCTGTTTGTTCTTCCAAAAATCATTATAACTGTTAAAGGAGAAATTTTCTTGATTTTACACAAAATGTATAAATTAATTTGCCTATAAGTTAAATAAACTGGAAAAAGTGGCATATTTAAAATTTCCATACATTCTACAAAGATCGCAGTGTACCTTTCTGTTCCAATTTTGTATTTGTTGGTACTTAAAGTACTTTTCAAGACTATATAAGGAATGCATTTTCTTGTTAAAATTTCTCTTACTAATATGTTAAATATTTTCTCTAATTTATATTTTCTAGCTGGTTATTGCTGACACATCAACACAGAAGTGAAGCATAACCCATAGGGACAATATTAGCAGGCTTTTAATGAAACAACACAAAGAAAAGTCTACTGTCATGGAACATATATGATGGAAGTTGCCTGCCATAGCATGAAAGAGTTATGATATTACAGACTACCTATCAAACGTGGAGAAATTTAAGGCAATGTTCTCATTCAAAAGTCCTCATTCCTCGATGAGAGAGAAACCATTTATCAAGACACAGGAAGAAAGAAAGCAGCTATCATTCAAGTCAAAGCACAGGAACAAAACAATGATTCTGATTAAATTTTCAAAAGGAAATTTGCAGCCTTCAATTGTGTTTGGCAAGTCTAAACCCCAAATGGAATTTCAGAGGAGACATTATATGTCCTTGAAAAGTATATTTATAATGAAAATGCTGACAAGAACTTAGGAGAGAACTTGTAATATCATAAACACTTCTAATGCCACTTATGTGTAAAATAACAAAATGTGGCTATACATGGGCAGAGTATATAAACAGATAAGTGTTTTAATAAAATAGCTGTTAGATATCAAATTCAATACCCCTTATGTCCTTTATTATATGTTGTACAGATCATATAATTTACATTAAACTTTTACTATAAAAATCATATTTATAGCCTAAACAGAAAACAAAATAAGGATAATAAGATGATAAAGTCATACCTCTTCAATAATTATGTTTGTTATCTATGAACAAATATACCAGTTAGTATCTATAGAAGAGGAGTGTTGATTCAGTTCATTAAAATCCATTGAAAACTATAAATTTATGAACAACAGGAATAAATAATTTGAAATTTTGTAACTTAGAAAAGTTTCATTTAGATAACAGTCAGTGTAAAACATTAGAAAATCCTTATTAAGTATGATCTAAAGTTATAGATGAGAGTCTAGTCAAAACATGAGGTTATACTACTTTTCTAAGCCATTAATCAGCTTTTTCTGGCCATTTGTAATCTTCTAGCAGTTTCTATGAAGATCGTGGAGATTAAAATAAAGACATGGAAATACAAAATATGCCTTGAGCATCCTTTGTAAATACTCAAATAAAACCTGAAAGCCCTGCACTGATAGAACTGGGTGAAAGAGTTCCCACTGACAAAATGTATAACAAAAAGAAATACGGTGATGTTGGATGATAAGCCAATGTTTAAAATAATTACTCATTGGTACATATTGATATAAGAGAATGAGGAAGAAATATATGAATACAAAACATACAAATCGTCCATGGATTAGTCCAAATAATGTATGTAAACACAATCCCTTTAAGGAGGTGAGGTAGAATACTCTGCTCTTTATATATAAAATATATATAAGACTTCCTTCTAATGAGTTTTCTATAGAAAAGGAAGAAAGGGACAAACCACTTTGCTGTTAAAAAATAAGGAAAGGTGACCACAGGGTGAGCGGCTCCACGGAGACTGCCCTCCGCCATCTTTGCTCCAGTGACCAGGTAGTTGGGACCGCCAGGCTCAGAGACAGACAGGCATAATATCGCTTCGGTTTCAGGCAGCTTGTGTGTAACCTGCTCCCAGGTGCTGGGCTGATCTGCAGTAACCAGCGCGCCAGTTCCGCGGTGGGACCTTCTGCCTGGTGGAGGGACCCCGCGCAGGGAGGGAGCCTGCCAGCTTCCCTTCCGCGACCTCTGTTCCCGCGGACTGCGCTGGAGAGACCGGTACCCAGGCTCTCCCCCCGATATAACATCACGTGGGACACGGCCTGTTGGGGCTTCCGTCTGTGCCCTAGGGCGGGTTGGCGCTGTGGTCGTCTGGGTGCCAGATCGGCGGGCCATCGTGACCACAGGGAGAGCGGTGTGAGCGGCGCCACGGAGAGTGCCCTCCGCCATCTTTGCTCCAGTGACCAGGTAGTTGGGACCACCAGGCTCAGAGACAGACAGGCATAATATCGCTTCGGTCTCAGGCAGCTTGTGTGAAACCTGCTCCCAGGTGCTGGGCTGATCTGCAGTGACCAGCGCGCCAGATCTGCTGTGGGACTTCTGCCTGGCAGAGGGACGCCCCCTCCCCCCCCAGGAGAGATCACACACCCCTGCACAGGGCAGGAGCCTGCCAGCCTCCCTTTGGCGACCTCTGCTCCAGGAATCCACTAGGCTGAGCCTTTAGATGTGCAAGGCCTCCCCAATATAAGATCACTTGGGGCAAAGCACATTAGGGCTCCAAAGTCACTCAGGAGCAGGCAGGCCCCAGAAATCGGTGCCAGGGGAATCCTGGTAATCCAGGGGGGGCAGAAATAGCTTTGCAGGCTCACAGGAGGTCCAACCAACAGCCAGTGGCAGCAGGACCAACTAACACCAGAGGTATCCAGATGGCAAAAGGCAAACGTAGGAATGTTACTAACAGTAATCAAAGTAATGTGGGACCATCCGAACCCAACTCTCCAACAGCAGCAAGTCCTGGATACCCCACCACACCCGAAAGACAAGATCTGGATTTAAAATCACTTCTCATGATGCTATTAGAGGATCACAAGAAGGACACAAATAAATCTCATAAAGAGTTACAGGAGACCATGAATCAACGGTTAGAAGCCCTTACAAAGGAAACACAAAAATCGCTTAGAGAAATGCGGGAGAACATGGATCAAAAGATGGAGGCGCACAAGGAGACAACACAAAAATCGCTTAACGAGATGAATCAACGGGTAGATGCACTCACAAAGGAATCACGAAATTTGCATAAAGAAATGCAGAAGAATATGGGTCAACAGACGGATGCCCATAAGGAGGCAACACAAAAATTGCTTAAAGAAATGAATCAACGGTTAGATGCCCTTACAAAGGAAACACGAGAACTGCTTAAAGAAATGCAGGAGACGATGGATCAACAGATGGAATCCCATGAGGAGGAAACACAAAAATCGCTCAGAGAAATGCAGGAGAACGTGGGTCATCAGGAAGAAATCCTGAAAGAGGTAATGCAAAAATACCTTAAAGAAATACAGGAAAATACAAACAAACAAGTGAAGGATCTCAGCAAATCCATCCAGGAACTAAAAAAGGAAGTAGAAACAACTAAGAAATCACAAAGGGAGACAACTTTGGAGATAGAAAACCTTGGGAAGAAATCAGGAGTCATAGATGCAAACATCAACAATAGAATACAAGAGATGGAAGAAAGAATCTCAGGTGCTGAAGATTCCATAGAAAGCATCGACTCAACAGTCAAAGAAAATGCAAAATGCAAAAAACGCGTAACCCAAAACATCCAGGAAATCCAGGACACAATGAGAAGACCAAACCTAAGGATTATAGGTATAGATGAGAGTGAAGATTTGCAACTTAAAGGGCCAGTAAACATCTTCAACAAAATTATGGAGGAAAACTTCCCTAACCTAAAGGGAGAGATGCCGATGAACGTACAAGAAGCCTACAGAACTCCAAACAGTCTGGACCAGAACAGAAATACCTCCCGTCACATAATAATCAAAACACCAAATGTACTAAACAAAGAATATTAAAAGCAGTAAGAGAAAAGGGCCAAGTAACATACAAAGGAAGACCTATCTGAATCACATCAGACTTCTCACCAGAGACTATGAAAGCCAGAAGATCCTGGGCACATCTCATGCAGATACTAAGAGAGCACAAATGCCAGCCTAGACTACTATACCCAGCAAACCTCTCAATCACCATAGATGGAGAGACCAAGATATTCCATGATAAAACCAAATTTTCACAATATCTTTCCACAAACCCAGCCCTGCAAAGGATAATAGGTGGAAACCGCCAATACAGGGAGAGAAACAACACCCTGGAAAAAATGAGATAGTAACCTTCTTGCTTCAAACCCAAAAGTAGATAACCACTCAAACATAAAGATAGTGTCAAGAATGGCAGGTGGCAATAATCACTATGCCTTAATCTCTCTTAATATCAATGGTCTCAATTCCCCAATTAAAAGACATAGACTAGCAGACTGGATACGTAAACAGGACCCAGCATTTTGCTGCATGCAGGAAACGCACCTCAGTGTCAAAGACAAACACTACCTCAGAGTAAAAGGCTGGAAAACAATTTTACAAGCAAATGGCCCCAAGAAACGAGGTGGAGTAGCCATCCTAATATCGGATAAAATTGATTTTCAACCCAAAGTCATCAAAAAAGACAAAGAAGGACACTACATACTGATCAAGGGAAAAATCCACCATCAAGAACTCTCAATCCTGAATATCTATGCTCCAAATGCAAGGGCACCCTCATTCGTAAAAGAAACTTTACTAAAACTCAAAGCACACATCGCACCGCACACAATAATAGTGGGTGACTTCAACACCCCGCTCTCTGAAATGGATCGTTCAGGAAAGCAGAAACTAAACAGGGACACAGTGAATCTAATTGAAGCCTTGGACCAAATGGAACTAACTGATATATATAGAACATTTCATCCTAGAGCTAAAGAATACACCTTCTTCTCAGCTCCTCATGGTACCTTCTCCAAAATTGACCATATAATTGGTCACAAATCAGACCTCAACAGATACAAGAAGATAGAAATAATCCCATGCCTCCTATCAGATCACTATGGAATAAGGGTGGTCTTCAATGGCAACAAAAACAAAAGAAAACCCACGTACACATGGAGGCTGAACAATGCTCTACTCAATGATAACTTGGTCAAGGTGGAAATAAAGAAAGAAATCAAAGACTTTTTGAAAGTTAATGAAAATGAAGGCACAACATACCCTAACTTATGGGACACAATGAAAGCAGTGCTAAGAGGAAAATTCATAGCCCTGAGTGCCGCCAAAAAGAAACGGGAGACAGCATACACTAACAGCTTAATGGCACACCTGAAAGCCCTGGAACAAAAAGAAGCAAATACACCAAAGAGGAGTAGAAGGCAGGAAATCATCAAACTCAGGGCTGAAATCAATCAAGTAGAAACAAATAAAACCATACAAAGAATCAACAAAACGAGGAGTTGGTTCTTTGAGAAAATCAACAAGATAGATAAGCCCTTAGCCAGACTAACCAGAGGGCACAGAGATAGTATCCAAATTAATAAAATCAGAAACGAAAAGGGAGAGATAACAACAGAAACTGAGGAAATTCAAAAAATCATCAGATCCTACTACAAAAACCTGTATTCAACACAACTAGAAAATCTTGAGGAAATGGACAATTTTCTTGACAGATACCAAGTACCAAAATTAAATCAGGATCAAATAGACCATCTAAACCGTCCTATAACCCCTGAAGAAATAGAAGTTGTCATTGGAAGTCTTCCAACCAAAAAAAGCACAGGTCCAGATGGTTTTAGTGCAGAATTCTATCAGACCTTCAAAGAAGACCTAACACCAATACTCTTCAAACTGTTCCACAAAATAGAAACAGAAGGAACACTACCCAACTCGTTCTATGAAGCCACAATTACACTAATACCAAAAGCACACAAAGATCCGACAAAGAAAGAGAATCTCAGGCCAATCTCTCTTATGAATATCGATGCAAAAATACTCAATAAAATTCTTGCCAACCGAATCCAAGAACACATCAAAACGATCATTCACCACGATCAAGTAGGCTTCATCCCAGGGATGCAGGGATGGTTCAATATAAGGAAATCCATCAATGTAATCCACTACATAAACAATCTCAAAGAAAAAAACCACATGGTCATCTCATTAGATGCTGAGAAAGCATTTGACAAAATTCAGCATCCTTTCATGCTAAAGGTCTTGGAAAGATCAGGAATTCAAGGCCCATATCTAAACATAGTAAAAGCAATTTACAGCAAACCAGTAGCCAGCATCAATCTAAACGGAGAGAAACTTGAAGCAATCCCACTAAAATCAGGGACTAGACAAGGCTGCCCTCTCTCTCCATATCTTTTCAATATAGTACTTGAAGTTCTAGCTAGAGCAATTAGACAAGAAAAAGAGGTCAAAGGGATACAAATTGGAAAGGAAGAAGTCAAACTATCACTCTTTGCAGACGATATGATAGTATACATAAGCGACCCAAAGAACTCCACCAGAGAACTCCTACAGCTGATAAACGACTTCAGCAAAGTGGCCGGATATAAAATCAACTCAAGCAAGTCAGAAGCCTTCCTATACTCAAAGGATAAGCAGGCTGAGAAAGAAGTAAGAGAAATAATACCCTTTACGATAGCCACAAACCATATTAAGTATCTTGGCGTGACGCTAACCAAACAAGTGAAAGATCTGTATGACAAGAACTTCAAGTCTCTGAAGAAAGAAATTGAAGAAGACCTCGGAAGATGGAAAAATCTGCCATGCTCATGGATTGGCAGGATTAATATAGTAAAAATGAGCATCTTACCAAAAGTAATACACAGATTCAATGCAATCCCCATCAAAATCCCAACTCAATTCTTCATAGAGTTAGAAAGAGCAATTCAAAAATTCATCTGGAATAACAGAAAACCCAGAATAGCTAAAACTATTCTCAAGAGTAAAAGAACCTCTGGGGGAATCAGTATCCCGGACCTCAAGCTGTACTACAGAGCAATAGTGTTAAAAACTGCATGGTATTGGTACAGTAACAGACATGTAGATCAATGGAACAGAATTGAAGACCCAGAAATGAATCCACACTCCTATGGTCACTTGATCTTTGACAAAGGAGCTAAAACCATCCAGTGGAAAAAAGATAGCCTTTTCAACAAATGGTGCTGGCTCAGCTGGAGGTCAACATGCAGAAGAATGCAAATTGACCCATCCTTATCTCCTTGCACTAAGCTCAATTCTAAGTGGATCAAAGATCTCCACATAAAACCAGACACACTGAAACTAATAGAAGGGAAACTAGGGAAGAACCTTGAACATATGGGCACAGGGGAGAATTTCCTGAACAGAACTCCAATAGCTTATACTCTAAGATCAAGAATAGACAAATGGGACCTCATTAAATTACAAAGTTTTTGCAAGGCAAAAGACACCGTCAAAAAGACAAAGCGGCAACCAACTAACTGGGAAATGATCTTTACCAACCTTACATCCGACAGAGGGCTAATATCCAAGATATACAAAGAACTCAAGAAGTTAAACTCCAGAGAGGCAAGTAACCCTATTAAAAAATGGGGTACAGAGCTCCACAAAGAGTTCTCACCTGAAGAATATCTAATGGCTGAGAAGCACCTAAAGAGATGTTCATCATCCTTAGTCATTAGGGAAATGCAAATCAAAACAACCCTGAGATTCCATCTCACACCAGTCAGGATGGCTAAGATCAAAAACACAGGAGACAGCAGTTGTTGGCGAGGATGTGGAGAAAGAGGAACACTCCTCCACTGCTGGTGGAATTGCAGGCTGGTACAACCACTCTGGAAAGCAGTCTGGCGGCTCCTCAGAAAACTGGGCATGACACTTCCGGAGGATCCGGCTATACCACTCCTGGGCATATACCCAGAGACTTTACCTGCATGCAATAAGGACACATGCTCCACTATATTCATAGCAGCCTTATTTATAATAGCCAGAAGCTGGAAAGAACCCAGATGTCCCTCAACGGAGGAATGGATTCAGAAGATGTGGTATATTTACACAATGGAATACTACTCTGCAATTAAAAACAATGAATTCACGAAATTCCTAGGCAAATGGTCAGAACTTGAAAATATCATCCTTAGTGAGGTAACCCAATCACAAAAGATCACACATGGTATGAAGTCACTGATAAGGGGATATTGACCCAGAATCTCAGAATACCCTAGACACAATCAGCATATCAATAGATTTCTAAAAAGATGGAAGGAGAGACCCCTGGTCCTGGAAAGACTGGATGTAGGGGAACGCCAGGACAGAGTAATAAGAGGGGGTTGAACGGAGAAAAGAGGGAGGGAAGGGGACTTATGGGACTTTCGGGGAGGGAGGAAACGGGAAAGGGGAAGTGATTTGGAATGTAAATTAAAAAAATAAAATTAAATTAAATTAAA